>VXAV01008087.1:274669-344786 GCA_013399715.1 Alectura lathami | reverse complement strand
TTTTTTTTTTTTTTTTTTTTTTTTTTTTTTTTTTTTGGTCCACGGGAATGTGTTGCAGTGCTTTGTGAGGGGCTGTGGCCGCAGTGATGCTGGCAGGATGTCGGCTTGCTCAGCCTCTCGTGCCAGAGGATAAGGGGACGTCAGGAGGCGGGGGGGCCAGGTTGTTTTGAAAGTTGTTTGTGTGTTGAAAGCTGGTGGGAAAGTTCAGGCTTCCCCATTTGGAAAAGGCAAGGCTGGGTTCCGCTCTTCCAACATGCGCTTTCCATTTTTAGCTTCATTCAGACGCAGACAGCAGCTCCTTTCCTCTTCCTCTCCTTGTTTGTGTGACACTTTTCTGAGGCAGCCTTTCCACAGGCAACCAAGTGGGCTTGCGGCCGTGACCCCGCGTTTTGTTCGGCATGGAATATTTCTGTTTTCTCAGAGGCATTAAGGAAAGGCTCTGAGAAAGGTAAAGCAGTTGTCAGCCTGGGGATTTTTTCCCCATTGTTTTTGTTCCCTCCTTGCTATTACCGAGGCTGGCGTTTCGAGGTGCTGCTTCAGCCAGAGCAGCTTAGTTTACACTGCTTTTTGGCTATTACTCAACTGTACCAGCTATCCTGCATACGCTTTTAAAGTGTCACAGACTGCTGTATTAGTCACGCTGTCTCAACGGAAACCACAACACTGAAGGACAATGAGGATTAAAGGCTGTTTTCTTATTTTCCAGGCTGCTACACAGTGTAGCTCGGACGCTGTGAGTTTCAAGAATCTGGTGAAAGGGAGAGAGTGGACAATGAAAATGGACATGGAGGATGCTGACATGACCCTGTGGACGGAAGCCGATTTCGAAGAGAAGTGCACGTACATTGTCAACGACCACCCGTGGGACCCCAGCGCCGACGGAGGCACCCTAACTCAGGCAGAGGCTTCCTTGCCAAGGAACTTGACTTTCAAATACGCATCGAACTGCAAAGAGGTAAGCGGTGGTGCTCCGGGGAAGGTTGGAGTCAGACGAGCCAGATCCCAGCGCTTCGGAAAGTGTGCGCTCAGCCTGGCTTCCATTCTTTAACGCACGCACACACCACCACCAGCACCAACAAACGCTGCCCACCGGCTTTTAGGATGGGACCCTCCTATTGCTCTTAAGAGACAGCGAACTGGGCGTTTGTTGTGTGGTATTTGCACTGGGAGCTGCGGGCAGCCTGTGCCTGAACCCGGCTCTGGACCAATTCGCAAACAGTTAAATTTTCACGCAATTTGAACAGCATCTGAATAAGCATATTTAAACCGTGGGGTAGTTCCCTGTGCCAATTTCTAGGCTGCTGTTTGCCAGGACCATTCATTGCCTCTGGCACAGAGATTAAAGTGCCTCAGTTGTCCAATAAATAGCTTTAAAAAAAAGTAGAGGGGAAAAAAAAAAAACAAATTCCTGGAAATGTGTTTAATTATTTCTTTTTGTTTTCCCTTTGGTTATGAAATTGCTTTATTCTTTTCATGAGCTTGTCATGGTCCTGACTTCCTAAATTCTTAAAAATACTGGTGTATCGATTAAGGATGTGATGGTAGGACTGTGGCAAGTTGGACAGCAGGACAGCCGCTGCTCAGATTGACTTGTGTTTATCTGGGACGGTATCTTCACTGGTAGCTGGCCGTGCGAGTCTGTCCTATCCTTGTCCCTGGAGTGGGTGCATTCTTTGTTGTTGTTTCAGAAGGGCTGGAAAGAAATGAGCCCAGATGAGCAATTTGGTTTTGTGTTTACTCCTTCCTATAGAGTAGCTATTATAGCTAGGTGTGATGTTCGGCAGGGTAATAACCCAGGGGACAACCCTTCATTTCTCCTTGTCCTGAGACTTGTGGTGTAGCAGCTATTACCTGTGCTTCTGCTCTGGCTAAACACGCTGACCACAGAGCTGAGAAGAGGTACACTCATCCTTGTCTATCAAATGTTTCCTTCCAAAGCAGCTACTTGTTTAATCCTGCGTGCAGAAATAGGGCCGGACCCCCAGCTGGAGGGTATTGGCAGCGTGGAATTTAGCTTGGCAGTGCCTAGTACAATGCCTGGTAGGTTTGCTAAGAGGTTAAAGCTGAATTCCCGTGTAAAATCACTCTTCTCTTCCCATCTGCCCTGCCCTGCCCCGCAGAAATTGGCAGAGAAAGGGCACGCTCCCAAAAAAAAGCGCGAAACCTTGTTTTGCCTTACTGCATCGTGAGACAGGTCTGACTCTGGGGGGAGATGAAGCAGCAGCTTTGTTGTGCTACAGGGAGCGACCTCTGGGCTGAAGGATGAGCCTGTGGCACAGGGCCCGGGCACCCGGCTGGGGTCTGACTGCCCAGCCCAGGTTTAGTTCTGCTGCCACGGCAGCAGGCATCCAAGGGGCTTTCAGAATTCCCGCTGCTGTGTTTGGAAACACCAGCATGCAATTTTATGTGCTATAGCCCAGCTTGGTGAATCAGGGTGGGAGGATTGCTGTGATCTCTGTATAGGAGGTGAGGGGAAAGAAAAATTGTTGAAGGGTTCCTAGTTCTTCCTTGTCAAGTATGACCCATGCAGCTCCTTGCTAGTGGGAGTCTGAATATAGGACATCCTCCTTTTGTTCTCTGAAGTTCCCCGTGCTCCTTTATTTGAGCTGAACAGCACCTACTGGCAGGAGCAATAGGAACTCAGGAGCCCTGGCTATTTCTAATGTAGCTCTGAAAGAAGGGGGCTTGCTTGTTTTCTGTGAAAGCCCCAGTGCTGTAAATGCATGGGCAGGTCACGCGTTTGCTGCTGGTCTGCGGGTGAGATAGCTGCACGTGGCTTGCCTTCTCCCAGCTCCTGACGTGAAGTGATATTTTTTTGTATCTACCTCAAGAGTCTGATTTTGTTCAGTGGGGTCAGAACTGGGCGTGTGTTGCTCTTACACACCAGCATGTGTGGGGTCAGAGAGGGAACCTGGGTCTGGTTTTGACCTCATGGAAAACCACTGGCATCCTGACAGCCCGATAGGGTGGGTTTTTGTCTCTTGCAAAATGATGAGGTAAGACATCGGGGGATGCGTGCGTGCACGTTTGCCAGCAGATTTCAGATGTGAGCTGTCTTCATTGTTAACTTCGAGGAGAACTGAGGCTTCATCTGGTTGAGAGAGGTTTAATTGCTGAGTCAATTTATTGACAAAAACATGCCTAATACATCGCTTGTGAAATGCCGAATGCTGTCACGATTAGATCATGAGGTACTAAGGCTGTCATGATGAGCGTCGTATCTCCGTTTGGAGTAGGAAGAGTACTGCGTGCCTGCCTGGGAGGGAGGAAGTACAACCGCTGCTGTTTGGGGAGGGCTGCTTTTTGTGTTCCTTTTCCTTGCATGCTTCGTGAAGCAACTAGCGCCTCTGTAAAGGTTTATTGAATTTGCGAGGGAGTCCATGACACATCATACTCTTGTTTATTCTTGGATCTTGATCGGGGATTTTTCTGAAGGACGCATTTTTTGTTATGAGTTCACAGTATGTGTCAGCATTTTAAAAAATGAATTACTACTGCTCGTAACATTTTGGGCTGCTAGATTTACATGAAGTCATTTATTTATTCCTGTGCGTGAATTATTTATCTTTGCTCCAGTTTTAGCAGTTGTCAAAAACTGGCAGAACGTGGTGCCAAAATCGCACTCAAGAAGGCCATATGTGAATAATCTTTTTCATTTCAAAACATTTTTTTCAATGATTTTTCCCCTTGGCTTCAGTCCTTAAAGCCCAAACAGCCCTTCCTGACATGAGATGCCAGTTACTCTGCTGTCTTGAATACTGCTAATGCCTCGTCCTGCTCTGTGAGTTTGACAGCGAGAACAGATTTCAGCGAGCCCAGTTCCTGTTGCATTTCTCTGGTAAGGCCACTCTTTAGGGGTGGACGCTGAGTTGTGAGGCAGCGATTTGCAGCTGTTACCAGGTGTGCTGCTCTGATCTCAGACAGTTGCTCTCGTTCTTGTATTTTATTTCTTTTGTAGATGATCAGAGAGGAAGCAGTCTGAAAACATTTCCTCTCGTGGCATCTCTTTTAGAAAACTTCTGACTGAATGAAGGGCCAAATTTATGTGGGTCTATCTAGTAGTTAAGAAAAATCAGTGCTATTCCAGGCCACATGATGGCCTGTCCTGATTTGCAGTTGGAAAATACTGTTATTTCACAGCACACTGAAGCCAATAAGCTTTTTTTTTTTTTTTTTTTTTTTTTTTTTTGCTTTTATGTTGTTGTTGTTATTTTTCAAAGCTATTTATTGGTTGCATTGCAAAATATCCTTTTCTTTAGGACTTCATAGGAGTTGTTTACTTCCAGTGCTCTCACTCCAAACAAAGTTGTAGGAGCACTGGTCTTTTAAAGCCCTGTGTAGTATGGAATCAGGCTCAGCCCTGCTCTCTCCTGTGCGGGAGCTGCAGCTTCTCATGCTGCATGCTGCAACGCAGCCCGCTGACGGATGCGCCGAGGTGCGGCGAGGTCAGCGCTGCCCGTGAAGCACCCACTGGCCAGGCTCTCTCAGGCGGCTGAAGCACCAAATCCCCGAGACGCGCGGCGTCCCACCCGCGGGCTGGTGGCCGCTCGCCCCCCGGCACCGCATTAGGACCCTGGTCAGTTCCAGGGCCGTGGCCGCCCTGGGCTGGGTGCTCCCCGCTGTGCAGCCCCCCGCTCCCTGCAGCCCCCGGGATCCAGCCGGCAGGGCTCTCTGTGCCCGTCCTGTCCCGCTGGGGCTGCGGGGAAGGAGGGAGAGCTCCTCTCAGCTTTGGCCAGAGCCTCGGTTGCCCACAGTGCTGGGATCCAGCATTAGGCATTGAGATGTTCAGGTTTGGTTTAATTTTCATGGTAGAAATGGTGTTTTGCTGAAAGGAAAGATGTGTCAGCAGCCTGCTTGTGAGACTGCTAAAAGTTTTTAAGTGGCTGTAGCTTGAGGAGAGAGGGGATAAGTGTCACTGAAGAAGATCACGTTCGGCAAGTAGCATTTTGCACCCTTACTGCATAGGTTAGTTTAGCACATTTGCAGGGGCTGCATAAGGCAGAAGTTTTTCATTTGTGCAGGGATTTCTTAGGCCTTGCTCCTCTGTGGTTCTGTTTCAGAAGGTCTCATCGGAGGGAGAAATGTGCTGAAGGACACCTGGTGGACACAAGTCTGAAATGCCTCTCTGTGGCTTGTCAGCAGCCCACAGCCAGCTTCCCCTCAGCCTGGACATGCAGCTCCTTTGGCTGTTTTGCTGCAGCCCTGGGCAGCTCTGCGCCCTGTGGGTGCCTGTTAAGCCATCCCCAAAGCCACGGTGGGGCAGGAGCTCCTTTGGTTGTGCAGGGATCTGGCAGTGGCCTGGAGCCTGGTGCTGCCTTGGCACGACGGTGCCCTTCTCCTGGAGGGCAGCTCTCCTCCAGCACAGCCACTGAGGTCCTGGGGATGCCAGGACCAAAAAGCCACCCTTGGGTAAAGATCAGCTGGGCGGCTTTAGGCAGGTTTAGCAGAGCACACTCACACGCATCCAGAACATCTTCTGCCCAAATCACCTTCTGATTTTGAGTGAGAAGCTGTCATCATGTTCTGGGGCAGAAGCAAACGCTGTATGGAAGTGGATATCAGAAAGCATCTGCTGTGTCAGAGATGCCATTGCGCAGCGAGTGTTTCAAGTTGACTGGTTCAAGGAGTGATTTCTAGAGATTCTGAGAATTTCATTAAAGTCATTTTAATTAAGGGCAGGATATTTTAAAACTGTGAAAAAAAAAAAAAAAACAACAAAAGCTTGAGCTACCTGGCAGTCAAGCTGGTAGGGTGTGCTGTAGCTTGGTTGTGAACTTTTCTTGAGAGGGCAGATGGATGTAAATGAAGATATATGGGGAAGATGAGAAGAACATCTGCCTTTTTCAGCTCTCTATGAGAAATGTACAAGCAAGACAAAAATAAAACTGAGCCACTGAGCTTGTTTCAGCTTGTGGTAGGTGTAGGAAAATTTCTGGAAGTCCCTTTTCTGTGTCTTCAGTCCAGATGCACAGATCAATGGAGCATTTAACTACCTCTGCTGTTGATGTTTGATTTGTTTTGTGGTGTTCTGAGACACCTTAAAACACAGACAAGTGCGAACAACAACCGCACCGCATACACCCAGCAATCTGTTTCTTGGTGGATTATCTGCTTGATGCTGGGGCTGTTATTTGTTCCCTTTATTTTGACATCTAACATGAAATTATGCCAGGCATTAAGTTGGTTACTGGGATTTTTAATCTTAACCAGCACACAGACAAGTTTGTCGGTCTGTCTGTCTCGCACAGAAGGCAATACAGCAGAAGAAAATGTAGCATAACAAAGTCACAAAGCACACTTGTGAAGTGCTGGCTACAGTTTAGGGTTTTTACTGTGCTTTGCTGTGAAGGGCTGTTACAAGGAAAATGAAATGCTTGTGGAAGTGAGCTATCTGCAGGGTTTGGTGACTGCTAATCTGCTTTGGTAAGAACGCTGGTTCCTTGCTGAGTACAGACGGCAGTAATCCTCATTCTCGGTGTTTATCAACAACCTCTGCTATTGCTGTCTTGTTCTGAAATCCCGATGAGCAAGAAGACAATTATTAAGTGGCAAGATGTGTGAAGGGGCATGATGAATGCATTTTGCCATGAAAATTTGCTTTAAATGCCAAATTGATGGGCTTTTTACCTTCATTTTTCTCCACTGTCTGAACAGCAGGATCAGTTTTGCAAAGTCTTGGGTTTTTTGTTTACAGAATTGCTGTTTTTTTAGCATTCTTTGGATATATTAAATTTTAGAAGATTTGTGAGGAACAGAGAGACAAAACCAGTAACTCAGCAGTGTTTTGCAAAGGGTTACTCCAAGGCACGTTCTTCTGAATAATGATGAATTGCTTCCTGATTTGTGGTCAGTGACTTTTTTTGGTATAATTACTGTCAAGAAGGAAGCTGAACAACTAGAGTACATTTCTTAGACCTAGCATAGTGGAGCATTTTCATCAAAACCCTTACGCCTTTTTGACCAAACCCACTTGACATGTGTTACCGGAACTGCTGCCTCCTTTTTATAAAAGAGGGTGATCTGTGAGTACATGTCCCAAAGCCGTTTTGTATTCTGTTTTGTGTGCCACTGCTGATGAGAGAATTGTAGGTCTTTTTTTTTTGTTGTTCTCCTTTTAGCTATCAGGAAGAGTACAGAGTGAAGGGGAGTGGGGGTGAGGTTTCGTTTTGACCTGGAGGGCCAGTCATTCCAATTCCTAACTTACTAGAATAGCTGGCTATGTAGCAGCGAAGTGATTGATAGTTCTTGAATATTTTTGTTTGCTGTAACTAGACTTTTGGGACTTGCCTGTGATAGGAAAAATTACTTGGGAAGGTATTTGGCAGTCTCTGTACTTTTTGCTTACTGCTTCTTCTTGTACCTGTATTTCCATAAAACACATTTTTCAGGCAGTATTCATCTTTGGCTTCTGTATGTCTTGGTAAGATGTTAGTATCTAACAAACCTGGTCGTGTGATATCTAACACAGTTGTTAAGCGTTTTGCTGACCTGTCACTAAAAATTTGTTGCACTGGTTGCTTAAGCTTGTGAGTTTGGGGGGCAGGGGAGAGGAAGGAAGGATTTTCGATTTCTGCTGGCAATGGACTGATCCTGTGCTGCTCTTCTTGTAGGTCACTGGAGTTATAAGCAAAGAGTACATCCCAAAAGGAACACGCTTTGGACCCCTGGTAGGAGAGATCTATACCAGCGATACGGTTCCCAAGAATGCGAACAGAAAATACTTTTGGCGGGTAAGCAGGAAAAAACAGCACCATGTTGTTGCAGTAAGCAGATCACTAAATGAGTACAGCTGAAAAGCTGGGTCACTTCCTGCTTCAGACCTGTGCGAATGCAGGGGGCAACTTCTGTGTGCTGCTGCCACGCAGGAGCAGGGTGAACGTAGTGAGCTAGGCTGAGTAAGAGTCTGGCTGGCTTGGGTATAGGGGCTGTGTGGGTGCAGAGAGCAGGGGAGATGGCCAGCCCTTCTTGGCTCTGTCCTCTGAAACAGATCAGTGCTTGATGGGATAAAGAAATAGTTCTGCTGCTTGCTGTTAAGGCAGGTTATTTTTAATTTCTTCACAGCAGAAAATCATTCTTGTTTATGCAAATGTCACATATACCTGATTTTTCCAGTTATGAATAAGCTGTGAAAGTACTGCATAATCTTTTTCTCCGGAATCATGATATATTTTGTGGCATTTTTTCCTGATGTTGAACAGAACTGCTGTAACGCAGTGGTGGTGATGTTCAGTATGTATCATTCGCGCTGTAGGCTCTTCTAGTCTGTTTAAGAGCAGCCCATGGATCTTAGTGAAGAGAAAATCCATTAACAGCAAACAAACATTAGAGGTGATGCCTAATTTCTACTCTGTATTCTAAGTTGAAAGGGAGCACCAGCCAGTTTGTTTTGGCTTGGGAACTCCATGCTGGGGAATATGCCTCCAGTTTATCAATTAGCATAATCATCAGTTTCCTTTGCAGACCCACTATTAATTATTAGAGAACATTTCTTCCGCCCCATGTCTTCCATGGGTTTGTTTTGCTGCCTTTAGCCATTTAGGCTGTGTCTAAGTTGGTGGATTTGGGAGTACATCCAAGCCTCTGTGCCCAGGTGCATGCCTGCCATAGCAGCATCCCAACCTCACATCCAGGTGAAACCTGGGGCAAGCACCAGCTCTTCCTACCTAATTGCATCATTTTGGTTTTCTCTGATCGTCCCCATGCAGCATAATACAGCATTGCACAGACAGTTATTTGCATGAATGTTTTTACAAAGCAGGCAGCCGCTCTCACAGTCATAAGGCTACAGAATTCTTCTTTTAGCTCAAGTTTTTGGGAGCTCGTGTCTGACATAGGAAGAGATCAGTGTGCTGGCCCTGCCCCTGCCAGTGGTTGGTAATAGAGCAAACTGTGGGATCAGGGCTGATGACCGTCTTGCTTCATTCATCCATGGCAGTGAGAAAGATGTGATTTTAAGCTTGAATGCGAGGGGATCCTCAGAAATCATACCGAAGGAGCCATCTAAGCATCATTAAATTCCCTGTTATAATTGCTCGATTCGTTCAAGACACGCTGCTGCACCGAAGATGAATTCTTTCCTATGGGTCTGAAGCGGGCCTGCATATGCAAAGGAAATTGTGGGAGATAACTTCCCACATGTCGAAGGCATGCCAGGCCCGCAGGCAGGAGCGGGAACATCTGCAGCACGCGGGGGGACGCTCGAGGGGAGCAGGGCCCACGTCATTTCTGGGAACTGCGCTGTGACTCAGCACATTGCTCTCTTCCCCAGAAGAGGTGGCCGGGCCAGGGTGGTGGGGGCGTAGGCTGGCCCTCGCCCGGCCCCACTGCTGCAGCCACCAAGCCTTGGAGCAGACATCGAGCGCTGTGGCCCTGTGCCGTTCCTGGAAGTTTGCGAGCCAGGGCAAGCGGAGAAACTTGAAGGCTCCTCTTGAGACAGCAGAAATTCACCCGTCTCCCTTCCATTTTCTCATAACAAACACACCGCAAAATCTCTCGCAGGCCGCTTTGATGAGGCCACATGTATTTCCCCCTTCTCAGTTTACAGGAAGTTACTCTTAAAGAAAGTGATTCTGGTGTTTACGGCCCGTGTTAAAGGGCCCGGCCGCCTCGCCCCTCCGCACAGGAGGCAGTCAGGGAGACAAGGAGAGGTCCAGTGCGCCCGTTGAACAGTGTGGGCGCAAGGGCAAGAGCAGGCTGCCCTGCCTTCTCCTCCTCCAGATAAGCTGTGTCCCCTGCTGGAGGCATTTCCTGCCCAGGGAGCCTCATTGCTGGGGCAGGCTGCTCCCCTTCTTGTGCCCAGTCATTTATTTTGTGAGACTGGGGAGCCCCATTTCATTCAGCGTGGAGCCAGGTGTCCATGCTGGCATGTGTCCGTAACAAATCTGCCTCCTGCAAGTTTNTCTAGTTTTTTTTTTTTTTTTTTTTTTTTTTTTTAATACTTCTCCTGTTCTTCTGTTCTTCCCACCTTAAGAAGCAGTAGCTTCTCCCAGCGGCTGGAACATTTTCTCCCCCAAGCTGCTGAGCAGTGTTTAGCTCCGCATTTTCGTTCCCTTCCGCGGACAAGTCAGAGCGTGTCCCTCGATAGGAAAAGTGACTTCTCATCGGCTGGCCCCTTTCCAGGTCTTCGCTGAGTTATGGCAGGTGAAGTTCATCTCTGCCTCGCCCAGCCTTCCTACAAAAGGNAGGTTGTTTGCATAGTTTAAACCTTTGGGCGGGGGTGGTAGGAAACTGCAAGTACAGAGGCCATAGAAAAAGGCGAGAAAGACTGTGACGTAGCACAGCCAGTCAGTCTTATACACAGGTGACTCAAAGCATTAATGCAAGCATGCACTCAGACCTGCAGTCATTAACATCACCCACTTGTTCGTAGCACCAGGAAAAGGACTCAGGCAGGGAGAGTACTTTGCGTTTCAGATTTTGTGTCTGATCTGTTCGTACTAGCAGAACCACACAGGCTGAACAAAGATGGAAAAGGTAACTGTGTACTTGTCTGTGAATCAGCACTTCTTTTCTTAAAACAGAGCATATCATAATTGGAATGGGAGAAACCCAGCTTGAACTCTACTTCTGTGGTATCTGCTCAGTTTTGTCTTGAAAGCATTTTTTATTTTTTTATTTTTTTAAAAAAAGCTTATCATTCTTCCACTCTGGACTCTGTGTACACATGTTGCATATCGTGTGTATGTATACTCATAGGCACTTCCTCTCTGCTCCAGATCTATTCAAGCGGTGAGCTTCACCACTTCATTGACGGATTTAACGAGGACAAGAGCAACTGGATGCGTTATGTAAACCCCGGCTACTCGGTTCAGGAACAGAACTTGGCAGCCTGTCAGAATGGAATGAACATCTACTTCTACACTATCAAGCCCATCCCTGCCAACCAAGAGCTGCTTGTGTGGTATTGCCGAGACTTTGCAGAGAGGCTGCACTATCCCTCCTCCAGGGAGCTGACAATGATGAACCTCAGTAAGTGGATTACAGTACAAACAAAGAATGCTAGTAATGTCTCTTCTGCTTATATGATCTAATAATAAGTTGTATAATTACACAGCTGCATCATCTGTTGTGTCACAGTAGGTAGCTTGGAGTGGAAAAGGGGAATTAAAAAAAAAAAAAGCAGCACAGCAGAGTGAGTTCCCTGTGCCTATTCAAATATAAACAGATTACTAAAAATCTTAACAGTTACTGTTTTATAATCTGAGTGTTATCTGATGAAATTCTGGGCCGACAACCTGAAGGTCAGAGCCATAGATGTTGCTTCACAGGCAGACTTTCAAGCCCAGATCTCGTAGTGTATTGAGCAAAAATCTGCTTTGATAGCATATGCTGAAGCTGCCCAGTTGTTTTCCGAAAGTGCTGCCCTTACTGTACAAGGAGGTGGCTGTGTGCCATGACTCTGTCTAGGTGTCTGACAAAATATATGTTGACTGTATAATGTTCTTCAGACCTTGCATCTAAGGTTACTTATCTTCTGGGAGCAAACCTCGTGTGTTCTTCTCATCTGGTTACTCATATTTTACGCGCAGTATATTCTGTACTCATTTCTTGGCTACATGCTGCAGCTTTCATTTTCTGTTCAAAAATAATAGCGGGGGGGAAGAGGTATTTCCAGGAGTTTATCTTTGGGTTCCGCTGTGGTTTGTGACCATTTCTAGCCTCAGTGCTGTACTCATAGCATTAATCACTGCATGGCATCTCACCCAGAGCCCCTTGAAGAGAGGGAGCAATTTCTGCTGACTTCTTACTCAGTTCTTAGGCTTACTCACCTCCTGTTAGCTGCTCTGAGACCAGGCAGAGCATTCTTCTGTACTTCTGACAGCAAGTACACTGAAATTTGAAGCAAAAACTGAAAGCAGCTTTTTTTATACGAAAGACTATTTGCTGTTATTTGGCAACAAATAATGGGTTATAAAATATCGGTGTTACTTTGGACGTCATTAGAGCTAAAATGCAACCCTGCATCATGAAAATGACATCACAGATTGAAATTAATCTGAAGTACATCTGTTCTCCATGAAAGTCTCCCACTCACCAGATTTTGGTTTTTCTCTTTCCTACTAAATGTAACACACTGTAGAAGAAAATTTGCTTTCTTTTATAGGCAGAGGAAGAGAAGGGAGAGGTGGAGATGTCCTGTGTTGCTATATTCCCTCTTCAATAAATACCTCACTAATTCTGTCATCTTTGTACATATGTCATTTTGCCACTCACTGTGCAGTTTTATTTCCTGGCATGATGAACTGTTGGCTTTCCAGTGGGGCCTGCAGGTGGGACGAGTCAAGAGCATTATGGGTTCCCATGGATGAGGAGTTTGGAAAGATCTAGCCAGAGATGTTTGGATGCTAGCTCGGTGGACACACAAATACAGGCATAGTTTCCTGAATCTGCTGTCACCTTAGGTTACCTTGCAGAATGCATTTGCTAGGTGTCAGCAAATTACCCAATTGCTCTTACTCAGGTCAAAATGAGGTTTGTTTGAACAGACAGAATGTCCCAGCTTTAACATTAGAAAGGGCAGTCTTTCCAGACACTGAGGTTGAAGTATCTTTTCTTCTTTTTAAAGATAATTCTGTTTAAACCACTTAGATATTTTATATTAAACCCCTCCACATAAAGAAAATAGGAGTTAAGGGAAATGAAGGCTTTTTACGGATCTTCCACTGGTAGCAACAGCTCTCATTTTTTTATGCTTTTCCTTCATCTTTGTGACAAACATGTACTGTAATGGTTGAGGATTCTTAGAGTTTTGTTGCCCTTTCTTTAAAAGTATGGAAAAAAAGTCCAGAGGTCCCTCAAAGACACTTACTCACTGACAGGAGTGTAGCAGCAGCGCAGGCGAGGATGTTTTTCTAACGTTAATACTGGAAGCAGATGAGTATAAAGCAATGTCAGCACCATGCAGCTTTCTTCTTCCCCTTCCTCCCAGGCCACTTCTTCTAGTTAAATCTAAAATTAGCGAGCACGCTGCTGCCTCTCCGGTCTCTCTTTCTAGCACGAGCCTGGCCCAGGCCTCCTTGCACTGTGTCCATCTATGACTGAAAGGCACGTCCCTGAGTTGTTAGCATCCTGCACTGCCTGCAGGCGTGGGGCTTTGCCCCATCAGAACACCTTGACACAGTCTTTGAGGCCGAGATCAGTACTCGAGGGACCCCTCCACGGGCCACCTCCTCAGGAAGGCCCTCTCCATCTGAGGGAATCACTGAGAATTTGTTGTTTCAAGTGGCACGGCTTCCCTTGGAGAAGCAGCCAAGCATCACCACCTCTCCCACCTCCCAGATGCTGGTTCTGGTGCTCTCTGAGGAAGAAGGAGGCAAACTTGGGGTGCAGATCCCACCAGAGGCTGAGGTCAGGGCTCCTTTCCGCTAGGACACGTGCTGGTGCAAGTGTGCGGCAGCGGCACCGCCAGGCCATCATGGTGCGTTGTGCCTGATTCCGTCCCTCCACCATGTCCTGGTTATGCAGGAGGCTTTGGAGGAGATGAGAGGCCATCCGGGACACGCACTGAGGGAGAACTTCCAGTGTCACCTCAGTTTTACCTGCTTAAACTATAGGCAGGTGGTTGAGGTGCCTCAGGGGCTTGGGGATCACAGTCCTAACCTTCAGCGCCTCCAATCCTAAGTGCCCAAGTGGGATGGGCCTCTGAGGAAAAATGTATCAGAGAATTTCTCTGGCTTTATTTCCTGTAATTAGTGGCCTCAGAAATGAGAGAACTACTACTTTAGAGCATAAATATATTTACACATCTACATATAACATCTACTTGCCTCTGCAACAGCAAACTTTCAAATTAAAGGTAACTTCTCTAGCGTTAGTTCATTTGCACCGTGGAAGGAAAGCATCCAGATCCAAGACAGCAATTAGGCCTGCCCTTAGTTACGGGTTTAACCATGTCCTCTGTGTTTTCTTGAACTGGGGCCTTTGACCCAGTCCTTCAGACGCTGAGACACACACCTGCTGCACCGAATGTAGCTACGTAACCTCGATTAGATACTAAAGGGCCTACAAGGGTTGCACAACTGTGGTAGAAACAAGACTCCACTCTGTCTCAGGGCAAGAAACTGAGTCTCACTTCAAGGCATTCCCTTTTCCTTTCTGCCTGTTTTGAGGCTGCTGATGTTATTTTCTATCAAGATTTGAGACTTCAGAGATTGCGATGTTGTGCAGTAAATGCTGTGAAAGTGTGATGGCAAGATTCCTGTGTCCTGCTGGCCAAAATGTTAGCTTTTGGTAAATTGTTAAGCGTACTTACCATCGTTGCGTTGGGCTTTCAGATTGACTTTTCATCTGTGATATTCCAGGCGTTTCGATTAGCGAACAGACTGAGGAAATTTGCTGAGGGATCCCATGTAACCTAGCATTTCATTCCTACTTATCGTAACAGCATTATTTTGGGAAGGAGGGTGGAGAGGGTAATAGTGTTTTTTCATTTCTAAAAACAAAATGCAATTGCCTTGACTCAGGACATGGGTATTTGATAATAATGTTCACGTATTGCAATCATATGATGCAACTTCCTGCTATTCATGTCATGTTTGTCTCATCAGTCAAGCACAGGCAGGTGACATCTTATTTTGGTCATGCTTCAGACAGAAGTTTGAGTCCAGGGAAGATAATTTGCATATTCGGGAAACATTTGGCAATTTTTTTTTGTTTCGTGAACAGCTTCAGTGAGGTCTCAATCTTTTGTATTCTGTGAAGGTTATCTTTTTAATGTGTGGTTTTAGAATGTGATGTATTCTTGCTTTCTTTCTGCTGGCCCTCATAAATTTGTCCTTTGCTAAAGCATGCCCTTCGCTTTCCCTTTTGTTTATGGTCAGTTTCACTTTCTGCTTTTAAAGCTTTTCTGTTTGGGTCGAGAGGAAACATCTGCATTTGTGTAAAAACTGCCTACTGGAATCCTCAAAAGGGCTGAGGAGAATGATTTTTCAAATGATATAAAAAGTTGTCTTTGCAAAACCAGAATTTGGGGCTGAAGTTGACTTAATACTGAGGCTTATTTGAAGGCTCCTTTAAAGTCCTTCTTTGAGCAAAATGTTTTCAAAGGCGTGTCACACTGCCTTAGACACATTTAGAAAACAAATGATCAAATCATAGACTCCTGAATGTTGGTCTCCATTCTCATTTTGAGTGGAAGTGCTCTTTGTTTTGCCTACTCCACAACATCGAGGTTCTCTTTCTACTAGCAAAAGAGGTGCTTAATTTAGATCGAAAATGTGAATTGGCATAATTGAGCTTCACCACTCAGTGTTCAGTACCATTTCACTCCTGAAATTACTATTGAAATTACTGTCTACCTACAACCGTTTTTCAAGTTTTTAGAAAAAACAGGTCATTGTTTTTATGAAGCCTTTCTCAAGCTATAGCTGGGAGCTCAAGAAATGAGCAAAACCTACAGCACTGCAGCCGTCTGTAACTGGAACACCCACATTGGAGTAACTACGGGCAGCCCCTCCGCTCACGTTTCACTAGTACTTAAAAATAAGAGGAGTTCTGTCCCTTTTCCTCTCGCACGCACTCACAGATCTCAGATCTGAGCAAATAGTCTGTTGACCTCAGTGAGAAGTGGATCAGGCTCCTGAAGAGGCACGTCTGTTGGTTTTATTCCCCTCAGATCTGTGCAAGTGCACTGTTCTTGTTTTGCCATGAGCCTCTTTTCTGTGTGCCTGCCTGACCACAGAAACTACGCAGATCTTGGAAGAGCGTGTGCCTGTTATTATAGATGTATATGTCAGGGGAAGTGGGGTGGAGAGAGATGCGCGGTAAGAGAGGAAGATACTGTGATCACTAAGAGCTTAAATCTAAAATCACAGGTTTAAAAAAATTCCATTTATATCAAGTAAATCACTCTAACTTTGAAGTATGTTGCTTTAAAAGCAACAAGAAAGGTCGTAAACCTCTCAATCAGTTTCAGCCCTGGTTTAAATCCGCGTTCTGTATAAAACATCAGAACCTCTCCTTGGCCCCCAACATTACCGTCTCTTATTTTACATGGTGCTGACACACTTGTTTTTGTTTTGATCTCTCTGGTGTTCCCGAGCCTTCCTTGGGTTCAGGTAATAGGGGAAAAAGTCAAGAAGGGAATTTATGGAGCAAATATAACTTGCAAGATAAAGAGAGCTGTCACAGTTAGACTTGAAAAATAATCTTTAAATATTGCGATTGCTGTCTGCACATGGAAATTAATAGGAGGGAAGGCTTTATGGGGAACTTTGAAGAGAAAGAAAGAGCCATAATCTTCTGCCTGTCAGTGGGGCCATCAGGCAGCTGCGCACAGAAAGCTGTGTTCCCCGCGTGAGCTTCCTCTCTGTCGCTTGCGGGCTTGCTCTGGCACATCGGGCACGTACGTCCCCACCCTCGGTGTGCCCTTGTGACAGTGCGAGCAGCCGTTCCTCCAGCTGAGGCGTCTGGGTTTCTCTATCACTTTTCCACCAGCACTGGCACTTCTCCTTCCTCTTCCCCTCCCCCAGGACTATTTTTTTAATCTTTAAAAAGAAAAGTGTCAATTTGAACTTCCTGCTCAACAGACCCCACAGAGAAACTGATACAGGCCCGATAAGGTGGTATTTATTTATTTATTCTGCTGCAAGGCTTCACGAGTCCCTCTTCTTGCCCCCCCCCCCAGCTTTCAATACTTCCCGGTCCCGATACTTCCTGTTGCTGATAGTGTCACCGGGAATGTTTGCTCCGAGACGCTGGCGTGGTGACAGGGGACTGATAAGGAAATGTAGATAACATATCCACTGTGCCAGTGTGGAACTTCTGAAACCTAGCAGGGCCTAGGTGTCATACTCCAAAACCTGAGTGGGCATTTAGTAAAGTGACAGAAGAAAGTGGATGATTTCTAACACCAGGTGACATGACCCTGTTGTTTATTTTTGAAATGGCTCTGAATTAAACTTTAACGTTGAGAAAAGTAATTGGAAAGCTATCTGCACACTTAGGTGTATACTTGCTTGCCCTACAACACACCCTATATTTTACCATAAATATTTTAATTGACCACATCTATGTTCAATTGCATTTTGTTGCAACTTGAAAATAGACAAACTGCCCACAGATCACAAATTAAATTTGCTTGCTACTAGTCTAACACTGTTTGGAAAAAGATGCTACTGTACGTGCGGGTTGTTGTGAGCAGGAGCATGCTTTTGAAAGCAGCTGTTTTCTTGGATGCGTTTAATAAATGGCAGTTTCTTTGCCTTATAGGGCAATGTTGCCAAATGATAGATTCCATGAGAGCAGTGAATAGTGAAGCAAAGAATCTGCGTTGAAAGCAGCGTGGTCATTGCCTGTTCCCATCTTCCTCACTGGGCTTAGCTGGCCCTCCAAAAATTAGAAACAACTGTTTCTCACCCTGGTTAGCGAAGTAAGAACTGTCAGTTACAAGAGCAGAAATCTGGCTGAAGGGCTGCGATGCTTTCAAGTCGCATACCTTCGGCATTGACTTGTTCCTCCTGATGGAAAACCTTGCGCATAGCTAACCACAGATACAAAACTTTCTTGTAGTTTTTCCCCTATAATAAAATATCTTGCAAGTCATCGTTTCAAGATGATACAACTATTAACTTTGGGAGATTAGATAAAAGCAGAATTCTTTTTCTATCCTCCAGTGTGCTGTTTGTAGTATATTATGTCCAGATAACAAGGTAGAGTCCTTGAATACAACTAAACAGTGTGTGTGTAGAACCAAGCCAAATGGATGCAAGTTTCTATTTCCTTCTAAATGCATATTTCTTTTTTTTTTTTTTTTTTTTAAGCACATTTCAACTTAAGCTGGAGCCAACCAGTCTTGCTTTCTTTTGCTTTGCTTCAGCATTTTTTTATAAAGTACAGCTGTAAGCAGAGGAGTTTTGCATAGACTGAATGCCACAGAAATCTGCAGTAAATAGTCGGCTTTGTTGTAGATGTTCCTAAGCAGTATATTTAATGAGTAATGATCTGTTTACTGATGGAGAATACCTTCTCTTTGAAGAAGGCTTTCATCCTAGCCAGCCATGGGTTTTTTGGTACTGTACGTAATTGAGCTGGCTGGTGAAGTGACTGCTGCGGTTTGGCAAAAGCCAATTTGTCATGCCTTGTTATTTTAGTGAGGAACATTTCTGGGAGCTTGCATTCTGCAAAGTCCTTCTGGTAAACCTGTACTGTAAGCAAATGCTTGTTACCACATTTATTAGAAGCACAAGAGATAGCCAGCAGTGAAGCTAGTCAAATTTAAGGGGAAAGAAAGGTGTGATCAGTTTGTGAATGAATCATTGTCCCGATCTGTACATAGTGGCTGATGTCCCTTAAATAACAATGCTTTTTATCAACAGTTCATACCAGCAGGCACTTCTTTACAAAGAAGTTAATTTTTTGGTGAATTAAATTGATTTTTGTCTCTAGCAGTCTCTAACAGGCCCATCCTTCCCACTAAACTTGTAGGAGTGAGACTGTGTTTTGAAAAGAGATAATGAAGGTGGCTTATCTAAATAATCATTACCTTGTCTTTGTATTTCAGCACAAACCCATGTTAATCCAAAGCAGCACAGTGCTGACAAAGATGAGCTCTATCAGAAGAGCGTCCCAAAGAAGGAGCACAGTGTGAAAGAAATCCTGAAAATGGAATCCAGTCCTCCAAAGGGAAAAGACTTCTTCCAGACCAACATTTCACCAGTTACTCCAGAAAAAGACTTGGATGACTTGCGCAAGAACTACAGCCCAGAGAGGTGTTTCTTCCCTCGAGTTGTCTACCCGATCCGACCTCACATTCCAGAAGACTATCTGAAAGCTTCCCTAGCATACGGGATGGACAGACCCAGCTACATTACTCACTCGCCCATCCAGTCATCTACTACGCCAAGTCCTTCCGGGAGGAGCAGCCCAGACCAAAGTTTAAAAAGCTCAAGCCCTCACAGCAGCCCAGGTGTGACGGTTTCACCTCTGGCACCTACTTCCCAGGAGCACAGAGAGTCATACTCATACTTGAACGGATCATATGGCTCAGAAGGATTGGGGTCTTACCCTGGATACGCCCCCCCTAGCCACCTCCCATCTGCCTTTCTACCGTCCTATAATCCCCACTACCCCAAATTCCTGTTACCCCCGTTCAATATGGGCTGTAATAACCTGAGCGCTTTGAACAATATCAACGGCATCAACAATTTCAATCTCTTCCCACGGATGTACCCTCTTTACGGCAACTTGCTCAGTGGAGGTAGCCTTTCCCACCACATGCTGAACCCCGCCACGCTTCCCAGCTCATTGCCCAGCGAAGGAGGCCGTCGACTGCTGCAGCCTGATCATCCAAGAGACTTCCTCATACCAGCACCTAACAGTGCCTTCTCTGTCACGGGCGCTGCTGCCAGCATGAAGGACAAGCCGTGCAGCCCCACCAGCGGGTCACCCACAGCTGGTACGGCAGCCAGTTCAGAACACATAATGCAACCTAAACCTACCTCAGTGGTGTTGGCTGCCACCGGCGGTGAAGAAGCCATGAATCTCATTAAAAGCAAGAGGACTGCGACTGGTTACAAAACCCTCCCATACCCACTGAAGAAGCAGAACGGGAAGATCAAGTACGAATGCAACGTTTGCTCCAAGACCTTTGGCCAGCTCTCCAATCTGAAGGTAGGCAGTGGAGAATAAGCCTCCCTGGAAGGCTTTGGTACAGGCCTCCCATGTTTGTTAGGCTACTTATCCATCTGGGCTTAGTCTTGCATCCCCCACCAAGAAAGCATGGCTGCAGAGACAATGCCTTAATATCGCCTCCACCTAATTAACCAGATAGCAGTGCATTTTGGCAATGGGAGGCTTGTGCTAACTTTAGGAAACATCTGAAAGTACTTCTGTTGCAGTACTGGAAACTGCAAATTGTTAATTGCTGTGTCTCTCCCTAGGTGCACCTCCGAGTACACAGCGGAGAGAGACCATTTAAATGCCAGACTTGCAATAAAGGCTTCACACAGCTGGCTCACCTCCAGAAGCACTATCTGGTACACACAGGAGAGAAGCCCCATGAGTGTCAGGTATGTAACACTCCACAGAGACAGCTTCCCTTGGAGGCAGGGCCTGTGCCCCTCTCGCCCTGGGTGACAAGCCGGCGGCTGCTCAGGATTCAGATCCATGTCACAGCTGTTTCCAGCCCTGGTGCACCAGTGTCTGTGAGACAGCATGGTGGCCTTCAGCCTGCTAGGGCAGCATCTGCCTGATACAGTTCTGCCATCAGCCACATTCAAAATGCTATTCAGTAATATTTAAATCAAAAAGGTGGGGATTTTTCCCCCCTGTGAGAAAGTGTGAAGATATAAAAGGCCACTGCTTCATCCTGCCGTCTCCTCCTATGTCTGATTTAAAACATAAAATCCCCTCCCACTCACCCGGTGTTTCTCTGCCACCCCCCCTTAGGTTTGTCACAAGCGGTTCAGCAGTACCAGCAATCTCAAAACCCACCTGCGGCTCCACTCTGGAGAGAAGCCTTACCAGTGCAAGCTGTGCCCAGCCAAATTCACCCAGTTTGTGCACCTGAAGCTGCACAAGCGTCTCCACACCCGGGAACGTCCCCATAAGTGCACCCACTGCCACAAGAGCTACATTCACTTCTGCAGCCTCCAGGTCCATCTGAAGGGCAACTGCCCCGTCGCCCCTGCCTCTGGCCTCTCGATGGAGGACCTGAACCGAATCAACGAGGAGATCGAGAAGTTCGACATCAGTGACAATGCCGACAAGTTGGAAGAGGTGGAGGACAATATCGACCTCACGGCCATCGTGGAGAAGGATATACTGAGCATGCTCAGAAGGGAAATGGAAGGAGCTAATCTCAAAGTATCTTTACAGAGGAACCTGGGAAATGGACTTCTCTCCTCAGGATGCAACCTTTACGAGTCTTCAGATATGTCAGTTATGAAGTTGCCTCACAGTCACCCGCTACCTCTGTTACCTGTAAAGGTCAAGCAAGAAACAGTTGAACCAGTGGACCCTTAAGACTTTTTGGCAAAGTGATTTTTTTTATTTATGACTTGGCAAGTCAGGGTGCCTGTAGCAGTTGCTTGTACATAGTTTCAATGCTGCAAAGCAATCTTGGCTTACAGTAGTTTCCCTACGCTCTCCAGCTGAAAGAAGGAACTCCAAAGTTACTGTTTTCTCAGGGCATGAAAAGAGGCAAAGGACTGTGCATTGCCTCGCCAGTTACTAAAAGACAATCATCTATCCATAATTATTTTTTCAATGATAGTACTTCATAATTTATTATGCAATTTATCATTCTAAAAGCAATAATTAGAAAAATGTTTACAATGACTGGAAAATTCATTGTAATTTTTACTTTAAATGTTTTTATTTTTTTGTTTTATGGCCATTCTTTGTAGATTTTTTTTCTGCACATCTGTTTTAAGAACCTAAGATTGGGGTTTCAGTAACCGTGTTTTATGTACCAATGTCTTTTAAACAAATGTGGTTTTTCGTATTGCCAAAGTTGGACAGCTGACGTACAGAATCTTAGATCAGTTGGTTTAAAAAACACGCTGCGTACTTTTATGTGCAAATCACCCCACTGGGATTGAAAAGGAAAAAAGGAAAAGAGTAGCAGCAAGCAGAGAAGAAAACGCTGCCTCAGCCTCTCTGAGGACAGGAGATTCTTCTACCTGCAGCGCTACCCAGAACAGATGTGGCACAGCAAACACCTACCTGCCATGGACAATACCGTAGGTTTTTAGAAAACAGCTATAGCCCCACACCTTGTCATGTAACTTTATGACCAAAGGAATGCATCAGCTTAAAGTGGCTCTTCCAAAATAGAATATCACATTCTTTTGTTTCCAACAGCAGTTTAAAAGCAAACACACCAATGTTCTTAATATTCTGCCTAAAAGGAGATTCGCGGCAGACTTCTTTCTTCTCTTTTTTTTTTTCTTTTCTTTTTGGCCAGAGCCTTCCAGGGATCAAAAAAAAAAAAAAAAAAAAACGGTCAGATTCCCTGGGAAATAAGGGGTTTGGTTTTACTTGTGTTTTCCTCTCCCGCTTTGCCTGGGTAGAAGTGGGGAACAAAGTCCTTTTCTGGCACATACATTTTTTTGCTTCCTTCCTGTACAACTCAGATTTTTCTCAGTATTTGTGTTTGTACATTTTGTGGTTAATTTAATTAAAGAAGAAAAGGGCATTGCAAAGTTGTTGAACAACAATTACCTCAGTGCTTGTGTCCAGTGGTGCAGACAATGCTGTTTTATCTAAATGCTTTGCTACTTTAGAGACGAAACCAAAATGTGCACAGGGAAAGATAGAATGCACATCCTTTTATCTTTTTGTTTTGCTAAGCCCAAAGATGATATGGTGACATTTGAGGTGTAGCAAAGAGTACATGTATATTTATAGATATATTTATACCACTATACTATATATGTATATGTATATATATTTATACCACTTAAGTTGTGAGCCAAACCATGTAATAAAACCTATTTTTCATCTAAGTGTGAAAATCAAATGTTATCCAGTTTTGCATATTACCAGTGACCTCAAAACCAGAAGGTTGTACTAAGGCATTTATCACTTGCAAGTACACATGCACGGTTGTCCGTGTGAAGCCTGAACTTGCAAGAGCCTGATGTGAAAAACGTCACTCGCACGGGGAGTCTCGACGATGTCAGTGGGAGTTACCGTGTTTGCAGGACCGGGTCCTCGGTCCCCTGCTCTCCTGGCACTGTTTCCTGGGGGGAAGGAGGCGGGTGGTCAGCGAACAGGCAGCCAGAAAACTTAACCAAAAGAACTTGAAGCCAAATACTACCCACGCGTGGTGCAAGTACAGAGCACAGTGAAGGGTAGGCTGAAACCTAGTGGGGATGAGCGCCTAGTCTCGTTATACCCTGCCATTAATGAGTTGCATGGTCAACTCGCATAAATCTCAGTAGCATTATTACAGTTGTCCCCTCCAGGTGTATCTTTTTGTCTGTTATAATATAAATGTTAAGGTCTCCCACTTCATCAGTCCAGGATTTGGTGATTTTTTTTCCCATCGAACTTTGTTTTAATGCCTTCTGTTAAAAACAAACAATCCTGACATACACACAGCTTTTGAAGGACTACAGTTCATTACATTTCCACTCCTGCAACTTGTGAGGCTGACATCTTTTAAATGTAGCAATAGTTCATAAATATAGTACTTACTTGTAGGATAAACCAAAGTATCACTACTCTGTCACTGGACACACACTTTTCCTATATTTGCCTGTAGTGCTTTCTTGTATTTGATACAAATTTTACAAGAATTTATATGCATCAGCTTTAAGAATTGTTACTTCTCTTTACTGTTTCCCCCTTCCCTTAGAAGTTTTACATGTGAATGTAGCAACAATCAACAGTGTTTTGGGGTTTTTTTTGTCTCTCTTAAGAAAGACTCTGACCAAAGTTAACAGGCTTTTTACTTTGCTAGAACAACAAACTATCATATGTTTACGTATTGGTTTACATCATTATTTATGTGCAAATTGTCAAATGTAAATTAAATATAAGTGTTCATTGCTTTACTGATGCTTCCCTTGTCTTCAATGTCTCTGTGCTGCCTGCGTGCACAGCCTCGTTGCAGGGCGCCTTCCCCTCCCCGCCGCAAGCATGCTGCGCGCTGATGGCGATGATGTCTCCAACAATGCTGACTCCTGCCTTTGTGGGCTCTGATTTTCCATGACTGAACGTAGCGAACAACAATGCCAGAGCTGAAAACCTTGGTGTTGTCTAATTATGTTACTCTCTTCACTTGTAGCTAATACCTTAAAAAAAAAAAAAAGTTTTTTTTTTTTGAAAAAATTTTGAGTGTTTCAATGGAAGTACTTGAACGCTATCTGCCTGTAAGATATATGACCAGGGTTCTAATTTACATTTTTCCAAATGATTGTCATTTCTGGCCTGAAACTGTAACCACTGGGACCACAATGACACACTCAAAATGTCAGCATGAGACCACTTAGCCCTGTATCAGCGCGGTGGGAACAGCATTCAAAACAAATGTGGATCTGTTTTCACTGCTCGCAAGTGAGACACGAATACAAACCAAACCTAGGGGAGGTCAAGCGTCCACCCCCAAAAACCTCAGCCAAAAAGTAACAACATGTGAGGATACCTCTGAAAGCAAATTCAACATTTGCTGCTCCCATCATTTACGTGAGATCCAAACCAGAAAGGCCATGTGCTGGCCTTCTCTACCTGAATGTTAAAGGAATAATGCGCCATCTCATATTGAGACATTCAGCGCCGTACGATGCTTTAAAAGTATTTCACTGTCCTCTTAAAATTCGCTTAAACATCTGTCTCAAGAATTTGACATTCTGCCAACGCAGAGCTGTGGAGTTAAGAAAACCAGAGCCCTGTTGTCATAAACGTGCCAAATGCAGCATGTTATATTCCTATATTCGACAGAGCTATTGCTGTAATAATTTAAAAAAAAAAAAAAAAACATAGAATAACCGTTACCACCATAAATCATACTTCATTACTTGGCAAGGCAGTACTTTGTGCTGCAGAGTTATGTCCTGGGGACACTTGTAAGCTTTAGAAGATGTTTAATAAAAGGCATTACAGAAAAAGACAATGCACATTACAGATCACAGCCTCACGAGGCTGAGCGCGGCAGCTGGTGCCGTCGTTTCTGGCAGACCGCGGCAAGTCAGAAGTCACCGCGGGAGCGAGTTGTGACCAGAAACACAGAGGGGTCAGCAATGGCAGTGACAACAACAGGACGTCTCACAGCCTGAGGGGTGACGGGTGTGAGCGCTAAGAGCCTTGGGTTCATTTTGGATGCAGCCCCACGGAGCCATGTACCCCTGGAGATGTCGGCTGGGGCTGGCAGATTCAAGGCCACCTCACTGCCACGGTCATGGAAACACAGGGACCTAGCGTGACAAAACGGGGAGAACGACGTGTGTGCTGTGCTCCATTGCGTTGCCACCTGTGTCACTACGGGAGCTGAGACAGTAGCAAACACAGCTTTGAGGAGGATCCTGCCACTCTTGCCAGTTTATAAAGCCCTGGGGTCCCAGATGTGGGCAGTTACGTCTGTGAGGTTGAAAAAGATGACGTGACTTGCCCGCAGGGCATGAGCCCGTCGTGTTCAGTCAGCAGCCACGGGTACCTGCAGCTGTCCCGACACGTGCCGGCACTGCGCTCCTTGTGGGATGGGGCCCAGGCCTGTGCTGGTGTGTAGGGGCATGGCACGAGAGCCAGGGAAATAGTTTTGGCCGTAATTAAAGGCAGCCAGGAAGCAGTTGGCTAATTACTGCGTGCGCTGGGGCTGAGTGGCTGCGGCGGGGCCGGGGAAGGCACACGTCACGGGGGAGGTATCTGACAAACAGAAGCCGCCACGGCAGCCTCAGAAAAGCTCCCTGACCTGTTGGAGGTGGCTGCCAACAGGATCCCCAAAATGGCCGCCCGGTCTCTCCCCACAGCCAGACCCGCCCTGCGCCCAGCACAGCAGTGAAGCCGGGGCAGGGAGGACTGGCAGGGACGCAGAGCTGGGATGTGTGGAGCACAGATGGATGTTTTGGAGACTTCAGCAGCCAAGCGCTCACCAGCCTTGCCTGGTTTGTGGGACAGCAGGAACCACTGGCCACAGGACCTGTGTTTCACTGCTTTTGGCTCCTTTTTCTGATGCACAGGCACCTGCTCAAGGCCCTGGGGCAGAAACCTGTGCCTAGACTGGTGGCAGGCAGCTGGGGAGGGCAGGCACAGGCCTAAGAAGAGACGCTGGCCCCTGGGCACTGTTCCCTGTCCCTGGCAGCTGAGGCCAGGCAGCGCAGTGCCACACGGGCACAGCGGCTGGCCCTCGCCTCACAGGGTGCGCGGGGACGTTGTTGGGATGCCGAGCCACTGAGGTAGGTGTGACCAAATAGCACTGTTGAAGGGAGCCAAACCAGTATGACTTCCTTATTGTGCAATGATTAATAAGGGCCTTCAGCTCTTTTTTTCTTTTCCATTAATTGTGACTAGGCAAGTCCTTGATCATTTCCTTATCCCAGTACCAAGTGAGATTCCTTACAGCATTCCAGCCCCAAAGTGGCTGCGCTTTGCAGGGAAGTGAAGTGATTCTGCTCACATTGAAAACATGCAGAGCAAAATAAAAGGCTGGAGGTCTCTTCCCTGCTTCACCTGTGCTGAGGGATCAGCTGTGTGACATGATGGGGGGACCTGGTGCATTTCCCAGATGAGTTTGCACATTAAATCTTAGCTTAAATAAGCAAAACAGAGAGAAGATTTGGGCAGGAAGATGAGCACAGCAGGCAGAAATTCACACAGGAGTAACTAGGCTGTGGTCTTGGTTCCCAGACTCTTACAGGCTTTCACGGCAAATCTTTCTCCATGAGAACTGTCCCTCTGCAAACTGCAGCCAGCGGTTAGTTAGCCCTTCGCCTACCTTGTGCATTCAGGCAGCATTATTTGAGGGCAGGTTCTGTGCGTGTTTACAGGCTGCTCTCGTCGCCAGCCTCACAGCCCTTTGCAGGCACCCTTGGCCTTTACCAGCACGGAAGGGTTTGGGGTTCTGTTGCGTGTGACAGGACAGCATCCTCAGGCTGGACTCAGGCTGGTGGCTCCTTGGCGGGCTGTCACCATGCCTGCAGCTGGTCACGAAACAAACAAAAGTTAACAATGGTGCAGAAACCATAACTAGGTACGAAAAGGAGCAAGGATACATGAAAAGTGAAAATTTGCCTTTTTAATAAGCCGTTATAAGTCAGGTGAATGTTGAGGAGGGAACATGCACCGGTGCCCATAGTCATTCAGAGAGGATTTTGTGTGTGTGTGCATCCATATGTGTTGTTTTTTTTGTTTTATTTTAATGAGATCAAATGGTGCAGAACGTGGCTCCTTTTCTAACCTGTCCTGCAGCAATTTGTGCATGTCTGTAGCTGTGGGTGTTATGTGTTTTCTGCTCTGAGTGGTGAGTTTCAGTTTGATTCTGCTCTCGAGAGCCGCGGGGACAGTTTGCACTTGCCTTATCAACGCAGCATCCGAACAGCTTCAGTGTGCGCGCGGCCTCCTGACACAGCAAACTGAGAAAAAGTGCTGCCAGCGCAGCCAAGCGAGCGAGGTGACGGCTGGGGGGCTTTTTCTCACCAGAGCATCCTGACACACTGCAGCTCTGGTGCTCAGCGGGACCATAAACCCCCTCCAGAGCTGCAGCCTCAGCACTGCCTCAAGATGCTCTGCGGGAACTGAGCTAGGACCCTGGGGCTCAGGACTCATCTTCTGCATTCCTGCTGCCCCAAAGTCCTGCAGCACCTCCTTGGGACCCCGGCACCATGGTCTGGTGCTGGAGGTGCTTGGACTGCGACCAATTCCTCCATCCCTGCACCTCCTGCCCTGGTCCTGCATGGGCACAGCCTCAGTGCTGTGGGGATTCATGGCCCTCAGAAGCCTGTTTCCAACAAAGAGCAACACCACCGTGCCCCCATGAGCTCTCACCCCTGGGGCATGCAGCCCGGTGGCCTCTGCAGCCCTGCTGGCTCCAGAGTGCTGGAAGCACTGCCCTCGACAAATCTCCAGCAGTTTTATCCAGGAGGATGATGGCATGCAGAATATTTCCCCTTGAGGAGGTCAGAGCAGCTCCCCTAAGACACCCCCCACCCCATTTCCTCCCTCTCTCCATCGGTGCCAGGCACCACAGTTTGCGGGGAGGCTTGTTCGTAAAATACCTGGATGGTTCTCAAATGAAGTTATGACCTACATTCAGCTAAGAGCGATATGCAGATTTCCTCCCTCCCTCAGATCTGCTTGAGGTTTTCAATCCCCCCCGCAGATACAACATTCAGGAATGACTGTGTCAGCCGCTGCACAGTCACTTTTCACGCTCGAGAGCGAGGCCAGGGTTCAGGGCAGAGCAGCCCCCGCGGCATGGCTGCCCTGGCACACAGGGCTGCCGCGGTGCAGAGGGGACACGGCACAGGGATGATCCTCATTGAGCTCCCCAAGGAGACAGACTGAGGGTGTCAGTGGCACAGAAGACTCCTTGGTGGCCTTCAGAGTCTCAGCTTCTTGTCAAAATCTAGGAGGCTGGAAAACAAGGGCCCTCCCTAGCCACCAAACCCATTCTTCTGAACCAGGCACCCCTGCAAAATCCTGAAGAGCCCCATTAAATGTGAACATCCTAAGCCTCAATTCTCTCCCACTGGCCTCCTGTTCCTCTGCACCTGTTAGCCACCACTTGCAAGGAAGGGAATATCCCAAATCCATGCAGGATCTGAGCCCAGAAAAATACTCAGGGACAGACCTGGGCACAGAGTTCAGCTACAGCTTCTCATTTTTCCCTGGGCTGCAGTATTTGAGTCCAGGAATGCCTGTTGATACCATTCCTAATGCATTTATTTTTCAAGTTCATTTTCAATGCAATTGTTTAGATCAATCTAAACACTAACTCAGTGAGAAACACCTACACAAGGCAATGTAGCCAAGTTTAAGCTCATCTACCAATGAAGACTTAAAGACAGACTTTTTTTTTTTTTTTTTTTTATCTAGAAATTACATATTTCAAGGCCAGAGCTAAGTCATGCAGCAAGACTTGGCCCCAGGAGCCAAGATCGCTGGTTTCTGGTTTTGGTCCCTTCATTTGCTGGTGGCGAGGTCTAGAACAAGTCAGTTGACCTTCCCATACAGTACCCGACTCATATGTAGAATACGCACAAGGCCTGTACAAGTTGTGGTGTAAGACTAATATTTGTACCTTGTTTTGAGATCCTGCAGTCTGCAGCAGCATGCGTTTGTGCTGTTCGTAGAGTACAGGTTGCCTGTCCTACTATCTGCAGTATCACAGTATTTAGAAGTCCTCACTTATGGGTTACGACTGCCCTGAACACAACAAAAACTCTCTCTGCCCCAAGGAGCTTACAAACTAAGCACTATTAGAAACCCAAAAACCACAGTGGCTAGGTGCAGAGCTTAAATTTCCATTTTCTCTCAGCATTTTCCCACGAGGGGATTGCATGTGAGAGCACACAACACAGAGTCAGATCACGCCTGGTTCAGTTGCTCTGGCATGCCATTTGGCAATACAAGAATGACATAAATTAAAGTGAAACCTCTTCACCTCAGCCGAAGTGAAAATGCGAAGAACAAGGGGGGTGAGGAGGAAGGGGGGGATATTGATCTGTATCTACCCAACAGTCAGACCAGTGGTGTGGCAGCAACAAAAGACATGCCTTTGCTTTTTCAGTAACTAATAATCTATAGAGAACCATTTCCTTTTCTGCTGTCAAGATAACACATTTGCCACCTCAGCTGCATGCAAATAATTCATGCCTCTGCTTAACTAATTTACCTCTTGGGTGCAGACAGAAGGGGAGAAACCTCGGCTGACATGCACACTGAGAAACGAGCCACCTCACCCAGAACTTTCTGCACAGTTAGAGGACAAATGTACCAACAGGCTGCAGGGGAGAGAGGGCTTCCCGAGGTGCAGGGAGGATTTTTGCTGCTCCCTGGTCCTGCCTCTGACCCACATGTGGGCTGCTGGCTGGAACTGCCATTATCCTCAGAGAAGTGTTTGGTATCTCCTCGCACAGACCACAGCTGGTCAACAACTTATCCCAGATTTAAGCACAATATATGAGCTCTCATCTGCTGCCAGGAATATTACACACGATTAAAAGCCTGGGCCTCCAAAAATGTGCTGAAACAGAGTGGGCCTTCACTTCACATTGCCTGGAAATAAACGGGTATTGGGTTGGACATCCATCTGTATCTGGTGGAAACCTTGCTCTAATCAAAATGCTAATGCTACTTTCACTCACTCTCCCACACATCCCTCCCTCCACACGTTGAAACAATGTGAGTCTGGTTCCAATCATAGAGACATCTAGGCTGGAAAAGACCTTCAAGACCACCAAGCCCAACCACCAACCTGACCTACCAAGCCCCATCACTGAACCATGTCCCTTAGAGTCACGTCCACACGGCTCTTAAATACTTCCAGGTTTGGGGACTCCACCAGAGCCCTGGGCAAGCCATTCCAGTTCTTGACCACCCTCTCAGTGAAGAAATTCTTCCTAGCATCCAATCTAACGCTCCCATAGTGCAAATTGAGGTTGCTTCCTTGTGTCCTATCACTTGTCACCCAAGAAAAGAGATAGACACTGCAACCTCCTTTCAGATAGTTGCAGGGAGTGATGAGGTCTCTCTCAGCCTCCTCCTCTCCAGACTAAGCAGTCCCTCAGCTGCTCCTCATAACACTTGTTTTCTAGTCCTTTCACCAGCTTCATTGCTCTTCTCTGCACACACTCAAGCAACTCAGCATCCTTCTTGTAGTGAGAGACCCAGAACTGACCACAGTATTCGTGGTGCAGTCTCACCAGTGCCATGTCTAAGGGGACAATCACGGCCGTCGTCCTGCTGGTTACACTATTTCTGATGCAGGCCAGGATACCATTGGCCTTCCTGGCCACCTGGGCACACTGTTGGCATGTGTTCAGCAGCTGTTGACTAACATCATAGAATCATCCGAGTTGGAAGGGACCTTTTAAAGGCCATCCAGTCCAACCCCCCTGCAGGGAACAGGGACACCTACAGCTGGATCAGGTTGCTCAGAGCCCTGTCCAGCCTGACCTTGAAGGTCTCCAGGGACAGGGCATCCACCACCTCTCTGGGCAACCTATGCCAGTGCTTCACCACCCTTATATCCAGGCAAATATCCATCCCCAGGTCCTTTTCTGCTGGGCACCTTTCCAGCCACTCCTCCCCAGGTATATACTGCTGCATGGGGTTGTTATGACCCAAGCGGAGGACCCGGTACTTAGCCTCGCTGAAATTCAAGCATCTAAAAGTTATGAAATACCAGAATTAATTAAACTTATCTGCCCATAAGCTTTGGGAGGAGCCCTCCCCAGCTGGACCATGTACTGTTTTTTCCACAGGAGCAGGACCTCGCTCAGTGCACGAGGTGGGGAGATGCATGACAAGGCAGGGCAGCCCTCTCTCTCCTCCCATCTGTCACCAGCCTTGTGCTCCAGCTCTGCTCCCTGCTCAGGTATGGCTGCTCCCCGGAGCTTTTGGTGGCCCAATAGGAGAATGGCTGAAGGCTTCTAGAGCTGTACCTGTGTCATGCAAGGACCAAGTGGGGCAGGGATATAGCATCCATGTGCATGATAGTGAAGAAATGAAACACAGGAGTTGGAAGTCAAATATTCTCTTTGGGTGCCCAGACTTTTCAGGATGGTTTTTCCCAAACGAAGAGTTATGTGACTATGTCTCCGCTCCCAGTCCCATCCCCTTTCCTTCCTGGTAAGCATCTGTAGGGTTTCCACTTCCTCCTGGTGCCACCAGTCCCCAGCCTACCTCCATCAGGGAAGGAGGCCACCAGGTCCCTTTGGTCCCCCCAGCCATGGTCTGGCAGAGAGAGGCAGTGACGTGTCACCTTTTCACTGGAAAACACGGTGCCTTCTGAACGAGGGGACCCACGCAACTAAGGGGAGGGGTGAGGAAAGAAAACAAAAAAAAAAAAAAAAAAAAAAAAAAAAAAGAAGAAGACAGGTCTTTTCACAGTCCATAGATGCAAAATGAAACTATTTTGGCAGATTCAGCTCTCCCACGTTGAAATGCCCACAGTTTCTCATCTCTGACTTTTAGACAAGAAATTTCACTCATGACTTGACAAACGATACCATCTGCAACGCACTGAGGCTCCTCAGACATCTGCTGCTACCCTACCAAAGCTCATCTTCAGCATTTTGCTGGATTGATATTGCCAAATTACACCCTTTTTTAGGGTTTTCCTTATTTTGATCTATCTTGCATTTCCAATGTTACCCCCTGGAGCTGAAAACCCAGTGGTGTAGAGCTCAGGCCCTTGTTAGCATACTGACATCTCTATGGCTGGGTACAGGCAGCCAGGGGAGAAAATAACTGAGCTCACACCAGTAAAGCATCCCCTTTACTACAAGTGATCACCATCAGCTTTCCCATGGATGCAGAGAAAATTGCTAAGCTGCTAATGCAAGCAAGAGTGATTTGACTTCAGCCTCCTCACAGGGACTCACCTAGCCCAGCCCAGGGCAGATCCAGCTTGGCAGCCTGATTTTGGACAGTCTTCACCTACAACCCATGCAGCGGACAAATAAATCAAGACTATTTTATGCAGAAGCATTTTAAATGAACAGAACTCTGTTTAAGCCTGAGCTTATGAAAGCTCAGCCATGTGCTTGGCTTACCAAAGTTAGCTCAAAGGGATACAAGTTCCATGTACTGTTTTGAAGAGATGCAGTGGTTTTTTTTCTATTCTGCTTTGGCAAGAAGAACAACGGAGCCCCAGAGATAAAGGACTTGGTAAGTGTTTTGTTGTGGCCTGAACATCTTTAAAAGGCAATGAAGTCTATCTCAATGAAGTTGCAGAAGTCTTCAAAGGAGTGGATGACCCTCAATAGCGTGTATCATACAAGGAAACATCCAAGGATTAAAAACCTATTATTCTGTGATTAGTGTAGGAATTTTCCTCCTAGTATTATGAGTGATTTCTGTTTCCCTGTTCACAGATCATCTACTAAAATGTTGTCTAACCTCATCCATTCATGTCACCATCGTTGCACCCTTTGATTCAGGGGAGGTAATAAGATGGGTCAAAAAAGAAGCAGCAGGTGACTGTACCCCCTGTGAAGTGTTGTTTGCTGCAGTTGCTGCTCGGATACTTCAGTTGTGTTTCCTGGTTATTTTTCCTTCTCCCCTGAGACAATTTCTTTACCTTTTTGATATCATCTTGGTCAGCTTGATACGTGTAGGAGCACATATACTGTCTGCTCTGCACCAGCAACAACTGACATACCTAACGTACCTCCTGATTTTCAAAAATCAGGAATGGGGAAGAACAAAAATAAAAGGACAAGTTTAGTGCTTTGGAAACCTTTTGTCCCGGTACACACACGAATTAAATGGTGTTTGTCTCCTCCCTCTGCTCTAAACACAGAGGTGGGGTTAATAATGAGGAGAACATCTCCTTTCAAGCTCTCTTGCAGCTTTTAAAACATAGAGAGCAAATGGCAAACTTTCATCCTTTCATCTCCTTTTGAAACTGAAGTTAGGCCTTATTGGTAACAAGTGAAATTAAACTGGTTGTTGCTGTTTAACTTCTCTGTGCTATTTCCTCACACAAATTAGTCATGATCAAATCTGCTTGGCAGCTGTCCTTACAAAAAACAGAACAGAAAGAAGGGTTAAGCACTCCCATACAATTTACCCAGTAAATTTGTCATACCCCTTATATAGAGTTGTCCCTCCAGTTCTGCCTGTTCCCTAACATATCTGGCAGTTTGAACAATGTTGGCAATATTTGAGCAATTAGGCATTCCAAGTGGAAAGGTTACCCTCAAACATTACCCTCATACATTACCCTCAAACGCAGGGTGTGTTTTGTCTTGTGCCTTCAACCATCCTTGATGAGCACCGATTGCACAACAGCCATGAGGCAGGAAGGTCTTAGTTCAATTACATGATGGCCCAGGTTGTTTTGGTTTAGCAAAGGGCCAACACGCCAGCGACCAGGAGGGGACAGACGCACCTTGACTAGTGTGCTATCGAGGCAGTCAAAGAGACCACAAAGGGGGAATTTCATTGCTACGACTGCTTTCTGAGTGCTAAAGCCCTTGGTCACACTGGCAGTGGTGCAAAACTGGGCAAAATACAACCCATAAAAGAAGTCCCCTTGGTGGGGTTATGTAGAGACATATCTACGAGAAGGTGGACACGTTGTGAACCAGCCATATGAAGTGCTTGCCCGAGGCATGTAGTCAAGTCCTTGAAGTCACCTTGGAGAGAAAAACAGTGGTAAAGCGCCTGCTCAAGAGATAAAGAATTTTAACCAAAACAAGCAGGATGCATCGAAATCGAGTCCCGCCAATCACTGTGGCCTTGAGGGTGCGTGATAGCCTCGTTAAAGTCTCGTGAAAGTCAGCCTGAGCCAATTAAAAGTTATTTATGTGCGCGTGTATCTGTTTGTAGTGTATATTAGGAGTTGCTGAGAATAATAAAAGGACTTTGCTGAATTCCCATGGGAGAGTTTGCAGAGTCCAGGTCTTTTGCTGTGTTCATATTGGATCGTGTGCGGAGTCGGTGCTCGTGCAGCCTATGTTCCCCCTGCAACTGGTGACCCGCAGGGTTAGGAGTTGTGCTGGTCAAGGAGATGTGAGGTTTGTTGCTCATTTTCCCTTCTCTTTCTTGAGCATTGTTGGGATCTCAGTTTCTTTTTTGGCCAATAGTTGGAAGCAGTACTTTGCTTGCAAGTCTGGTGGGAAGCTTTGGGCAGGAGCAGGCAGGGATGGAGAAATCTCACAGCCTCGTGCCAGGTGGGGCCGGCAAGATCACAGTCCACCAGAACAGGGAGGAAGCTGCCTCCCAGCCCAGCCAGCACAGGAGGTCACACCCTCAGCCCACAATGTGGCTGAGGCTGGGGATTGAGGGCGGGCTGCAAGTGACATCCCCGCAGAGGCTCCTCAGGTCACGGGGAGGCCAGCAGCCACAGGACCGGCTGCTGCAGCACTCCTCCACCAGCAGCAGGGCACACCCAGGGCAACCTGCCCGCCCTGCCCAGCAGGGATGCTTGGCTGCACAGTCAGGCTGACACCAGAAGAAAAAACAAACCTGAGCAGCAGAGGAGGAGGTTTTGCAGGTCACAGCCACTATTCCCCTGGCCTTCACAGGAGGTTGGGAGAACAGGCGGGTGAGGGGGGACAGGTCTGGGGGGTCCAGCTGCCTCCTTGTGGCACCAGAATGGGTTGCCATGTCCCACATGACCCCACCTGTGCTCGGGTGCTCCTGCAGAGCCCAGCACGCCTCGCCGGGTCTTTCACATGGCGGCCCTGTCTTGCTGAAAACTGCTGAGTATTGGGCACACAGCCTCTCCACTTGCAGCTGGTGGTATTTCCCTGGCTGGGCGATGTTGATGTTCATAACGAAGCTTTGGCAGAGAAACAGAGACATGCTGTAACCATTAGCAGACTTTGCGTTTAGGATTTATCTCCAAAAAGGACAAAAGGATAACTCAGCTTGATGGGGTTTTTGTGCGAGTTTGGGTCTACGATCCCCATTATAATACCAGTCCTGGTCTTCACCATTGTCTTCCTCTGACCCAGAAAAACTTGATCATGAAAACAATGTTAGTTAGAAAATAATGGAACTGATAAGTCATTGCAGGCACATGTGTGTCTCATTATACATCAGTTCGGTTTCACTATATATTTTACACTATGTAACATAAATTTCACTATGCACCAGAAGTATTTCAATATGTGATAGTCAGAAAGTGGCAGTTTACACTAAAAGTTTCAGTATGTGGTAGGATATTTCAAATATTATAAATTCTCCTTTTAAAAGAAATGCATTGAGTAGATTAGTAAGAAATGCAGTTGTTTTAGCTTACCCAATGTGGTTTTCTTTCAGAACAGTATTTAGCACTATGCTGTTCAGTTGCCATATTTATTTTTGTAATACATTCTAATGGCTGATTGAGTGAAAATCTATTAAAAGTACACTCTATAGGACTCAGGCAACCTGAGTTCCATTTCTTAGATCTTATATCTCAACTCAACTTACACCATATTAACAAATACACTAAATTCACAAAGATGACGTTAATGAACAAAATAAGCATCCTTCAGCATCAGAGGGTACAGACAGTCTTCAAAAGATACTTGCCGTGAAGCAAGAGCATACCAAAAGCAATCGCATGGCTGAGCAAGCCAAGGTACATCTGCAGCAAGGACCACCTCCTGCAACCTCTGTCAAAGCTACACAAACACTTCCAGATTGGTGCAGCAAAGCGATTTCCCCACATCCAGTAACTACTGTCAGGATGTGCAGAAAGAATCAAAAACATTAGGCTAAATTTTAATTATGAATTCTTCCTTCATTCTTGTGTCCTCTAAAAACAAGCTGCACCAAGCAACGTTTCCATGCAAAGAAAGAGAGAGAGATTTCAGGAGAGAGCATGTCCAGCCCATGAGAGAAACATAGAGTGGTTTGGGTTGGAAGGGACCTTAAAGATCAAACAGCAGCCAATTAAACTCTGTGCTGGCCTCTGTCCCTCAGATGTAACCTCACAGATAATTTTCTAGCACTTTTCAATGTGTAATTTCAAAGCAATAATGGTCCATACTGAGCTTCAGTGTTCAGCACAACTGGAGACCTCAGCTACCCTTTCTGCACGCAGAAGATGGCGGTGACCCTGAGCCTATGCAGCTCTGAGCAAGACACTTAAAGAGCTACAAGGCTCAGGATTAATTAGAAACTAGGTCTTTCAGTGTAACTCCTTGCCCTGCTGCAGGCCCAGCAGACCTCATTGGCTCCCCGCCAAATAGTTCAAGCACCTATTAACCAAGGAAAAGGTAAAGAGCTTGGGATGTAACGTGCTGGATTCCAGCCCAACAGTTTCAAATCTCCTAACCCGCAAGAGCAGCTTATCTATGGCTGCAGGTCAAAGACCTCAGCAAAGCCCTGTTAACAGGTGCTCACTGGCATAAAATCAAATGTTTGGCTCCTCAGATTAGGGTGATTCTTTGGTTTCTTACAAGTGGGGCAGAAGGGCCACAAAAGTGGACAGTGACACACTTGGGCCTGACCTGAGGCTGCTAATGATAATTTTTTGGCAAACTCTATAACCACAAGCGCTTCCTTAGCTCACAAGAGCTGGAACCAAACGTTTAAAGCATACAACTCAGCTACCCTACCCTCTCTTCCAAAATTTAAAACCAAGACCCCCAGAACTTCTTACTTATAGCCTACTGTCAGAAACAGCTTCTGATCCAGACCCACCGCAAAGCAAAGCTCATGAGCTGCATCAGATGTTTCTCATTGGCTACACTGGAGGAAAGCGACATGTTTGTGTCAGGTGCGAGGCACAGCGAGTGTCTGGAGAGCAGCAATCACTGCGTTTGTCCCAGCCGGGGCCTCGGTGCAACAGGAAAGCCTGAGACCTCAAACCAAGGGGTTTCCCCTGGTACCTCCTCAGGCAGCCCGAGAGCAGCCCTGCAGCCTGTCAGAGGGTGCCTGTGTTGGGCAGGCAGCACTGTGGCCCCCCCTCTCCATTCAATAGGGTATCTGGGACAAAACAAAGGCAAAGTTTTTAAGCGTCTGCTCTGCAGCATGACCAAACCTGTGCTATTCCTGTTAAGAAGAGACAGCAGTGCAAGCTTTCCCGTATTTTCTTACTCCCGTGTCAGATCTGGGCTGAGATACGTACAAAGTAATGTATTTATGCCCTAGATTCCACTGGTGATACCGCCAACAAAAGCTAAATTACAAGGATTTTCCTGTAGTCAGGTTGCTAGTCTGACAAGTTTTGGAATGAGGGAAATACATTACACACATCCTCCAAGTCCCCTCCTAAGCAGTGTCAGGCTATAATTTTAGCTGACTTTTATTACTGATCGTGTGTAATTGCCGTTGAGCCATCCTTTTGCCGTCATGAAAGTTACAGTATCTAAGCTGTTGCATTACTTTCACTAACTTACTTAATCCAAAGACTTTAGTATTTATTGACTGAAAGGGCAGAACAGCAATAGAAGTTCCTAAGAACACAGACCAACTCATTTATCAAATCCAAACCTTCCCACTTGACACAATTAAGTTTCACTTGTAACCTAAAACGCACAGATTCCAGAAAAGAGAGCGTAGCATTGCTTGGTTCTCTGTGACGATTTCAGAAGCAGTTGGCATTGGCTTGAAGAGCGCGAGTTTCATGTGTACTAATAACATTTAACAAAGGACTTTTTCATCTTAGCTGACTGAAGAAGTAGGACCATCTGTAGCGTATAATTAAGCTGCTGAGTTTCCGTTGTTTTGAATCTGACCTACCTTTTTTCCTCTTTACTCAGCTATGGCTGCAGCTAATCTCTGTTCATCAAAATCCTTCTGCTTTGAATAAACGTATCTCTCTCTATGCAAATTTGAGAGAACTGCTCACAACTCTCTTTGTATTCCTGATAGCTGAAGCATTCCTGTGGAACATCTCCGCCACCTTCACTTTCGCTGTTTGAAGCCGACTTCTACAGATTTTCACACAGAAAACTTACATCAGCCGCACTTCCTCCAAATTTAGCAGCAAAACATTATCATCAGCAGTTAATGGGCAAGAAGCTTTCAAAGAGACAACTTTCAGAAAAAAAAAAAAAAACAAAAAAAAACTTAAAAGGTTGTAGTATTGTATTAAAAGGTTGTATTGGCATGGGGTAAAAATTTTCCACATCAGCAGCTTCTTGCATTCTTTTCCGTTGATTTTCTTTAAATCAGCCTTTCTTTCTTCTTACAAAGAGAATACGTAGTGGTGCTTCTTTTAGCTGTGATTCATAACAACTGAAGCTTTCAAAAATACACTGCGCCAGGTAGTATTCTGCTGGTCTTACGGAAGGAAACAGACTGGCTAGACCAAATCTCCTTCATTCACTGCTGCAAGCAAGCCCCTGCTTCTGCCTGATGTTCTCTTCAGGATAGGGGGAGCAGCTCTGCTTCACTGGTAAGATTGCTGAAGGGTTTTGATTGAAAAAGGCCTCTCCTCAGTGTTTGTGCTGTGACTTTTATGCTGCAAGACATAAAACAACTGCTTATCCAGCACCTGTTCAATTCCGCCTGCGTGGACGGGGAGACATTTTCCTGCTCTGGAACGGGGAGTTGCAATGTCATTCAAAAGGATGGCAGAACCCTCAGCTTCCGTTTGCAGAGTGCTCCACAAATGCAGACTAAAGCCAAGAAGGAGTTTCACTGTCACTTATTTCTTCAGCACGTTGGTCAAATAAAAATGAACAGTTTGTTGGTTTAAAGGAACACTGCAGAACTCCCCTGCAGTAACATGGTGCATTTTACCTTCTGGACAACTGCGCAAAACAAACAAATCACTTGTTTAATACCACATTTCTATACCTAGGTATCTGTGGGTTCCCATTTCCCATAAGTATAGGATAACAGTGAGACAGTCAAATTTCACTCTACCACAGTAACAGAAACCAGCAGTCACAGAGAAGGCAGCCCGGGGAGGTGTACTGCAACTGGTACTTCTGAGGTTGGCACATCTGAGGTGAGGCTGACCTCTGAGGTTGACATATCTAATCATTTTCTCACCATTTATTTTTAATTTTAAAATTCTAACATCCCATTATTTCTGCCACGGCTGCAGATTCAGAGAGCTGGAGAGGATTACAAAAAGCCAAATAACTTCTCACAAGCTTCAGAGGATGCTGCAATCACAGAATGGGTTCAGGAAACACAAGAGCCGGGGAAGACTTGTGCTGCATTGGGGTTGATCCTGGGATTAGGTACAGAGGTATAGCCTTTGGATAGCACGTTGCTCAAAAGGCCTAAGCCAACACTGTTCCCACTGGCAGAAAGTATCCTCACTGGTCTGGACACACCAAGCTAAGCCTACCAGATCAAAAAGTGACAGCACTCTGAATTCATTTTCCACAGGTGCCACCACAGAATGGATTCATACTGTCCCTGGAAATCTGCATTTATCCCCCAAACTGCTTCTGTGGAAATAAAAAAAAAAAAAAAAAAACATCAAAATGAAACATGGGAAGCAACCCAGATCTGCATGCCAGCTAGGCATACCCGGTACCCTGGGGGGCAGGAGAGGGAAGCAGTGCAGTCTTTTGGCCAGACAGCAATATCCCAGAGCGTATTACAAGCAATTATTTTCATCTGCCACACAGCCCAGAAACCTGAAAATTGTTCTGCTAGTAGAAATCTAATTACACCAGTGAGTAACCAGAAGAAACCTACTGCTTTCTTTCATGAATGGTCAGAATATTCTGGTGCATCACACGTGCAATTCACCATTCCCCTATGCCTGGTAGGGTGGATGCTAAGCAGTGGTCTCCAGACTGCTTGGTATGTCCAGCAGAAGGTGGGAGAGAACAAGAAGACACAAAATGCTGCCCCTCTGCAGAAATCACTTTTTCCTTTTGGTCTGCATTTAAGTGTTAGACTAGTCGTTCTTATCCCTTCTTTTGAGGAAAAGCAGCTATCAGCCCAAATAACTACTTGCAGGAAAACAACCACTTTGAGATAAGGTTCTTCATAGAATCACAGAATCACAGCATGGCTGGGGTTGGAAGGGACCCTAAAGCCCACCCAGCCCCAGCCCCTGCCGTGGGCTGGCTGCCACCCACTGGATCAGGCTGCCCAGGGCCCACCCAGCCTGGCCTTGAACGCCTCCAGGGATGGGGCAGCCACAGCTTCTCTGGGCAGCCTGGGCCAGCGCCTCACCGCCCTCTGAGTGAAGAATTTCCTCCTAACATCTCACCTAAATCTCCCTTCTTTTAGTTTAAAACAATTGCCCCTTGTTCTATCACTATCAGACAATGCAAAAAGTCAGTTTCCCTCCAGTTTATAACCTCCTAGAGGAGCTCCTTCCTGCAAACAGCCCACACATGTAATATCAAGTAATTTCACGATACATGTGTGGGACTTCAGCAGGTACAAACATCAGTTTCAGTTCTGCAGCTGCCATAGTTCAGCCCATAAAACCTCCAGATATCTAGCTGGTCACTGACAGACTGATTATTGGTCACCGCAGATGGGAGCAGAGGTAGGTGTGTGCTCCATGAACGCACCACCACCGCCTCCCACTCCTCTACACCTGACTTCTAAGCCATCCTCCTTTCCATCAGGAGCACAGCATGGGGTGGGGAGGAGAAGGGAAATGGAAACCAGCTGCCAGCATCGCTTCTGTAGCCATTTAAGCCCTATTAATTTAAACAAGGGTCCAATGTCTTGATGATCACTTTATGCAAAACACTGCAGGAAAGCAAAACTTCAACTTTGAACACTGTGACAATTTTCTTCTTGACCATGCATACATACAGGACTATGCAGACCAATCTCTGTCTTCCAGGGCTTGGTGAATAGCAGTTAATGTTGCATCTTCTTCGAAGGACAAGGACAGCTAAGCAGATTCCTGGCTGTTATAAACTATCAACAAGCAACTGTGCCAACAAGGGAAATAGGTGACCTTTCTCCAGATGACATGGAAGTCTGGTACCCGGCTCTCTATAGAATCATAGAATGGCTTGGGTTGGAAGGGACCTCAAAGATCATCTGGTTCCAACCCCCCTGCTTGGACAGGGCTGCTATACACAGGCATGGACTCTGGATGTGCCCAAACTGTCAGTCGTCCAAGGTACATGGCGCAACCAGCCGACCCTCAGCAGCTGAGACTTAGTCCCATGCACACAAGATGACTTCAGACTGAGACACTTAGCAAAGGGTGAGTTGCTGGTTTAGCAGGACAAACAGAATTTTAAATAAAAGATGACATCGCCTACTTTTTTAAACAAACATACAAACAAAAGAACCTCTGTTAGCAGCAAATGCATAAATGCATCAAGCGAAGCTCTCATGTTTGCTAGAAGAGAGATTCTAACTGATGAAAAATCTGCAGTTAATAAACTTGTCACAGTATTCACCATACATTTCTCAATAAATGAGAAGTGGATGGGCTAGAAGCAGACAGGCTAGGCAACCACTCTCCCATTGTTAGAATAATTGGGATGTCTCAAGATTCCCAATTAAGATGATAAAGTAACTATTGTGGTCTGATCTTGTTGAAATATTTTGGCTATTATCTGTTTCCGACAGTCCAAGGAATTCTGTTATTTTGTCCAACAGAAGAGACAGAAACAGTAGGTCTGCATGATGAATCCTCACCCACCCACCCCGTCTGAGTCAGATCAAAGAGGAGCTCTGTCTCTGACTGCAGTGTTCATCCTCCCCTTCTTATTTACTGGGATCTGTATTTGCCAGATGCAATGTTTTCCAGAAGGGAAAGTCAGATCCAGAATCTAGAACACTAAGAATGCCACCTCCCCCTTGTTCTATGTACCAGCCTTATTGGAACAGGCAAGAAAATCTGAGGTTGCTGCATTGCATTGGTTCAAATTCAACAAGCCAACTAAGAGATTTTTAAAATTTTATTTATGAGATGTGAAAAAGTTGCCTTCAACTCTCCAAACCATAGTGCTAAATACCAAAGGCACTGTGAAATGGGCCCCTCTGTTATTCAAAAAATATTTGCGTGCTTTTGGTAGAAGTAATTGCATTTAACATTTTGGTTAAACACACAAACAAGCACAGCTTTTTGTTGCTTCAAATGAAGCCAGAAAGAGAACAAAAGGCATTCAACTGCACCAATTTGGGTTTATAAACATATTAATTTTAAGAGCGCTATGTGTACACTTAAAATGAATTTAAAGCAGTCAACCTTTGCAGTGTGATGCCCAGTCCCCCTGTATCCAAATAATCCATAAATCCAGATGCAAGTTGTCACAGACACTTATTTGGAGAGCTTGTGAAGTTGAAAGTCCATGTTTCCTATTAATTAATAATTGTTTTCAGCTGTTTTGGCAAGTGATTAAAACAAAGCGTCTGCCTTTAATGTTACAGTATAAAAGTTTTCTTCTTTAGCACCTAAGTGCCAAGCGGGAATTACCTCATTTGCAGGAAGGTGTCACACTTCATTGCTCGGAACATTTGTAAGCAAGTAAGATGAACAGATACTGTACCTGCTGCTGCAAGGATTTCCATGTAGCGCCCATGAAGACTGCCCATGGAGCACTTCCAGAGGAACACCAGCTGAGGCAATTAAAACAACACTTTTCATGTTGATGGAGGACCACGCTATGAAAGAGTCGTTCCACAAACAAACTGCTCAGGCTGTGCATCGTTTAGCAGACTGTGCCATCTTGTGAACTTAGCATCACACACCCCTTGCGCTGCAGCGTTTCAAGCTTTAAGCTGCAAGGCCCTCCAGCACCTGTCTCTCTGACGGCTCACCCGTTACCAAGACATCACTGACACACTCGGTGGACACGCCAGGGCTTAGTCCGACATGACCGCAATTCACTGCCTGAAACACAGCAGGATTCAGCATTGCTTTTGCTTTCCAGGGCCTCTTGGGCCCACACTACCCCACTTCTCTTCAATGGCCACACACGAGCTCCAAGGGGGCTGGTGCCCGATGTCAGAGCAGGCCTCACCCGTAACCATCTTCCATCACTTTCAAGGTGCGGCACACAAGCAGAACAGTGCAGAGCACAGAGCAGGCCAGGACATTGTTCTCATGAAAGCAGTGTGAGGCTTTAGGGTCCCTTCCTGAATTCCACAGTTCTGCCAAAATGTTCATTGAAACACTGCTCCTTTTCCTGTGTTGTTGGAACATGTCCTGCCCAGGCAGCTGTCAGCCCCTGTGCCTGAAGAAGGCACATCCTCTGGTGACATGAGATGTACCTGCCCAAATCAGCCAGTTGCTCAGCCTGTAAGCAGATGGCCCCGCGCTCAAGTCCCTCTCTCAGCTTCCAGCCTGTCTTTAAAGACCATTTTATAGATTTCATTCAATTTCTACAAGAAAATATTAGCGATATGATTGAAATTTTGCAGATCTACCTGTTGCAGAGCATTCTTACAGAGCAACGAGCATGTGAGCAACCCAAGTTTGTGAACAGTCCAGCTTTCTCAAGGACATTCCTGCACAACAAGATAAGGAAATCATATTTTGGAAAACAACTGCAAGATGCTGCTGAAGAACAACGGGGTTGGTCAGTTAGGCAACAATCAAATGTGGTAGCTAAGGGGCGTACTTTCAAAGCACTCAATTGTAACTAAGCACTTTATCTTTGTAGACCGCGTGGTCACTTCGGGAGGATATATAATCAAAACAACTGCGCGATAAACTGGCTTTTGGCTTTTGCTGCCTTTTACCTATGAATGCCTTGCTGTTTGATCTCCCTTATCTACCCATCAGATCTACCAGGCTTCTCTCAGTCAACAAATGTCTCCAAAAGTTCTGCTGGGGACCAAACAGTCTCCTTTTAGCCACACCATCTTTTCCTTCCAGAAAACAAAACAAAGCACCTCTCATTAGCAGTATTGGACCATCTTTAGATGTTGCAGCAAATGTTTCAAGCTTTGAGAAAGGCCCTTATGCTGTATCAGTGTTTAAGCATCTTGGTTTTATTCACCAACTTCTATCAGTTTATTCCCCCAGTAAACTGGGATCACAGTTCTGGAAGCTGAATTTCCTCATTCCTGCACATGAGGAACAGCAGATTTCACAAGCTGAGAAACTCTTCTCGCAAAGTGGAAGGTACTCTTTTACAGCTGCTTATGTTGGTATTCTCCCAAACTCATTGAGAAATCTGCCTCTTCCGCTGCAGCAAGGTTGTGAAAGTGATTGAAAGTGCAAGACTTGAGCTCCTCTCTTTCTGCTACATCATGGGAGCTGCTGCTAGCTCCTTCTAACTATGGTACTAAGAACTCTTAAGATGTTCTTTTGTTGAGGTAGGATTATTACATTATATCTTTCCCTGCAAGGCAATGATAAAGCCGCAGACTGTGCTGAGCAAGCATCAACACAGCTGTGCTGCGGGGGCTAAAAGGCTGGGGAGTGCCAGAACTCAGAACCAGAATCAGGTCAGCTCTCAGTCTGGGGAAGGAGATCTTTCCACTGGCACAACACCCTTCCACATGATCATAGAATCAGCACCAACGCCAGGGTCAAGGAAAAGATCCCTAAGGTTACTTCAAATCACTCTGAAAGCCCTGTTTGATGTAAGTAACTCAGAAGAAATACTGAAGGCAAAGGTGAACACCCAAAGCCATTGCTACAGGGCTTCAGAGCACCCAGTGCCAGGGAAAGCACCCTACTCTCGTTGGCCCTGGGACAGCCGGAGGTAAAAGTGCCCATCGGGGGGCAGCCCCAGAGCTAACACCCTCATCTATTATGTAGCAATGGCGGCACACGCCCACACGTTCAGATGTTAAGGATCTTCTCCTCTGTTAATGGTATCCGCATCCAGTTCAGCGTAGTACCTCACAACACATTAGGATCAAAGCAGAACACCTAAATATGTTACAGTATATTTTAATCCAATATTATAATAAAGATTAAGAATGTGTTTTTATCCTATGCAGACAACACTTTGCAGCAAAGACTTACCTGCTGATGTTGCAAACTCAGTGTCTTTGATTATTTCAGCATCTTCCAGTGGTGAATAAACACCCTTTACAACACAAACACATTTTCTTGCATTCTCAAGGCCTCCTGATACCATCAGGAGGTGTTTTGGAATAGCAGCCACGTGTGGTTTTGAAGCGCTGCTAATTGCCTGCAGTGACACAAGCGAGAGGGTGAACCAGGTGGAGTTGCCTAACGCCACTACAGACCCTTTCTGTACGGCAGCACGCCAGCTTCATGAGGCTTTCTTCTTGAAAGTTTACAGAAAGATGATTACACAAAGACAGCAAAACAAAAAACAGCAAAAAAAGCAACACAAAAACAAGAATGAAGCCTTTGTGGATACTTCCATTTACGTGAACGCCATTTTTTAAAGAGAATTTAATTGTCTTATCTTGCTGGAAGCTTGTGTGGTTACCCAGACCAAGCAGGTCTGAGGTCAGAGGTGTGGCTCAAAAACTTGAAAGACCTAAATTTCAGAAAACCCTGAAAGGAAAGCTCATGCCCACTAGCTACAGTTCACTGGTTCACTGTTCAAAGCAAAAACAAAAAAAAGGACTGCATTGTGAAATACGTGGCATCCCGTCTGTGGAGGGGCAAGGGTGCGTGCAGGTAGGCTCCAGAGGACCAAAGTCTATCTCCCAATACCCCAAATACAAAAGACGCTGAGCCCAGCATGACTTATGGAGGCCAGAGAGGATGAGTCCTGCAGTGTCTCCAGGGGAAGCTGATCACAGCAGAATCACTGGATGCTTCAAGCTTCAGCAAGAGATGAAATAAAGACCAAGAAGCTCCTCTTACTGGCATATTAAGAAACACACAATATATTTCAAGAAAATTGCAGGCTGACCCATTACTATCTTGCCCTCTTACCAGTGAAATAATTGAATGCATGACCAGAAGTGGGGCATCACTAATTTCACTGAAAACTGACATTATGATTTCTTAGCAAAGGACATTGGAGCAATAAATTAAGCTGATTTTTAATTGCCATTGTTCCACAGTGATTTCCTTAACATCTGTCAAGTGCAAATTTATATACAGTACAACAAAACTGGCTGGTTTCCACAAGGGAGCTGATCCCCAGCTTGGCAGAGAAACTGCCCGGGTGGTTCAGCAAAAACATGCCTCAGCAGAAAGGCACAAGGCCCTGTGCGCTTTCCTGTTTAGAGGTATCAACATGGAGAAAGCAGAATGATTAAAACCTGCATGCCCTCTTTCTGCTGCTTATGCAGCCTGACTGTAAATATTAACATTATTCTCCACAACTAATCCTGATATGATGGAACCTCATTCTGACTGGCAAATGAAGCAAAAGTGGCTCATGACCCAAACTAATTTTCATATTTATCACAGGTTGAAAATTTATTCTGCTACTATTTCCAAATACTCATAAAATAAAGCTTCAGATCCATGAGACGGGAATTTTCATGACACAGCGTTCCACTAATGACTCCACCATCCACCTCACAAACCAAAATCAGCACCAAGGCTTCAGCTTTCCAAAACACAATGTCTTGGGGAGCCATGACCAGAAGCGCTCGTGCAACCCGTGTCCATGTCCTGGGCACCAGCTCCTGAGGCCTGGCAGGCTGGGGAAGGGAAGGCTTCAGGGAGACCTCATTGCAACCTTCCAGTACCTGAAGGGAGCTTATAAACAAGATAGAGACAGACTTTTTACATGGTCTGACAGTGATAGGCAAGGGGGAATGGTTTTAAACTAAAAGAGGGATGATTCAGGTGAGGTGTTAGGAGGAAGTTCTTCACTCAGAGGGCGGTGAGGCGCTGGCCCAGGCTGCCCAGAGAAGCTGTGGCTGCCCCATCCCTGGAGGCGTTCAAGGCCAGGCTGGGTGGGCCCTGGGCAGCCTGACCCAGTGGGTGGCAGCCAGCCCATGGCAGGGGCTGGGGCTGGGTGGGCTTTAAGGCCCTTTCCAACCCCAGCCAGTCTGTGATTCTGTGATTCTATGAACCAAGGCCCAGGCCTTGGGTCTGCCATGGAGGAAGCAGTTCTGAGGTAAATAAAGGCCCTCTTAAGCAACAGGCCAACACAAGGAGGCTGAATGCTCCTTCTCCAGCTGTATTGCTCACTCCCAGGAACAAGACCGCGACAGACGGTGACAGTAGGGTGTCAGACACTGTGCTTAGCACATGAAAGCCTGTTCATGGAAGAGAAGGGAGGCACGTGGTGGGAGCTGTAAGGTTATGAATGTGCAAGAAATCTGGGTGAGATAAAGAACTCAGCTCTGTCATTTCTCTCCCCACCGATTATTTTCCTCTCAAGCCCCACCTTCACTGGTTGTTAATTCCTCTCGCTTCCCTCTCCCCTCCTCCGCAGGTTTCTCTCGCTGTTTTCCTGCAGGGCTACTCAGTTTGTGGTGAGTGCCAGCAGAAACCAAGCCGTGCCTCAGAGGCACGAGCAGCCATGCAGGAGGGGTCACAGAGTGCTCCAGCAATCAGGGTTTTAGTCACGCTCACTTCTACGGTTATCACTTCTACAGTTACTGATAACAAATGCATAAGGGAGAGAAGAAACCGGAGAGCAAGGGGTAGCCTCAAGCTAATCTCTATTCAGTTGAGGTCATGAATTAGCTGAAAAAAAAGAGAAGTTGCAAATTAAAATTAGTGTTTGCAAGCAAGGGACAAAACTCATACAATAAAATGGTCAGAGTGGAAATGATGAACAGCCTGCCTATAACTTCCTAGGTCACAGTAGCACTCCAGGGCTCAGGGCCACTCCCACCGTCTGATCTCTGCCTCTCATCTGCTTTGTCCAGACCTGGATAAGCTTTAAAATGAAGGAACACCAGCTTATTTTGCTAATTTTGAAGTGTGGAAAAAATCCAGGGAGGGTGTGTGCACATATGACTGATGGAAATCAAACCTCTGAAGTGCAGATTATTTTAATTAAAGCTAGAAGAGCATGTAAGATGCAAGCTGCAGTGAGACAGTTTCCATCCTGATCTTTAATTCTGCAGTGATGAAAACACATATGAGTGCCTCCCACATTGACAGAATCACAAATTGTCTTTTCATTTTTAACGGCATTTGGGACACTATTGACCCTAAGCAACAAAACCTTAATTATACACAAAAAGAACATAATGCAAAATAGCACTTGGCTTCTATACATTGTTTTTCACTTGCGAAACCCTCAAGAGATGTCCCAAAGAATCTCCACTTCAAAAAAAGTGAAGAGCAGACTTATGGCTGGAAATCCAGCCCGCATCCCTGCCCTCACCCCAATCCACTACTCACTGAGCCACGCTAGACCCAAAATGTATCTATGGCATGCATGAGCCTAGCCAGCAGCAGCTTGGCATTAGGTACACGAGCACTTTCTCTGTGGGTACAAGGCACCCACTGAAGGCTTCATGGGGCAAAGCACGTTCTCGTGTCAGCATAGAGGAAAAAATAAATCCTGTAGCATGCTTTGCATTTTTGTAATGAATTACAAAGCAAACAAAAATCCTGCTTCTATGTTAAAATTGCTTCATGCGTATGACAAGGGCAACTAAATAGGGCGGATGGTGGGTGGAGGGAGAGGTTTACCACACAACGCTATTGATTTTTTATTTTTCCCAGCACAGCCCACTTTTCTTTGAAGGAGAACCTAACCTCCAGCAGCTGTTAGGACAAGCATGTGAACTTGCAAAACACAAAGTCTTGCAAGCAATACTCCAAATTCTGGTTGATGCAAAATATACCACATAGTGGCTTTGCCCTTTTCCTTCTACAATAGAATACTCATAATTACCACGAATACTAAGAATATCATGTGCATTAGTAACAAGATCACACATTTGTTCCCACAACATATTCATCTTATCATATCTGTTGACCTATATTAGTGAAATGATGCAAGGATTAAGGCTTTAAACATCTTCAATGGAAAGTGCTGTTTTAAAATCTGACACATTTGGGCGGTTTCGAGTGCAGAGAAGTTGAGCTCTGCCAACCTCCAACCTTAATAAGGCTGCCTCTCGTCTACCCAGAGTGGTTTTTATCCAATATAAGTATTAAAGCTACATGGAAAACCATACCTTTAAACTCCACATAATTGCTATTTTATACATATAAAAACCCAAACTACACAAAACTTATCCTCATGCATCTGTTTGTGTACCTATATATGAAAGAAGTTCTGCATTCCTGTGTTCTTTAATCTTTCATTTAGAGAACTGATGTTTCCTTTACAGTTAAAAGAACTTCATTACATGAATGTTGGAGACATGAAAGGTGAAGGGAGGAAAGTAAACATCCATCTCACTTCAAACTCTTTTTCCACAAGCAAATTTGATAGTATGACTTAGAAGTACAGAAATCTGAAATCAACTTCTGAGCATTTGAACTTCACATCTTTTTACCTCTCTGAAGAGATATTAGTCAGGGTGAGCTTGGTGCTTTGAAATGTCACCATCCCTCTCTCAAACCCAGAAATTCTAACACACAGCAGATACCTACCTGCTTTAATTCAGGTAGGCATTCCGAATGTGACACAATATTCTGAGAGTCTCCACGCAAATCACCTCAGGAACCTCATTCCTGTCCAAATAAGCAAGGGCTGCCAACATCAATGACTAAAGTCACTTTCCAGAAGCCTCATTATTCTGATGCAGCCACAAATTCTGAATCAAAAATATATGGGGGGCGAGGCGGGGATTATTGTCCCCTGAATACTTTTTGCCATGTCAACAACAATATTATTTTCCATAAAGACCTCATGGAGTAATTTTGTTTTTGCTGAAAGGTCAAATTTGGGAAAAGCGGTGGCACGCACTGGAGAGGTGCTCCACCTGCACACCTGGTCACGTGCAACACCAGAGCAACGGCGCTCATGGGACCCCTCGCAGTCACCCCACGGTGCTCCTCCTGGCATTGATAAACAGAAGTATTAGGCAGGTGCAGATGTCAGAACTGAGGGCATACCTGCATAGAGTACGCTATCAGTAAATACTTTCTCTATGCTACTGCTACATTTGCAGGCAAACATCTAGATTGTTTGGAGTTTAAAATCACGATGACACATAACATTCAATTTGGGAAGTGCCCACAAAAGGGATCCATCTGTTTTTCTCTTGTCAGACCCCTCCATTCACTAACTTACCGCTGGCAAGCTGTGACATTTGCTTAAAAGATTCCCCAAAGCGCAGTTGCTTTTCAGCCCTAGAAGTCTTTGAAGAGCGTGCTAATACACTCATCCAGCTGACGTGCAGATTTTCCTAAAGATCAAAATAGAAAAAAAAAAACTTCCAGAAGTTACCATCAGTACCATAAACATGGATTTTCACTCAGATGTCATTCGCCATATAAGGAAATAAAAAAAATGCCGCAATTATGCAGCACATAAACAATACTGGAAGCGATGATTAAGAGTGTCCATCATCTGACAGATATCTGGCTGTCACAATGCAGAAATAAAAGGACTTTCCCGGTCACGGAGTCTCTTACCATTTTCATAACTTCACCCCCCGGTGGTTTGTCCCGCAGCTCCTAGTAGAGATGTAACTGGATGCAGGTCAATAGTTTTCCTTCCCATAAGGTTATTAGTGGTTGGTTCCTAGTGCACATTCCTTAAGTTTTACTATTTCTTCATGTTCCTGCAAGATCTCCTCATCGCACCAGTATGTATTCCCTACAGCCTTCACATTTCTGCCACTAAAGCAGTGCTGTCTGTTTCAGCCTCAGTTTGTCCTTCGTGCACACAGGAGCTCAGAACTTCTCATGGGAGAACTGCTGCCCCTGCAGCAGCTCCTCCCTTTTCTGTACCTAACGCGAAGCCAGGAGTACACCTGCTTTAGCAGTGTAACGCACCACTGTCTGACCACCTAGGCCCTCTACTCCTTTTCCAGCAGAAATCCTTCTGATCAGTCCCTATGCACACCCTATATCTTCAGTTCTGCACCTCTTCTAATTCTTCATTTTCCGCAGTCAGCGGTCCTTCAGATACCAAGTTCACATTCTTCCCAGTAGTGACAATGTCCTTTTTTTTTTTTTTCTCCCAATCTGAACAAATTTTCTGTGCTCCTACTTTTTTTTTTTTTTTTTTTTTTTGGCCAAAGAATTCATGGAAAATAATTTTAAAGTAAAATAATCAATTTCTTTTGATGAAAGGCGTCACCTTGTGTGCTGACTGACAGCGTGCTGAGTGACAGTCGGTGGTATCAAAGATCAAAGAAAGCATTGGAAAATTCATTCTTTCTTCACCAAACATTCAAAAACCGAGCTAGCCATTGCCAAACATGAACTACAGTGGACAACAAGCTCCGTGTCCTGCTCCTTTTTAATCTGTGCTTTAACCTGCGCACTGGATGCGCTTCAATTCTAAATGCAGAGGAATGTGTGTGTACCTTGCACTTTTCATTAGCATTGAAATAAGTTTAGTGAGGGCTATTTTCGGTTCTGACCAATTTAGACCCGATCTGTTGTTTCTGTCTCATTCTTGAAGTTGCAGCATTTCAAAGTGAAGAAAAGTATTTAATTAAGCCACAGTGCTCCTCCCGGTGCCATTGTTATTCACACACCAAGCAGCACAAACTGTAAAAATGTGATTAGAATCAGGGAAAGCCAAGACTCCACTCCAGTTCTGTGATGTAGTCCTTTTGTTTAGGTGCATCACCTGACCAGCTCTTTAAGCAGCTCTTGCTTCTCAGGTATTAACAAAATGTTTCTGTCACTCCATGACAAAACTCCTTGTTTAGCTGGAAATAAAGACAGACTCAAACTTTGTTCTATTTTTTAATAAAGTTTAAATAGTTGAAGAGGAAAGGGTATGTTTTAAAGCCTAGCTGCTTGTTTCATGCTAGGCCTTAAAAGTTGGATTTACTAACAAACCCAGAAATAAACCTCACAGTTTTTTTCAACGTACTACTTCTTACAACACTGTCCTGATTAATGGAAAAAATATCCCTACAAAAGACTTTTTTTTTGTTGTTTTTTTAATATGATGACTACAAAATATTTGCTTTATCCACTGGCAGGACTTTGAAATTCTCCAGAACATTTGGATGTGTCAGCCTAAGAAAGTTTATAAATGCCAATCCAACACTACAACAAAAATTCCAAATGGAGCTGGAAATTAGCATAATTCAACCAAACCATCCCACTGTAAGAATATTATATTTCAATTCTGCATAAACACAGATCAGCATGTTTTGTTTTGTTTTAGAGATTCTTCATGAGCCGCAGAACACAGTGTATGTTTATTTCCCTATTACTTCTTTCCTTCCACTTCCTTAATGCCATTTCCTCATTTACATTTAAGACACTATCTAATCTGTTCTACTGACATTTTTCTGCCCTTTGGGCTTTTCCAGCCTCAGTTCTATCCTCACCCAAAGAAATCCCTCCCCCCTGCTTCTAAAAGAGTTTTGATTCGTTTGATTGATTGATTTCTATTTGTTCTTCTTCAGCTACAGGTAAGCATTCTACCAAAAAGAACAGGAACAAGCAGAATGGGAAGAGCAGTGGGACTTAAGGACATTTGCAAGGCATAATTTTGAGTAGGAACATCAACAGCTACACTTTTTGGAAGAAAAATGTTATGCTTTTTTTCTTTTTTTTTTTTTATATTTGATAATATTTGACATACTTGATAATATGCCTACTATAAACACAGCCCTGTGCCACAAACAACCAGAAACTGCAGACAAAGCAACACGGCACACAGTTTGATGAATTCAACACAGCAATGGCAGACTCCTTGCAGTAGCTGTAATGGTAAGAAACACTTAGAAAACAGAGCAACCTGACAACCCAGAAACAGCCCTGCTAAAATACGGAACGCTCTATGCAACGAGATCATAACCTTTCAGATTTCAGACTGATTGCCCGAGGATCGCAGTAGGAAAGTAAACTCAGAAGCAAGGAAGTATTAGCTTGGAAAAGCCTCAGCTTTCCAAATATCGGAATTATTAAAAAGCAATACATCTGTTCATCACCCTATGATTTAACTGTTTTCTACTCTATGGGAATAAACAGCAGGATACAACAGTTTGCAACATCCGTTTACTTTTTTCTTCATTTTTTTAAACTTTTTGAACGAATTTAAGAAAATATTCTCACAGAAAAAAAATTTAGATGAACACAAAGAAATGCCATGACAAATCCTGAGACAAATCATCCTACATCGTTGCTAGTCTATGAAAACTGGTTGGAATAATAAACATAGTGGAGTACTCAGTGACAGCATACAAATCAAAAGTAGTCGTAAATTATTAAGTTGTGCATGTTTTTAAATGACAAAACATGCTCATGGGTTTACTCTTAAAATCTCTCACTGCTTGTTATCAAAGTTAAAAGATCATTTGCATACCAATACACATACTGTAAACATGAAATTCTCATTAAGGAAAGATGGGTTTACAGTAATTTGATCTTTTACAAAAAGCTATTGGTAACTAAATCTCTCAGTGTCTAACCTTCTAGAAAATTAAACCAATGTTTCCACTCTCAAAGTTGAAACACTACCGCGTTAGGAAATAGCCCTGTTTATTTGTTAATCAGAAATATAATCGAGCGGCATATTTCCATTTGCTCTTCGGCTGACAGTTTCAGCTTCATTGTATTTTACAAGAAAACAGCAGACTTGCAGAGGTCCTGTAAATTCTTTCATATCGCAACTGAAGTTTAATTACAGCGGTGAAGAAAAGCAGCGGTGATGCAAAGTAAGATCAGCCCAATTGCCCTTATCTGATGATAGGATCTCTCTTCCTGTTTGGCTTGCAGCAGTGAGGACTTCTTGTTTTGTTTCATTTTTTGTTGTTTTTTTTTTTTTTTCTGGTCAGGCTGCCTCTGTCACGGCTGACAGAAGCAAGAAGTTAACATGCCCCTGTAATTCCACCTTGAGAATGATCCTCATACCGGGATAGCCAAGTTTCAATCAGTAGGTCGGGGAATGATACTGATGTGAAGAAAATTATCTGGATAGCTCATATGTTCGCTTAGCCACTGAATTGGTGTTTCCAGCATTGGCTCAATCCCATGAATCATCACTTGAGTCTTCTTCTCTCCATCTAATTCAAAGAAAAAGAGAAACCATCAGCGTACCATTCAGAAAGATTAAGCATTTACTTAATTTACAGTAGATTAATTGGTGTTACAGAGTTCAGGCTTTACCAGAAGGAACAGGAGGAAATACTGGTATGGAGAAAGATGAGATCTGTATCATCTAAAAAAGAAGCACTGAGTTAAAATAATTCCAATTAAAAACTGCGTTAAAATGAAACTTAATAAAAGTGCCACTCTTCTTCACTGGTTGCAAGTCTTCTCCTACAGCGATCTCTGCTTGGTGCCGACGCAGTTCAGGTATATCTGTCCCTCCCAGTACAACCCATGTGAATTTTACAGAGATCATGCTCAGGATGTCGGGCTTCCTAGAACTTACCAGTGATGTTGTGGTTTTAATACTTTAAATGCTTTCTGCTGAAAAAGTAAGACTGCGTGTAGTGTGCCACACACGTAACACACGTAACATTCCTGAAGACATTTTGTTCTGCTAAGAACCACTTACTAACGTCTCTAGCAATATTACTGAGAGTTACTCAGAAGGCTGAGTTGGCACCAGCTTTTGCTCACTTACTCTCATCTCTCGGAAAAGCTATGTTTGTAAATGATTCCCAGTATGACAAGAATATATTCTAAGAATATTTCAATTCTTTTTATTTATATTTGTCCCGGAGGATGCAAGTACTTTGATCCTTTGATTCAAATGATGGGAACCAGCTATGGCAACTGACACAACTGTCACAAATGAACTAAAAAAAAAAAACGAAAATGAAAATTTATTTCAGAGCCATGATATGAGAAGAGCATTTAAAATATGCTCCAAATAATGGGGGGAAAAAATGTAAGCAGTGACCTTCTGCTGTTTTTATACTATACTCTGGCATTCTCACATGGACCTACCACAGCGAAATCCACACTCAGTGCGTAGAAACATCACTGCCTTTTCCAACTGGCATTTTAAGCCCCCTGTCATCAAACCACTGTGCTGCCCAAGAGTTGCAAGAAAGAGAGCAGAATCGAGGAAGTCAAAGAACCACTACTGCTTCTACCATTCAGCTCCCCCAGTTATAGCGTAATTTCTGTTTTATAAGACAGAAAAAATCTTATTTGTGTTTGGTAGCCAACGTGTTTGGAAAGCTTCCCAAACAAGTCTGTGTTTTAACTGGGTACTTATGCCAGCACAAGCTAAATTATTCTAGGAACAATCATCCTTGAATACACCGTTGACTTTACGCCAGTAATAATTCTGACTGCAGAAGCTGACAGTTTGCCTAAAATGAAGCATCATACACCAGTTACCTGTCACCTACGTATGGTACCATATTAAATATAGAAAGCCTGACTCTCTAGATGACATAGTATGCATGTTATCATGCTAAATTAAGCATAAACGATTGCTGGTTTCTGGTGTTACTGCACACAGGTCAGAAGGCACAGCATGCAGACTGAACTTCCGCTATTTTCAGCCACAGCAGGTGCTTACAGGGCTGAAGCACTACCAGTCAAGAGTTTAAACTCCAAAAGAAAAGATCTCAGTAACCAAGTTTTTAAGCTGAGAAGCTAGGAATATCCAGTATTTTCTGTATAAAGTAACTCCCAAATACATATATTTAACACTTTCAACATATTGGCCATAAGGTTGATGACAGGTATTTACATTTCACAATATTAGTTAATTGTCAGAAAAAACTAATTTGCATGCAGAGATGGCAGAAAAAACAGTATTGGTTTCTAGATTTCTTTTACAGCGACTCTGTCACTGCATAATGGGGAAAAAACCTGCAGAGCCCAGAAGACAATTCCAACACAAGTTAAACTGCAATTCAGGAGCACAGAATTTCAAGTTACGTGCCAGAATAAGGGATGGGTTGCTGCAAAATTTGATCACACATCATACAGTAAAATTTACATAATAACCTAAATGTGTTATCATGCATATTCTTTCCTTAAAGAAACAATTATTTATCCACTTCTTCCAGATTTTCACCCTGTCCTTAGATGTAACTTGTAGTCATCCACACAACTCTTTCATCTGTAAATTTAGTGAGAATGCTCTTATTAATGGGCTGAATGATAGAAACATTAACAGTATGCTCAGGACAGAGTCTTCATTTCTTTCTTCCTTTTCATCATTGAATCATTTGCAGTCACTCTCTAGGTGGACATTATCTGGTCAATTTAGTACCTCTAACGTTTCACCAAAAAAACCCACTGGCTTCCTTACAACTTTCAAGGATGCACTGTAATCTAATGCCACAAATTTTACACACTAAAAAAAAAAAAAAAAACACAAAGATAGAACAAAATATTAATTTGAAACCATTCTGTTCATGACAAATGCATGTTAGCACACGTCTTATTAAGCTAATTGATGTTTATGAACAGCCTAGCCTAGGTCCAGATTGTGCTAGCTGCCTACACATAGCTGACAGTTTTTAGCAAAAACTTGCACTAGAATGGATTTAAAAATTCAGAATTTGGGTATCACTTTCTTCTTAATGTAGGAAAAGCTTATAAACTCTTTCTAGACTGCTTCTACTGTGTAACAGAGTATTTTTGGATGTGTGCACTAACTCAATGCCTCTTCCTTAAAACCAAAATGCAGTTCATCTGGGTGCCCCCTTTCCCCTCTCCCTAGTCAGCTTTGTCCCTTTCTCATACAAACCTTTTATTCTGTTCCTCAGCAAACTGCGAAAGTCTTGGAGGTCAATGAAGAATTTATGGTGAAATTAGAGCCTACATCTCTGCATTAGTTTTGTTTGTGCCTCAGTATTATCTCTGACAAAGAATCACTTATCCTTAATTCTTGTTCCCCTTGAGGCTTGACTAAAGAGATCTTATCTACCAAATCCGTATTTACTGTAGCCTTCCTCCACAAGATCCATTGTTTTTACTTTAGCATTCTCCCCTCGTTTTGTTACTACAGACCATAAAGTCTCACTTAAGTTGCATTTACCCAAACTTTCTTCAACTTTCATGTCTTGAGCAGCTTCCCCATTTTGAATCTCATCCAGAGAGTCTCTTCCATAGGTGGCTCCACTATGTTATGCAACAAAAGCTGAAAACACTAAATACATTGAAACATTGCTCGAAAATACTCATTTTCTCAACAGCTGCCTGTCTAACTAGCACCCGCACTACCACTCTGATCTGGGTTCTGGACGCTTTTTGCTTGCTTCTCCTGAAAGCTTCATCCACCTGGTTTGTATCTGTAACAGATCTGCATCATGCTTTTCTTTCCATTACTGTTCGTAGTCTTTGAAGAGCTGTAGATCGTTTTGTTTGCATCTTGACACACCAAGTATTGCCTTCTGCTTCCCCATCCCACATTCTACGATAACACAAAGTATAAAGAGATTGTCAGAATGCCTCTGTAAAGTGCATAAGTTGCTAAACACAATGCATATTTAAATGAGTGATGTAAGATTTAAATGACTTCATTATGCAGAAGAGTAATGCCATGTCATCGGACCAGGTCCATAAAAATTAGAGCTAATAACTTTGCTCATCCGTGCTGCATGGGGTTCAGACCTGAAAAGATCATAGCTGTCAGCACAGATCTTAAAATATGCAGTAATGTAGTAAAACCCCAGAATTTTCTCAAAAGCACTGTTAAAATTTTCTAGTCACTCCACTGACCTTTCTCTTTTTAAGAAGAGTTGCATGTGAGGTATCATATGACCTACAGATGGCTTCTTTTACTTTGTTGCAAATTAAGGAAGAAGATGAAGTGAAAATATCAGAAAAATGAAAGCATAGCAATGAATATTTCATAGAAAAATTTACCACGTGTCACACACTATCTATTTACTTTGGATCAGAGTATTTATAATATTGGTAAATATAATCTTGGTAAAACTTCACAAGGTTCCATCTGCAGCAGGCATGTAACTACAGTTACCTGTTGTGTACCAACACAGTTTTGGGACATTTCAGATCACTTAATTTAGACACTCTAACTCAAAGTTTGTAACAGGAACAAGTTACCTGACCAAGGCTAACCAATCATGCCACATCAAGTCAGAAGCTTTCCAGCTGTGTACTGAAAGCACAGAGAGAAATAGGCAGCTTGGGCACAAATGTCTGCCTCAGTGCTCCTGATCAGGAAACCACCCTGATCCAGGCAAAGAAAGCATTGGTATAGGACTCTCTTGCAGATGGGCATCTGCTGGAAGGGAAGGAGATGGTGGTTGTTGCATCTCAAAAAAGAGTCCTTGAGAAAGTGGCTCAAAGCACTCCTCATCCTCAGGCAGCTTACATCTGTTCTCCCTTCTCTATGGAGAACGCCCTACTACAACATTTGCTCTTGATAATCTCAGGCTTCTTCTAAAACCCTCAGGGTTCAACAATTAGTAAGAGTGACAGAGAGAGAGAAATGAAGAGGAGAAAATGTGTAATCCTCAGGGAACGTAGGAAGATGCGTAACGTCATGGGAGTAGTGCGTGGTAAGTTCTTCTATTTCCTTTAGCCATATAAATTATTGCTTGCTAACTAAAACACTCAGAATTAGAACACAAGAGTTAGCTTATTCAGCATCAGATCAGATTGTTATATATAACCCCGATGTAATCTAAATACATTTCTTGTACTGAATCATTTCTATTTAGAAAGGAAGAATTAAAGAAGATGGAGGGAAGAAAAACTATTGCTTCTCAGATAGACTCAAGTGCCTCAGAGCAGAACAGTGAGAAGGCATTATTTCTGGCAAAGCTGTGTATTTTGGCCACTATTCACCCTTGATGCAAACTCCAAACCCTTGGAAACTCTCTTTCACCTACCCAAGACCAGCTTCTCTAGCCAACCTGCAACACTGTGATGCACCACTTAAAATTCCTTAATGGCTTGAAAAGCCTCTGTTCAGACTTGTGGCCTCTTAGCAAGAGCCCGTCAGGGCACTTTTGCTGGCTTAAATTCTTTCACTGATAGACATTGCAAGATATTCAGGTTTTAGCACTAGTTTCCCTAGAGTACTCCAGTTGAATCCTCTATATGCACACACTCTGCACCGCAAGTCCCAGAACCTGTCTCTAGTCATCAAAATGGACAATGCAGAACCCCTTTTTCATTCAGGGCCACACACTTACTAAATTGGCTTTAAAACCCCAAAAAGGGAAGACAGTACCCTGTGCTACAAACTAGGAAATCAAATGATGTTCTTCCTTGCATGATACATTGCCGCGGGAATACAGTGGACAGGGATGCTAAAAAGTGCAGGGACTAAGAACCAACAAGGAAAATGTCATGCAGTAGCAACCCTATGAACAGTGGAACCGAACTAGTTTCCAGTGTTTTCAGCTGTGAAATGGGCCATAAACACTTGCCTGCTTACCTTCAGAACACGTTATAGGTTCTGGATTAGATGACACTAATGGTGTTCCTGGCAATAGGTTATACCACTCAGGAGGGGTCAGCGTTACAGGGAGCAGTGTTCTCCTCCTCCTTTTGTGGCTATGCTGCAGCTGCTTTCCTTTCTGTCCCTCCAGCTCCTCACATCACCAGGCAGCAGAGCAGCCCTCTGGGTGCAGGTACCTCGAAGCAGCCAGAACACTCCTTGACCAGGCGTGCTCGCAGCTGGTCCCTGGGACATCTCAGAATCTGAGGAGACAAACCTGACATCTTTATGGGGCAGACTTTATCTGCCTCTTTAGGATCTCCTAGGAAATTATTTACACATAGATAACCTTCAGTAGTGTGCCTCACACCTCGATGCAACTACTAAGTTCATTGCAGATGATAAATCCAAAGCTTCTGTGTACTAAGCTGTAACCACAGGTGGTGAGAAAGAACTGGAGAGCGGCCGGAGCTACCCTCCCCTCTGCAGGCAGGCCAGGCTGCTTACTCTGGGACACGCAGAGGAGAGACAGCCCCAGACAAGCCTTGTGGTCTACAGAACTGGAGTACTCCAGTGACCTGTACACCAGTAGCAGAATATAAATAAACAAGCACCTCATGCATGTACTTCACTTGGTGTGCTTGTAAGTAGGTAACACCTCTTAAATAAAAAAGAAAAAAGACCTCAAGCTGCAATATTGCCAGCAGTGGCTCAATTTAGTTCGATTTGATACAGAAATCTTTCAACTGCTAGCACTGAAACTGATGAGTAGCATTTAGCTCTTCTATAACAACCTGTCCAAAACAGAAAATAATTCCCATGTCTGAAAGTGAAATTGACAATTATTAGGTATCACTTACAACAAAGCAATTATTTTCATCATGTGTGCTACCAAGTTGTCCCTCCTCATAAAGTAGCCATAAACGTCCCCAAAAAACTTCCCCCCCCCCAAAAAAAAAAAACCAAAAAAACCTATGAGGTATTTGTTAACATTTTCATACTAGTTTTGCGATATTTACTTTAGCCAGATACTGTATCTTTTTTTCACTTTTGGCAGAGCAGGTTTTTGCTCTGTCAGCAAACTTAGCTACAGAATGAATTCAATCTTTTTGTAAATCAAATATTCACGCTTTGCATTCCTAAGTACCTTTTTTAACAACTTATAATATAAGTTAAAACATTATTTCAGCTTTATCCATTTATGAACTCAAATCATTCTGGAACATTTCTGCAATCTATTTCTGACAAGTGCAATACAAGTGTAATAGCGACCAAAGTACAGAAATATGGTGAGATGGTCAGATCCCACAGTAGCAGTGACCTCAATATAAACATCTCAAACACAAAAACTTACATTTAAAACAAATCTTACCTACTCAGCAGAGTATGAACAAGTGCTCAGTACCCACGCAGCTTTGTGATTAGTGAAGATTAAAAAAAATTGAGCTTGGTCTCATCTCAGGACCAACTGATGACTTGCTCTTTTGAGTGAGGTCAGCACAAGTACTTCAGACAATGAACACTAAATTTCCCTGTATTGATACAAGCAATGATAACTTCAAGGTCTAGAGTTACTACTTATTCTATTGAGCATGGTTTTTCATCGTAAGTTCTGTTTAAATAGGAATAAAATCATAGTACTTCACACTAGTCTATTTCAATCACCACACAAAGACTTTCCTTACTTCTCTGTAAATTTGACTTCATCACAAAAAGGACCCTGCCATTCACAGTACTAGGCACCACTGCCAGAAATGACTCATAGCAATCTTCACCTATTTCCCAACTTGCTCTAATCACACATAAGCTAACAAAATCCTTATTCCCTTCCTCTCCCCTGATTTGGGGTAGTTATCAGTCTGAGCAGAAATACAGATGATATAATGGATCACAACTGGTGAGATATGCTGATCGCTGTTCTCTGACCAAGCAGGAGAAACAAAAAATCCGAGAGGCAGGCTCTAAAATAGCCTAGCCACAACAAAAGGTTCCTCCTGACCTCAAACCTCTACAGGCTGATACCTGACACGATGGCACAGCACTGACCTGTCATTCTTGCCTACAAATCCCACCAGCAATGGGGAAAGCCACTGATGGCAAAGAGCTGGCACACAGAAACACATGTTCAGTACACTAGTTGCAACATGTTTTTTCCTCAAAATTACTCTGCATCTGGAACAAATGTTGTTCCAAACCCAAGATGCTGTTTGGAGAAGAACTTCAGTCCCTGGACGTAATCCGACCGCCCAATATGTCTTACGCAGCAGGTAGATCTTGTTAACAGGCAGCCATAGATCTCTCTCTTCAAACACTGGTAGTAACGTGAGTTCAATCGCTCAAAATTGAAGGTCTGTGTTTTCCTAAATATGTACACGGTTCTGGATATTCTTGGTATCTACACAAAGATCACACACTGCTTTTAAATATGACACGTTCCTGGTTTCAAAGACAACTAGTAGCAAATAAAATCCAACACTTCATGTTTAGTTAAAAAAAAATAACAATTTTTAAAGGAACATTGAATTTTAATAGGTTTGTTCAAACAACACAATGCAGATAATTTCTAAAGGTTTAATTACTATTATTATGCTCCACAATAAACAGTTCAAAACACTGATCTCTCTTCATCCTGGATTGTATTGTCATTCACATCACCTAGCTCAACTTCACCCCTTAGTGCCTTGATGTCATCCTCCCAGAGTCCCCCCAAGAACTGGTGCTTCATAGTCCAAAAGGCCATGATAGCACTGGGCCTATATCAACCTCAGGGAAGTCTGTTCTTGCAAAGTACCTGACTATAAGAGCACCACAAAAGTCTCACTCCTCCACTGCAACGCTGCCATGAAGTCCACGTTCACTGACTTGGAGCCATGCTTTAGACAGTGGTCTTTCTTCACACAGTTTTGACCCAGGCCAGCAGGTTTATCTCTGCATGATCTCCTTGTGGCATGAACATCTCCCATCAGAATTTAGAGACTTGTAACTTTTAGGAAATAGTTTCCTTGTCACCATCCTTAGTATGGTGAGATTCCCTGAATTATATCCCAGCAGTCTTAGCCTTCTCTATCCCCAAAATGAAAGGAGATGAATATGCAACATTATAATCTACGCTAAGTGTCATTAAATACCGTGAACAAACCACGTATTTGGCATTAGCCCTAGTCATCAACTTCTTCACAAACTTTTCCTCTCAATTTCCTGCCATCCTGTACCTCAAGGCAGTCTTCACGTTACACAGCCATATATCTGAAACACAAACAACGTGGATTAAACCAGCCACCTCTTACTAAACATCATTACACTTAGAGCAGCTCATGAGAATTTGGGTTACGCTTCAAATCCCACAGCAGCCAGGCAGTAAGTAAGGAAACTAGAAAACATTTTTCTATCCCATTGAAAAAGTTCTTAGAGAGTACCTTCAGCTTCAAATACCAGAAAGTCCAGGTTTAATGAGAAGCCTCTAAACTTCTCTTTTTTTTTTTTTTTTCTCCTTTTTAAACAAAAACAAAAACTATTCTCCATGCGGTCTCAAACAGGTAACACTAACAGTAATTACCACCTAAGGCAACCAAGGAGATTTTTCCTTCTATAAAAGCCCACACAATGTGATGGAAAAAAAGCATACTGAAATGAAAAGTAAGGGTTTTTATTATCTGTTTTTCTTATTATTTTTAATTATCTTTTAAATTCTTGTGTATTTAACAGAAGCTTTTAACGCTACTGTTGCAGGCAATCCCAAACTAATTTATGACAAACCAAAAGTGCTTCTCTCCAACCACTAACATTTTAAAGGTTTTAGATGACCTTACAGTGACTGAGCCTGAGATGCTTCTCAAACATCTAAGCCCCAGGAACACGTATAATCAAACTACTAGCAAATGCTCTTGTATACCTGCTTTGAAAGAATGAATTTCTCCCTTAGCATCCATGCCTTGGCCTAAGCCCTGAACTAGCAATAAACCTGCGTTACTTTATAATATACTGGAGTTTGCAATTGAAACATTTCTTTTTTCTTCAAAACACTTCAGTTTGGCTCTGCACATGTGAACAAAGAAGCCAAGTTCAATGCAGATCATGCCACTTTCCATTATAACAAGCAAGCACGCAAAACATTTCTGTGTACAAGGAACGGGCAAGGTGTGCATTAAAAGACAAGCACCTGAATGCATGACAAATTGAGCCCAGCTCACCCATGATACATTTTCCATTACTGAAAGAAAGCAAAATCACTTTTAGGAGCTGTGTAGCTTTTTAAACCACAGACACATTGACATATGAGTTAACCCTTACATGTCCCGTTCCCTTAATTAAAGTTTGAGGTTTCCTTTCCCTCTAAACTTTCTACTGCTGACCTTCAGAAATTAGGGTTAGCTGTGTATACAGATGGAGAGCTAAATGTAACCAAGATGGTTCTTGAAAACATTTGATAAAGATTCTTCTCTTTAAAGATTGGTATAAAGCAAAATCAATTTGCTGTAAAAGACTTCTTGTTCCTAATAGTCCATGAGGACTTTTATAGTGTCATTGTTCTCAATAGTACGGTTTTCCCAAACAATTAACTGTCAATTCTCTATACAACTGCATTCTATATTCCCTATGCATATGCACATTCGTACACTTTTTAAGGTTTTTAATGGCATTCTTGAACTTTCAACCTCTATTTTACTTCAAGTTACTATAATTCACATCATGCCAGCAAATATTCTTCAATTCTAGTGATCGTCCATCTTTTATAATGAACTTTTCAGCTACTCAAACGATGAACTATTCCTAGCAAGACAAAGCATGGGATTGCTGTTGCTGCAAAGTAACTGTCAATACAGAAAAGATCAGCAAGTTTACTTGCTTTCATCAAGCCATAATGATAATTATTAGTTTATCTGCCCAGTTCAATAAATCAAACCCAGAAGTGGACTTTCAGACATAACTATAGTTTAAAAACACTTGTCTGAAAAGTGATAGGAGATAAATACAGATCTAGTTTATGTTTTGCACCTTCCTCCATTTAACTGGAGAGAAATAAACCAGTTCTGCCTCTTTTCAATGCTACTTCCAGCAATATTGATATGAATGTTAACACAGTAAACTTCACAAGGAACGTAAACATGAAAATGTTTTCAATTAACACAGAAATACAGACAATTTTGTTCCATGTCTGACAAATTCTCCAACCTCTGCTAAGCTGATCAGTAAAAACCCAGCTAATTGAATCCATCGATGTGAAAAACCACAGGCTCAAGTCTGTACTGCATAGATCAAGCTGAAGGATTTCTGCTTCAGCCATGGCGGTAATAGTCAGTGGGGTCAGGTCAAAGAGGGTTAAAGCGAGCCAGGATATAGCCAAAGGAATACATCAAACACTGATTTTAAAAGGGCTATTAATCTTAGACAGAAATGCTTCCTGGGGAATGAGATCTCAATCTTAAGAGCACACTACATGATGTAGCAGTAAAAATGTACATATACAAGCTTCGAGAGCTTTCATCCTGTGATCACAAACAGAAGGGGAGTGCTGTTTATCAGAGAAATACAAACCCCTTGCTAAAATACTTACATTAGCTTCTTCCGGGCCCTTACTCATTGAGAAATAAGTTCTTTAATGAGTAGGCAATAGAGTTCGCACATATGGAATATCTTTTTCTGTACATATACTGTAAGTTCTTTTGAGCAGCTAGTAGATTAAAGTATTTAGAGATCTCTACCACAATACAGTTAAAGAATTTACTCTTGAAAAATTTAGGGAAGAGTTGATAAAGGAGTAATGGAATACCTCAAGAGCTCTTTACACTGAAAAATAATCTTTTTACAAATACACTCACGAAACACCTACTCGTTCAAAGTTAAAAATGTAAATGAATTTCCATCAAAAGTTCATTTTAATTCCTCCATACCAAAATTCCAGAAAAACTAGCTTCACAGTTGATAGGTTATCATACTCTCTTTCCTTTTAGAGAGAGTTTGACTTCTTTAGAGTCCAGAAAGTGTTCTTCCACTTTAAAACAACAACAAAAACGTGAATCCATAAAATTTGCATGCAGTGTTTGCAAACAGAATTTGCTAAGTTAATCTCATTATTTAGCAATATTACTAGGAATCATCAGCCATGTGGACAAAACACTGCAGGCGCACAGATCTGAAATGAGTTACAGCTAATTCTGACGCACAAGTTTGCAATTTTAAAGAGCTGGCTGTGCAACCAACCTTCCATCTGAGGATACCAATCCCCAGCATCAGGAGGGGTAGAATGGGATCTATTTGGTATCTGGCATACATCTGGCTTTGCTTTAGTTGCCAGTCAGTAACAGTTTGCATTAAGATACTGGACTTAGCGAAGCTTCCCAAAGCGCAGACACCCACCGCATTTTGCCATGCTACCTGTGGTGATGATGCCCATCAGGGAAAAGGGCAAAGGGCACAAGAGACAGTCACATCTTCAAGGACTACAGCATCTCTGTCCATGTGCCAAGACACTGAGTAAGACTTGGGAGCTTGTATAAGTAAAGGTTTTGCCTTTTTCTTACAAATACTCCCCAAATCACTGATAAGAGAAAATACACTTTGTAGCCACGGAATATGGAGATCCCAACACCTCCGATTAAAATGAGCCTTTCAAGGAGGGAGCAACTACAATTAACGACTGCTGCTGAACCCTTATAAATGAGACTAAGACAAAGTAAATAGTGTTTAATAGCGGTTTACTCCATCTTATATTATTGGTAAGGCTACTACTTTCCTCCTTGTTATTTTTCTAGTTGTTTAGTTCTCCAGATTCTCTTCTTTCTAGCCCTGTAAGATGTTCATCTCCTGTGAAGAATCAGGTTGTATGTATATGCATAAAGGCAGAATAGAAAAAGACTGTAAAAGAGAATCAAGAAAAACAGGAATTATTTTACTCAGCCCCCAGTAAGGCTACAGGTACATAGACCTAATTTAAAAGGTATAGATGTGGCTCATAAGATGGACCAGGACCCATTCTCTCTGCCTCGGGGTAAGAGAACAGCTTGAGCCAAATCAGCTAAAATTGCCTGTCCATCCACAACAGGAAGGACTCAGGGAGTTGGCTTTAAACCGAAAGAAGGGAAATTTAGGTTAGATGTCAGGAGGAAACTCTTCACTTGGAGGGCGGTGAGGCACTGGCCCAGGCTGCCCAGAGAAGCTGTGGCTGCCCCATCCCTGGAGGCGTTCAAGGCCAGGCTGGGTGGGCCCTGGGCAGCCTGATCCAGTGGGTGGCAGCCAGCCCACGGCAGAGGTTGGGGCTGGGCAGGCTCTAGGCTCCCTTCCAACCCCAGCCATTCTATAATTCTATGATCTATATTGCTCACTGAGAATATGCTCCATACAGTCAAACCATGAACACTGATCAGTAGTTTTCTGGCAGAGCATTTACTGGCCTAGAGCACAATCATGCCAAAGAACTGCTAATAGTCACAAGAGCATAAACACCACATGTTGTAGCCTTCTTTTGTTTACTAGCATTAATAAAAACACTGACAACATCCTGTTGTCACTGTAGTATCCTTGTTGAGAACTTCACATTGTAAACCTTCACAGAGGCTTGCTATTGTCTCCTGAAAGCTCTGGTACACCCACTAAAGTGTCCAGTTACATTTTCACCAGTTACAGCACAAAAGGCAGCACAGATTAAGCAGCAAATGAACCTTATCAGTGTGATATCCCAACCGAAAAGAAGTATTTTGGAGCATTATTACATTTTCTTATGAAACTAACTGCAAAAAACGACAAACGTATGTCTATATACTTCATGTGCTATAGCTGCTGCTGACATACATGCTACTGAGAGCAAAAATACAAGAAGCTATGAGAAAATGGTTTTTCCTGTGAAGTTTTTGATGCCTCAGCCTCTCATTATGTTTGAACTGTGATCTGCTTGGGATGTGAAAGATTGATTTAGATCAGGACTGAAAAAAAGTCCAATTCCCAACTCTGCTACTGACCTCAATGTGAGCAGGTGCAAGCCACATTACCTCTCTGTGCCTCTAACTTCTCCTTCCTTTTTGTCTCTTCACTCATCTTTTGTCTAAGTGATAAATTCTGTAGGAACACACTGAAATGTCCATACAGTGCATAAAGAACCTGAGGCATCCTCCTAAAACACAAAAAATATTCCTTTTAAAACTGGAAGTTCACCACAACCAAAACATTTTGTCAAGATGCTTTCGATTCCAACAGATTTCCTACTAAAACCCATTTGCAAGGCAGATTACTGACAGAAATCTTGCCCAGCTTCAAGTAGTTTTCCCCATCTTTTCTTGACTGCCTAGATTTTCAGATCCCTAGCATTTCATCAGGAATTTGGGGATAGGACTTCAAATCTTCCAGGAAGGGCAGCTCTAATGCAGCCCACAAAATAGGCTGCACTGGGATGAGATTATCATCTCTCTTCTGCAGAGAATTCCAGAAGGGCTGGCTTGTAGCTTCCAAACAGAATAAGCTCAATTTTCAAAAAAAAAAAGTTATTCTGCTCTGTGGAGAAATTTACTTTCTCCATTTCATACTACTACTGTTAATAATAGACTTACAAAACTTTGTTGTGCCTGAATAAAGTCATTGGCTTTCTGACAAATTTAAAGAGAATAGTCTGGAGTCTGATACTAATAAAACTTATTGGGTGGCCAACAGAACAATTTTAGCTGAAGCTTAACAAATTTCCAGAGGCTTGTCCGAGAAACAGGATTATTTCCCTATTTACTGTACCTCTTCCTGCTTTCTACTCTTTTGAATGTTCATGCAAGTGCATGCCCAGAAACCACTTCTAAGTCACAAAGAAAAAGCACATTATTCTTGTGATATTAGAAAAGCTGCCTGGTGGAAAAGACTAGGAAAGGGGCAGAGGGCTCACACGGTACCAAGCAGATAATCCTCATATGGTTGATTGAGGTAAAGTTGGAGCATGCCTTAAAGCAAAGTTACACTTCACTGTTTCCTGAGAACTTCCATGCAGAAAGATCACAAACGTGAGATCTCCACTTTTTTTTTTTTTGGAGGACAAGAACATTCTGCAGGCAGAGAAGCCCTCTGCAAATATGTAAACAGATTCTTTAGAAATGAAGATGGTTAGCAAGAAGCCACATAAACGGCACAGCTGCCACAGTACTAACCTCAGATTATTTTCTACCTTTATATATGGTCATGACTAATAGCAATCAGTTCTATAATCTCAAGCCAACCTCTGGACTTTTTGATCAAAAGGTCTGCTAAATCAAACGATATGCACTTTTAATGCAGACAAAAAAAAAAAAAAAAAAAAAAACACAGATCTTTCCACTTCAACTTAAAAAAAAAAAGCAACTGGGTCAGAGAGGAATGGGAAGTTGGAGGGAAAGGGTCGTTAAAAAAAAATCAGACAGTTGAAAGTCAGATACAGAAGGATAATCTAAGCAGATGGGTAAAGAAAACAAACAAATAATGGCTCCCTCCAAAAACGAGACAATATATGTGATGGCCTCCTCTAAAGTGGAGAGCATCACTGAGTCAAGGTCACAAGGAAGGTGGAATGGTTTAAGCAGTGGTCTGAAGTTCAGTACTGACCTAACAAAATGAGTCTCACAACAGAAAAGACAGTGGACTGGAATTTATACTAGTGGTGAGGAGAAAACGGATTAGCAGTAATCAAATTTTGAGCTTTTAAATGTCTTGTAGTATGTCTGCACACTACAAGGCCTCCAACCATTCACAATGCTGTCATATCCATGTGGGAAAAACGCGTAGCCACTAAACTGCCTCAGACTGAGCAGGGCTAGTTACGTTTCTATATTTAGGTGGCCTGGGAAAGAATTTCAACACTGCCACCTCAACAGCACTGAAAAGCAGAGCCCAGCCTGCAGAAAGCACAAGCAGCCAGACGTACTACCTAGATTCATGGAGCAACAACTTCCTAACTCAGTTCACAAGAAGCAGTGAGGATGAGGACGCTGCCGTGCTGCTCCTCTCCTTGCTTTGCAGCTCCCCAGATAAACGCGTGGTCCATCTTGTTCTGAGCTGGGGCGGTTATTTCACTTCAATCAAGAGGCATTCACACTGCATGTACTTAACTCCTCCACCACACCATTTGTCGCTTGCATCAAAATGAAGAGCCTACATGGCAAATCTAATCGAAATTCCTTTTTCTGTTTGACTAATTTACTGGAAGCCAATGCTTAGAAAACCGAGGGAGAACAAAAACAATTAATGTGTAGTCTCTCATGCAGAATACATTAAAAAAAGCTGAGAGTTAATTGAAAACAGCTGATCACTAATTTTACAATATCATTCAGTACAGCAAGTCTTAAGAGAAAAATCCTGGAAGTCTTTTTGATCCTTGTTTTATTTTTGAAAGAACTAATGACACTGCTGGATAAAGAGGTCAGTTCACACAGCTTTTCTGAATGAACAACAATGCTGTGAAAACTGGGACTGATTGATAGCCTACTGTTTGCGTCATTATGTCCAAATGTTTACCATTTGGGGCTTGAAGGAAGCATGGGACAAAAATCAAAACAACTTTTACAGATACTTCAATAACACTGGTAAATTAAAATTGTATCCAGAATTGTTTAGACATGATAGTAATGGAAGAAAACAGCTTCCTTCCGCATTATAATTTTTTTTTTTTTTTTTAATCTTCGCATTATGCGCAATGTCTAAAGTTCTGGTGTGGAAGAGGAAAGAAGTCTTTCCCTCCCCCAGATTAATTCTGTTTTCTACCATTTTAACCCTTTGCACCTTCAAAGCATTTAGTTGAATTCAGTACTAACTACACAACTGCAAGAGGAGACAAGTAAGGTTGCACTGTGTACATTCTCTTCTGTTAAGATGAGTCACCATCTCTAACTGAACCGCTGGAAATA
>VXAV01008087.1:258791-273552 GCA_013399715.1 Alectura lathami | reverse complement strand
CTCTAGAGATTATCACAACTGAGAACTAACCACAAGTAGCTTCATATGCCCAAGTTACAGAAATTTCAAAGATTTACCTTAAAAGACTTAATGAAGTTAAACTGCTCACTGATCTCAATTGAATGCAGCCTTTAGATGAATTTAAGCAAACCCTGTTAATGGAAATCTAGTAAATAAGGAAATGTAGTAACACAGAGCACAGAGTACCCATCGTAAAACCTCAGACAGAGGTGTCTTTTGTACATTTGTGACCTGCAAAATAACTGATAAATTGCAACTTATTATTGCAGTAACTAAAAAAAACAGATAAGCATTTTAAAGATGGATTACAGTAGGCTGCAATGGGGAGGGGAAAGTGATTAGTGAAGTAGTTCGGAGTTTGAGGATATTAATTTCAATAGTTATTAAACATGACAAGTAGGCTCTTGCTGTTTCCCAAACTTGTTGTCAACATAGGAGTATCAGAATGACAAAGAAAAAACAAGAACTCGTACTAAATAAAATGCATCAATCTTAAAGGCAAACTGATGCACTTGGTGCTGAGTCAACACCTTGGAATAAACAGGGAACTACACAGCTTAACACTATTGTACAGATGCATGAGTGAGAACTGGTTTTGACTTTGCTTCCTAGCTGTTCAGTGCTCTTCTCAGCTGCAAGGCTCTGTGGGATGCAGCCTGCTAAGAAATAATGTGACAGCTTACACAGATGAGTGTACGCAGTAGGAAAAGAAACTTTTTTTCCTACTTTAAACAGAGAGGAGAACATTCATACTCATTAAATTGCCAAAATTTTGAGTTTTCATACCGTATTACTTGGAGACTGTTAATCTTCAGGATACCATATGATTTCAGTGCTTACAGGATATAATTTTGTCTTATTCAACTTACCTATACAGCTTACATGAAAATCAGTCAGCTGATGTAAAACATGTCATCTTCACTGTAATAAATTGTATTATACTTGCCTCAAGATCTTTGATGAAATAAGTATTTTGATTATACCTCCAGATAAAATGTAGAGGATGACTGAAGGCTGGGGGAAGACGGATTAATCTGCTTGAAGATGCAAGCATGTTCTGGCATCTCAAGTTGAGAGTTAAGGTGAATCTATGCTTGAGTCATCTTTGCTCAGACAGGAGAAAAACAAAAACAAACAAACAAAAATAAACAGAACACTAGGGCCAAGCTATGTTCCCTGTCCTCCACCTTACTGGGATAAGAAGAATAACATTTTGTCGTTGATCTCTAAAACGCGCATCTCTAACACCATCATGATACTCAGAGAAACTGCAGGTAAAGACAGCCAACATGATTAATGTCATTTCCAAAAACTTGGAGAAATGCGCTGTCTTCTTAGTGCTTTTCTAATTCAAAGTACTGCTTCTCTTCCCACTTTCTCATCGTTATTAGGAATGTAGTAATTGCTTGATAGTGTTCTGACAAAGGGGTCACAAACTGCAATACTCGCCGTGACAGAGATGAAACTCTTCGTCAGCCCAGAGAGGTGTGTGCTGTACAGCATTCCCTAGGTGACACAGCATAAACATAACTGAATAAAGGACCAGCTTGAGGAGAAACAGGCAAGTATGGGGTGGGGCTAAGAACTACTCAAGTTTTTATTTTTCAGACAACTTCAACATCCATCTGATGCCTTGAATAAATATTTTCATCAGTTAATTTAAATAAAACACAGTATTTAAACAATTACACACAGTAATATTGACTGGATATTTTACAATAACATTTTAACTATGAGTGCTTTAATGTCATCATACAAACTTTTTCTACTCCTGTCAACATTCTTAACATCATATTTTTTCAACAGTTGATAATCAGTGTATATATTAAATCCACGTATACATAAATCCATTATGTTCATTGAAATATTTTTTTCTCAGCACAGTTAAAAGAGAAACTTAATTACATCCATGCTTGCTAAAGCAAAGGCATATAGGCACCGTGGGTGGTTCTTGAAACCGTTCCCTCCCTCTTCTTGTGGTGGTCCTTAAGTATCTGGCAGCAGGAACAGCTTACATACACGGCTACAAACGCTGTGTCTGAAAATCTTGTGTTGTCCTTGTTCCCACGGCACAAAGCTCAGTTATGGATGCCACCATAGACAGGCAATCACCACAACTACCATGAAGCTTCCAGTTGAATGAGAAGTCATTGGAAAAGACAAAACCATAGAGGAAAAAAGAAAAAAAAAAAAGTACAACAGATGGAGGAAAATGGAAAGAAATTAAAACTCATACTGACTGCACTGCACTGGCAAAAGGATGCAGCTAATGTCACCGACCCATTAACTCACTGGAGAAGAGGGCTGAAAACCAGACTTGGAAAAATACCCAAATTACTTTCTGAAAACAAGAGAAAGATTGAAAGAAAAAAGAAAAACCTGCTTCACCACTATCTAGTGTGTCTTCAAGCTCACCTTTGATTAGCTACCACTTTATTCTCCTTGTTCACAAAATTCAAGTAGCTTCAGAGCTTTGTTAATACTGAATGAAGTCTGAAAATCCAGATGTGGAAGAAAGTTTGCCATCATTTTCTAATATACTTTTGACAGTGTATTTTATTTTGTCACATTTCTTTAATGCCTCAAGCTAAATTATAAATCAAGGTAGTAAAAAAATATATTTAAAAGAACAAAAATTAGAAAATATCAAAAAAGGTCCAAGGAGGGTAATTTTTGTATCATTAAGACTAAAAAGCCTTACACACCAGCGATTTTTCCTTCAGAAAATGTTCCATCAAGATTTTTCTGTGGAAACAGATGTACTGAAGTCAACAAGACATTTTGGCCAGAAGTACTCACTTTTGGAGAGGGAAAGAGCAGAAGAGTAATGAGAGGCCTACAGCTTCACTGCAGAGTTCCTAGCATTTGTGCATTCAATGCCCCAGAGCTCGCACTGATTCTAAGTACAAATCATCAAGCTTTTCAGCAGAACACACATTGACCATCAGAATTTTCTGGTGCTCCCATCTTTAAAATGGGTGGTTTCATAATATTCAGCTTGCCTGGTATCTCCTAAGAATGAACTTGTTAGGGGAGAAAGAACTGAAAACAATTCCCAGTATTCAGCTGCCTTAATCATAATGCCTCCTGAAGTACATTCATTTGCCATCCATCATTTCAACAATCCAGAAAACGATCTCTCACCACACAGCCCAGGCAATAAGATGTGTCTTCCTGGACAGGCTAGGCACAAGTCTCAGAGAATAATAAAAAAAAAAAAATTAAAGGAGAGGTAGTGGAGAACAACTATGAACTGTGTAATGATCAGTGTGCACGTGTACAGAAATTAAGATTCTATGGGCAATCTACAATTCTGACACCTTCTAAATTTCAAGTATTCAACTTCAAATGAATATAACTACATTTGATGGAAAACATTTGCAAATAGCATCCCAGGTTTCCAAAAATGTTGCAAATTAAATTCTCATACATCCACGAAGTGGTTAGAAACCACCCAGTTCTACAGTCTCCACTGTATTTTGAGCTGATGGGGCATCTACTGGCAGAGTGAAACGAGTTGACTGCATTTCATGGAGACTGCAGCGGCACACATGCTGAGGTTCAGAAGCCTCAGGAGTCTACTCCATCTGCTGAAAAAGGGAGATGGTAATCCTAGTTCTGTCAGGGGAGACAGAACTGAGATGCATTTGGGAAAAGGCAGCTGCTGACTGAACAACAACAAAAATATCCCTCAGATCAGCCAGCCTTTTCTGTTCTTTCCCTTCCTTATGACCTCACCCAGCTACATTTTCTCAATGGGCCAAGATGAGCAGACTGCTGATCCTCTCTTAGGTCCCCTCCCTCACTTACTGGCTAAGCAGAACCTCCAGAGAACACCGTATGATGAACTGAAGCAGCCAAGCCTAAAGCAGCACTGCCCTTCACACCTCTTTTGCGCACTGAGCTTCCCTGTGCATGTTCCTCAGCACAAAGAATCACTGTTCTTACTGGCATCATAGAATCATAGAATGGCTTGGGCTGGAAGGGACCTCAAAGATCATCTAGTTCCAACCTCAGCTTTTCAGGTCACCTTCCATAACCGACCTTTTCTCCATCATCCCTCTATTTTGTCCCAGTTCCACACTTCCATGTCTAACTTTCTCCAGCCCCTACCACCTACTGCCTACCCACCCTCACCTTCTCATTAGACCACTCCTCTCAACTTCTAATTCGTTTCTCTCTAGAACACCTGTATCACTTCAGCAGCAACACCTCCAGTCCCATTTTCACAGATACCTTAAACAACCTCAGTACACAATCCACTTGCAATATGCTTCTTTTCCTCCCTCATCCACTTGTTATCTCCTATCCCACTTATTCTGTCCAGGTGTTCACAGTTCTTCTGCCATTTTTTGGCTTTTGCCCCAATTTCTTTCATCCTACTGTGCTGTTTACAGTCACTCTCCCCACCACATTTAATGACTCCCAGATCCGTAATTTTCTTCCAGACTACTTGCTCAGCCTGCCTGCCCTTCCACAGGCTCTTTGCACCAGTCTACATTCATATCTCCCACTTTCTGCGTTTAGCTCAGACAACTTTTCTTCTGCTACCTACACTACCTGCTACCTCATATAAGAGGAACAATCAAAGAACACGAAGCTGCACTGCAGGGAGAGTTCTGCTGAACCCCAGATAGCTCACACGTACGTGAAGAATCAAGTCAGTGAAGCCTTGAGCTTGCAAGTTGCTCAGCAGAAGCTTATGGATCAAAAGAAGGCCAAATCTCAGCAGATTTATACAATAACAGGTGGGTATATTCCAATTCAAAGAAACTTTTGCCAAATTTCAGCCCCCTCGTAAGTGCAGAAATAGTCCCTGTTTTAGCTTCTTTACTACCAAGTAATCACCAGTTATTGCCCTCACTGAATAAACAGTACAGTTTTTATTTTAGCCTGTAACAAAAAAATGAAACAAGCAATTGGCATAGCAAATTTCTATCTTGCTATTAAAGACCGGTGCATTTGCCAACTGAAAAAAAAATAAAGGTCTATTAATGGAAAGTGTCATGTCACTGGTACTCTCATAAAATTACATTTTCTCTTCCAATAGAATCAGTAGTTAGCACTTGGTCATGCCATTTCTATGCTGTAAAATTACACATTCTCCACCTGCAGCGTTAGCAAATCCACATTAAAATTATCATCCCTTATATCCAGGAATAACTTCTGTATAAATGCTTTTGAGTTTCATTTCATTTGTGCTCCCATCTTATCCATATTTTTAAATTCACTTTGTATGTTTTCACTACTGTTTGTAGAATCCTGAAACTGAACTACCCAAAGATCGTTAAGCTTGCTCGTGCCAACATTCAAGGATCTATTTGTATCTTGCTTTATCTTTTGGACAGTCAGTTGAAAACATTCCCTAAAACTACGCTCTGAAATTTAGAGTTGTTTTAGGAAAAAGGGACACACGGCTACAACATGCCATATTTCTCTTACCTTTTGTTATTTTTGGAAATCATTGTTTCCAAGCGTTAACAAGTATTAAATAGGAATGAAAAATATGTTGATGTCCCAGACAATCTCTGAAGTAAATCTATTTCTTAAACAAATCCATGACAACGACTTGATTTTGAAACACACTTGTGTACAACGTTCCATAGATTTTTACACTGATTTAAATTTAGTGCTCCACTGTCAAAAGATGCGAGTACTACACCCGTAAATTATGCCACAATCTTCTCTAGACTATCATACATTTCTCACAATGGATTGTGATTTACTGACTGAAAAAAAACACCCCACTTCTTTTATAGGTACTAGTAAGACACAATAGTAAGAACAAGATGAAAAACATTTCACATCAGACAATTTTGATGTCACTTTGCAGAGTACATAACTTTCACATTTACCACACTGAAAAAGTAAATCAGAGTTCCAACACATGTAATCTTTGAGGCTAACACAAAGTAAAAAATGTTTATCTATCTTTATAAGTGCTGACAAACAAATGCTATTGTACGAAATGATATGATGCTACACAAAACAATTGGTATCTTGTATGCATGGTTACTAAGAATTATTATGGGACATCTCTTATTTTCTAGTACATTTTTAAAGGCCAGACTTCAACAGGAAAAAACTCTTCTGAAAATATCTTCAATTACAACCCATTTTGAAGTTTGACATATGAAAAGGTTACGTAACACAAAATCAAAAGAAACGAGACAGAAAAACTATGCTAACTTTGCTTCCAGAATATTTGTCAAAATTGCAGAAGGTAAAATGTGAATGTTTTTATGAAGAACAGCACAATGGCAAAGGCATACTTGAGTTTTAAATTAAAATTTTCAGAGATTAATTTTTCAGGAGTGCCTAAGGACTCACTTTTTTCCTCTCGAAACACTGCAGGTGATATATAACAGGCACTCTAATGGGCCAAGGAGGAGTGAAACCTTAAGCTCTGGTACTGAAACAGAGTTTGCCGCCAAAAAAACACATTGCAATAATACATTTGTTTTTACTTTACTTATTATTTCCATATAGTATATAAGTATATAATGATATATAACTTTATTGGACAAAAGTTGTTTCTACAGTACCTTCAGGGGTGATAGCACTAGGACACACATCTTTTAGAAGATCTCCCAAAGTATGCAATTGTCCTCCAGAAGCAATTGGTCGAAACAGCTTTTGTATAAAAGGTCTCTCTGTTGTTGCCTGTTTCAATAACAAAATTAGCAAAAACAACAATTTAAAGACCATGCAAATATCTAGTATCACCATCTGAGACAGGCATAAGATAGGACAGCATAAGAGGTTGCAGCAGCCACATGTGGCTGTTTTTTCTTGCATTTCATTCAAAGTGAAATGCAGGGAAGTGAGTTTGTTAAGAACTTTAAGTAAGTTGATGCTGCAGGAAACTGTGACAGTCATTTATATACAGTGTCATGGAGATGTGCAAGTGCTAAATTTTTTTTTTTTTTAATTATTAAACACTTCTGTTGAGGGAATAGAATCTGCTTGAGAATTTAAACATTCTTAAGTAAATGAGCAACGAGCACAAACTTCAGAAATGAGCATATGCTGATGCTTTGCCAAGTGAAATCAATACTGTAACAAATACCCAATACCTCCCTGCAATAGCCCATCTTCTTCCTTTGAGAAATGCATTAAGCATTCTGAATGGCAAACAAGTACCTTTACAGCTCAAAACAGGTGATTATTTTTCCACATTTGTTGAAAAACTCTAACAATAACAGCCCCAAAAAACAGAGCACAATTTCTAAAAACCCTGTTGTGCTCTGACAGATGGAGTTATTTAAGAACCGTGGTTCTGTAGGCGTAATCTCCTCCTTTGAGCATCTGTGTGCAGAACTCCAGGGCCAACACGCACCCGGTACTGAAAGGACAAGACAAGCCTTTTTTCCTCATAACCTGATCTCTCCTCCCAAACTTGCACCTGGGCTAGAAAATAGGACTTTAAAACATTATATTCAACCAACCCAAGAGTTACTGCTAACAAATTTCTACTAGTAGCTTACTACAAAGCAGCTGATGTGGCTGGCATCCCAGGTGACTGGGCTCCAGTACGCTGCACCTTCATCACGTACCATTCTAAAGGGAAATTCCAACACAGGCCAGTTTGGCCTTCCAAATTTAGTTTCCTGCCACTCAAAAAGTTCCTGTCCTACTGTGGCAACTCAAAAATATAAGCAAAACACAAACTCAGCACCAAAATTAATTTATCTTGTGGGGGAGTTTTTTTGAGAAAAAAAATACCGAGCAAACACAGTGATAAATTTAACAGTTAAAAAAATTAATTTGGATCAGAATTTACAAAGTGATCCGTGTCACTTATCTACATGCAAGGCCACAAACTGCAGACCAATGTGACAACCTGTCACTCACCTCTCTGATCAGCAGGGAAAGCAGAGGTAAAGTACGTCACAGTAACTGCAGGGCAGTACAGCGGAGATCTGCTGACACAGTTCCCTGTTACCTCTTGCCAACAGCCTCCACAGATGGAGAAATAATCTTTTCCCAGTTTTCCTTATCAAGGCTGATCAGATAGATGGAGCTGCCCAGCTGCTGAGTCAGTTCTCTGTCCTCAGGGCAGCAGAGTGTGGATAGAAAGAGCACTAATGACACATCTGAACATTTGAAAAATGACGGCAGGCACACAGCCAGCAGGGTTCACCTCAGACAGACACACAGCTGAGAAACGAGCGCTTGCACGGTATGTTCACAGCACCACAGCATGGCTGCGGCTGGCAGGGCCCTCTGGATTCGTCCGGTCCAACCCCTGCTCCAGCAGGGACACCCAGAGCAGGGGGCCCATGGCCATGCCCAGAAATACTGAAGAGGTGTGCCTCCAAAACATTAGAAAACACACACACAAACAAAAAACTCTAACTCTATGGCCAAAACATTTTTTTAATCATTTTTGAATTAAAAAGTTATTCACAGAATTCTAATCACAGCTTCAAAGTGCTTAGCATCTGAAGTAACAGAAGTGGAAATAAGCACCAGGAGAAGGTGGCAAGCAATACCAACAAACTTTTGAGGTCAGAATTTCCCAGGTGTTTATTTTATTTTCTTGTTCTGTAATAAATTACATTTTTCTTCCCAGTTATGATAATTTAATGTCATATTACAGCAAGAGGGAAAAGTCCACAAGGTATTTTCTAAAGGGTCTCCCACACAGTTGCTGTCGGCTGCAAAGCAATATCCTCAGCAGTTACCGGGAAGCATTACAGAAAACGAGTTTAATTTTATACATTAAGAGCTGAGCAATGCAGATGTGGTAACGTAAATAAAAATCACTGGTCTCCATCAATGTTAAAATGATAAAAGTAACTGCATGTTAATTGTTTATACAAAGACTGTGGTTCACATACAATTCTACAGGAAGAATATCACCCCAACACGCTTACACTTCTTCCCTCTCGTGCAACAGATGCTTTACGCATTCAAAGAGTCAAAAGAAAAGTCCCATCCTACAATTTCGAGTGTTTATAGGGTAACTTTTCAAAGTACCTTAGTCATATAGCAGCATAAGTCATCGTAGAAAAAAATCTGTCATCTCTTTTGAAGTGTAATAGCTAGTAATAAAAGCCCAACTTGACTACAGCTTTCTACTCCAGTATTTACTTCAACAACATATGAAGAACTAGCCAACATGAGCGAGCACTTACATAATGTTACATTTTGTACAATGTTTGCTTAATCAATCACGCAAGACATGCAAGACATGATTGATTAACATGTAACCTGTAATCTCACCCACAGACATCACTGCTTAACGACCCAAAATAGTTTACATCAGGTCTAAAGGATGTATTTGTACACTGTACACTGTCCATTGTTTTTCCTGCTAAGGTTTTTACAGCTTCAACAGAATACAGGGCTTCTTGTATTTTACAGCCCAGCACCAACCTATCTCTGAGCTTCCCAAAAGATACTGGATGCATTTGCAGGGTACTACAGGTCAGCAGATTAGTAACTGCAAATGATAGATCTAGAAGGGAAATGCCCTCAAATACATGAGCATATTAGGACAAATCACCGGCCCCAAAATTTGGGGTGTATTTTACACTGATGATGTTCATAATTTGGTAACAAATCTTTTTTTTTTTTTTTTTTTTTTATAAAAAAATATTCAATTTTGTTAANAAATTTTTTTTTTTTTTTTTTTTAATTAGAAAGAAATACTCAATTCTGTTAACACACTTTCTAGGCAGCCAGACTTATCACAACTGAAAATCATTCTCCTACAGTACCTGTGCAGCACCACAAATCTTGTGCTTTACACACAGAATGGAAAAAAAGACAACTTTTTTTTTTTTTTAAAAGAAATATTAAAGTGATACAGGAAATTGACAGTGGAAACAAATGACACTACAGTAAGAAGAAACAGATTCACAATACCTGTTTGGTATACTGGCATTGAGCAGAGTTATAGGTGAGGTAAAGCTTTAAGAAGACCTTTAAGGCACTGCAAAGCCTCACAAGATCAGAGGCAAGCAGAGGTTACATACTGTGTTAGCAGTTATAACTTTCCTCGCTGTCTTCCTGCCAAAAAGAGTATTCAGCTTGCCTGGTCCTTTTCAGGATCAACAGAACATCAAACACTGCATGAAATCCACAATCTAATTAGTCAGACATTTTATACAGGATGCATCTTAAAATGAAGAACATAACTCATGAGCTGCTGGGGTTTCATCTGGAAAAATCACAGTTACCATTATTTCCAACTAAAGGGAGGGATTTTGATTTTCTGACTGAATATTCTGCTGCTACTCTAACTGTATTCAAACAAATAAAAGCTACCATACATATTGAACCCACATAATGAAAAATTTCCTTCCAATTCCCACATGTGCATCAGCTGGCAGCCTAAAGCCATAACACTTGACTTTCCTACATACTCTGTATTTGCAGAAAGCTGTCAAGTTCAAAGTCTGTATTGCTTTGTAATGAACCACTTTCGACTAAAAAAAAAAAAAATTCAGTCTATTGTTTTGTTTAAACCAATTTAAACTCAACTAAGAAGATTTAAGTTTGTACAGTGATTTTAGTTACTTTTTGTAAAAGGGAAGCACCGAGACATTTACTACGCCCTTAAAATAAAATAATCTCATACATTTTATTTTTCAGTCAAAAGTCCATTTTAAATATATGTTCTAAGATGTCTTCTGCTCTGTAGAAATGTTCTCAATTAAAAATCCTAACGCACAGTGAAAAAGAGACTAAATTAAAAAAATTGCTGTAGGCACAGCCATACTGTGCCTGCCTGAAAGCGAGATACTGCACATCTCAAATACTGCTCTCTCACTGGTGCTGCTAGTATTTCTGGGTCTGTATCTTCAGCTTCTTTTTGCTTAGCGTTAGACCTGAATGACTTATTCACTGCAGAAAAGGCACAAGGAATTTTTATTTAAAACAAACAACAAGCCACTCCTCTCACTGGAAACTAGACAGGCACATTTTCAGACTGAAGGATTAAATGGAAATGGCAGCCAAGATGGTAAATCACCAATGAGCTCAGGTGAGGAAGAATTTCTATCAGAAACAGAAAGAAATATTTGCATTCGTAAAACAGCAAGTTCTGAGAATCTCGCTTGCGGTGATGCTCTTCAACTTGCTGTACCTCTTACTGTCCCAAGTATTGTAATTTTAAGAATGTTATCCATAGTTGCTCCAAATGCTGCATATTTTGACTTTTATTCAGCAACTAGTCACATATTAAGAGAGGTTACCTAACTCATTTCGTATATCCTGATACCTGCAGAATAAGGCCAACAGAAGCAGTTGACAAGGTTCTGGAAATAAATAATAACGTAGTAAGTAATAAAATGTGCTGGATAAGGAAGAGCTTTTACATTTGTAAACAGCCAGCATTTCATGGCCAAAACAAGCCAGCAAGCCAGTCTATGCACCAACCAGCACCTGAGGTAGGAAGGAGAACATCTGAACAGCAGGGCAAACATTGGCTATCAGCCAGGACACTCAAACAGGTGACTGTGCAGTAAACAAATCTCAGAGCAGAGTTAGTCCAACTCATGGCCACTGTTCTGAGTTACTGGGATGCCTGAGGCCACATAAGCTGGTGATCACAGCAGAAAACAACAATGCTTTATAAGCAAAGTTGCCTGTGCACCTAGACCTCTAATTCTTACCCCACCATTCAGTGCTTTCGGTCCCCAGTTATGCTCCTTCCTAAATAAAAGCAAACCAAACAATCATTTGCCTTTGCAATAACCAGTGTAACTCAAATAAGTTTAATCACTATAAGAATTTAAATTAAATGCTGCAAAATATTTCTGTATAGCTTGTCAATAGCTATAGAAGTCTTTATTTTTTTTTTTTGCACTTTCCTGTGTATTTCTTGTTCACACAATATTTTTAACATTTTGAAGCATTAATTTACATTCCATCTATCATCACACCTTAAACTTATGCTAGGAAAACAATCTAGTGCGATAGCCATCCTAACTCCCTCCACAACAGAGTAAAAGGCATCATGTAAAAAAAAAAAACCAAAACAATATTGTTTAACTGATACTTGTGATTCCTATTTCATCATTCAATTAATAAAAGCTTATAAAAAGAGCTAGGCAAGCATGTGTTGAAGGAAGATTAACCGAGGCACAGACCTGTTATGTTAAACAAATTGCCCATTTCAGTTTCCTTTGTAATTTCAAATTAAAAACACAGGAGATGCTGCATTACTTATTAAATTGATTTTCTCTCCTGTGGTCTCATCTTATTTTTAATTTGTGTTTTTAATCTTAAAATATTTCCAGATTCACAAGTGCTATTTCCCAACACACATTCTAGTTTATGCTTCTAATTAATCAGACTCTGAAATATTTTTGTTACCTAGAGTCCCCATATTTTAATCTAAAGATTATGTCCCAAAATGATTATACTCCATCAACTATTTTATAAGCAATCACTTCATCAGGACAACCTTGAAACACTACTTCAAAACACAGCAAGAAATAATGTAAGTCTTCATTAAATAGTCTTCACTAAGACTAGAGATTCAAGCTGTAGCATAACTTGAAAATCATTACCGAAACGGCAAAACACATTAAGGTAATTTCATCTTCACTGCCACATCACAGTAGAATATAGTGTTCATATGTTGGTATATTATAGTGATCAGCTGCAAACATTTATAAATACATATTTATCTAAGATAACCCACACTTGTTTCTTGCAAGTAAGAGGTGTGTCCAAGGAATTCAATGGGAGGTCAGTTATTCACTTCAACACAAATGAAGGAAGCCTTTTCTTAAGCTTCCATTACTCAAGGTGCTGCTTGAGAAGCAGAAGCAAAGAAAAACCAAACGGATTCTTCTCCAATAGGAGAGACATCTTTGATTCTTCCATCCTCATTAGATGTTTGGAAATAATAATAATAAAAAAGCTCATTCTGCATGAGCTCTTAATCCACCAGAATGCTGAGTGTTTCCAGCAAAGCTGTTCTATCACTTTACGCCCACAGGTCTACTAGCCTAGTGTGAAAAACAACAGACTTGCGGACGAATGGGGGCTCAAGTTTGTAGCTTTCTTTTTGGCTCAGCTTGTGAGAAGGCTGCAAGGTAACTATTTTGTACTTGCTAACAACACCCAACACTATGTAAACCTCCAGATTAACGCTTTAAGGGTATGTTTGTAAATCGCTACTCTGATGGCAGACTCAAAAAGGAGCAAATACAAATGCTGATAATATTTATTCAACAGTAGTGCCAAAACAAGGCATTTCTAGAGGCCTGTCCCACTTAGAAAAAAATGGGAAAACAACTTATTTCTAAACTCTGAGTCTAATTTACAACTGCAGCTAAGGCTGTCTCTGCCATTCCAGAGCACAAAATTTTGTGCTACGAGATACTTTCCAATGACAGAGTGAGATCTTACCTGCAGGAAGCTCCATGCTCAATGCTCAACGAGGAATGAATTGAAACATATTAAAAGCATCTCTTGCATTTGTTTCTTAGAAACAACTTGAATTATTTTAAATAATTTCCTTAGAAGCACTCATTACACTGTTGCTAGTGCATATAATTGCTTTGTACCAATTTCTTTGATAGAATGAATATACCATTCTCCTAGAAAGCATACTAGTGCAGTTTGGATTAAAGGTATTATTTCGACAAATACATATCACAAACTGACTACTCAGATTTAACCTTCCACTTCTGGACAAGATGAGAAGTTTACACAGACTTGGCTGCAAATTACTGGCTATCCCCCTCCATTTGCCTCTGCTGGCCTTCAGTCTCAGCATTCAAAAGGCAGATGGTAACAGGTATCCACAGATAAAACACTGGTGAAACAAGCTGAATGAATGCTACAACTCTCTGCCTCTGAAATTAGCAAAATAAATAAATAAAAATCAAGACCTACCACAAGCAGTCAACAACTGTATGAAGGATAATTGGTTAAAGTTATAGTCAATGTGCATGGAGCTGTGCCAGGAGAGGGTCAGGCTGGGGTTTAGGAAAAGGTTCTGCACCAGGGGGTGGTGGGCATGGAACAGGCTCCCCAGGGCAGTGGGCACAGCCCCAAGCTGCCGGAGCTCAAGGAGCGTTTGGACACCGCTCAGACACAGGGCTTGGGTTTGGGTGGGGCTGTGTGGGGCCAGGGGTTGGACCGGATGGTCCTTGTGGGACCCTCCCAACTCGGGATATTCTAGGAGTCTGCGTGTATAGATGTATACATACATACACACACTCTGAAAGAAGCTTCAAAGAACTTGCTTTTCCTAAATGATCCACTAAAAACCTATAAACTACATTTCTTTCCTAAGCAACTTAACCCCTGATCTTCAGCTCTACAAGCTGAAGTACACATAGGTAAAGGGAAAAAAAAAAAAAAAAAAAAAGAGAGGTAGAGAGAAAGGACCTATTATCTGCTTTGAATTTGTCCCCTTTCAAATTTCATCAGCCTTTTTTTTTTTTTTGGAACTTGTACCATGAAAGGCTGAAAACATAAGAATGTGATTTATCTTTTTACTGTAATCATTCCTCCTCTGTCCCTGTTTAAACCTTACAAGCTATACAGGGCTTCTCCCAGACACCTCATTGTTTTGTTGTACATCTTTGATGACTTCTCTAGTTCGCTTACACTCTAAGTTACTAGGAATGGAACAACATTCCAAAAAATCTGAAAGACTCTTTCTAGCATTTCTTTAATTAGTCTTAAAAAAAAAAAAACCAAAACCCACCAGTGAAGTCCAACTAATACATCTCATTGTGGTAGTGTGTTTTTTTTTTTTTTTTTTTTT
>VXAV01008087.1:225266-250133 GCA_013399715.1 Alectura lathami | reverse complement strand
CCCCCCTCTTTCTCACTTCCCTCCTCTATCCCGCTGATACTGGCCGCTGGCAGTATGCTGGCAGGCCGGGGCCTCTGCGGCCTGGTGGTGGTGAGCAAGCGACTTTTGGGAGCTATTGTGGGTTAAACCACCACACCTAGCCAAAACCCTTAAAACAGAGGGAAAGAAAAAGGTCATTTCAACACCACAGCAAGCCCCACTACCCAAATACAGGAACAAGCAAGCAAGCAGTCCCAGATCATCCCCTCTTGGGCTGGCAAACAGGCAGTAACCAGCCTGCCTTAAGCCAAGTGGCAGTCTAGAAAAGCTCAAAAGAACTTGTCTTAAATATTTTTAATTCATCTTCCATACTTTTGTGACAATTCTCAAGAACGAAATGGTATTTCGACTTTAAACCCTATATACACATAAGAGTCTCCAGAGGGAGGGAGGGAGAGAGATTGACAGGAAGCGACTGGCAGAGCGCAACCAAGAACAAGTGGGTGAGCATGACCCGGGGAGAGCGCGGGCGAGCTGCCGTGACAGAGCAATAACAAAACTCAGGGACGAGCATAGACTAGGTGCACCACAACGAGACAGAGTTCCCTCCTGCAGCTCAAGCTAGCAAGCAGTTGTTTATCAGGGCAGTCTCTACCAGCGGCTGACTAACAGACCCCATCCCAGTGCCTGGAGCCAGAGGTCCTCCTGCAGACAGATGAAGACTTCCATCACCTACCAGCCTTATAGTTTGCCAGCTGCAAAGTGCAAAACCCAATGGTCTTAAACACAGGGAAGAAATCCTCAAAACAAAACTGCTGTGTAAGAAAAGCAGCACTCTTAGATGCACAATATACACAATGAAAAAGGTGTTCTGTTCAACAGCACTAGCACGGAAAGGAGGTTTTGTGCAACTGTCATCTGAAGACAGCAGTTTATACCTCTGAAGAGATGATGTGGGGCACTGCTTCATTTTTTGAAATATCTGTAAGTAAAAGTGTTACAAAAATAACTACCATTTTAAAACCATCTCTGGTAGAAAAAGTTTCCACCTATGTCAGCTTCATCTGGTGCACGCTCCTTAAGACACAGTCTAGACTATGACAGTTGGTAATAAAATCTCCACATCTTAGCTAACTTAAAGGTGCAGTGGAACTGATCATTAGTCGCATACAATCATCTTCTTCATCTATGGCAGATGCTAGGATTCCAGTCCAATCTTAGCTGCTGCTCTTAAAAGAAACGGTGCTGGACAAAGGCTTAAAATTACCTGTGGTTAGTTTAGTTCTGACTTACTCAAGTACTATGTTCGTATTTTTGCCACCTCTTTCTCCCCCACACACCATCAGATTTGGATACCACAAGACATATGATTCATATTATTCTTTAGAAATGTATTTTAATAGACAAGCTCTACAAATGAAAGAGCATTTGAGTTTTGAAGATATCAGGCCTTCACTGAAAAGCATATCAGATCCTTATTGCACGTATTTTTCTGCAGTCATTTTTAAACAGCTGCAAAGACTGATTCTTCTTGGATATCATCATCCAGGCACACTTCTTTGAAGGAAAACAAACTCATCTACCTCATACAGCCAAAAAAAAAAAAAAACCTCCAACCACAATCTAGGCAGTTCCCTTCATAGAATCTTCTTCTAATATTTGGTGGATAATGGAAGGTAGGGAGGATAAGGAGGAACACTCCCCATTGAAGGCAGTGTCTGGTAAGTTCCTGCCACCCACCTGCATAGGCTTTCTATCTACAGAACTGCTATGTGAAAATACACAGGGGATGAATGCCTCATTTAATACCACACTAGCCTGACTTTCAGATATTTATGTAGGAATATGCAAGCAACCAATTAGAATGCAGAACTGACTTTTGCTAAGAGAGAATGTGAGGGCTGTCAGGGTGGGGGTTAAATACATTTTAAGAATACTTTTGAATTTAGTTATTTCAGCATATGCAAGTCTGTCACCAAGTATTGCAAATTTACATTAAAACTGTACAAATTAACTCCTTGTGTGGAATCAAGTTATAATCTCACCATTCACAGCACTTACTGAAATTTCCTCTAAACACCATCTTTTGTCATCACAGAATTGCAGGGGTTGGAAGGGACCTCTGGAGATCACCTAGTGCAACTCCCTGCTAAAGGAGGTTCCCTACAGACAGTTACACAGGAAAGCATCCAGGTGGGTTTTGAATCTCTCCAGAGAAGGAGACACAACCACAACCTCTCTAAGCAGCCTATTCCAGTGCTCTGTTACCCTCACAGTAAAGAATTTCCTCCTAATGTTTGCATGGAACCTCCTGTGTTGCAGTTTTTGCCCACTGCTCCTTGCCCTGTCAGTGGGTACCATTGAAAAGAGCCTGGCCCCATCCATTTGGCTCCTGCACTTTAGATATTTATAGGCAGTAAGTAAGCAGTAATCAGTGCACAAAGCAACTGATCAAACAACAACAACAACAAAAACCTAGAAACATTTGCATTTACCTTTTAAAAAAGAGGAACATTACTAAAACTATTTAAAAGTGTTAAGAACAGCAACACTGAAAATAATATACACCAACCTTCTCAAAAGCAGTCTCAGCATCATCTTTATGTTTGGTCTTCTGTTCTTAATTAAGATATTTTGGGCTTAAACATTATCAAGTAAAGGTTTCCAATTGAAAAGGCAACATGAATAAAGATGAGTATTACTGACTAAAAGCATAAATATTACTCTTTTTTTTTTTTTTTAAGAAAACTTTACTAGCAAGATATCATGTGATACCAGAAAATTTCACTCATGACTTAAAAGTCCCCTACCTTATTCAAACAACAAAATCTCCACGTTGCATGTCCATGTATGTGTTTTTTTTATGGAAATACTTCAACAAAAAACTAGCAGAGAATGAACAACTTACTTGCTACACAAATACAATGCTGAGTGAATTCCTTTTCCTGATGCATACTTTTTGACACTTACCCTAACCTTGCCATCTGCTATGATCTCTGACAAAATAACTGACTTCCGTTCTCAATCTAAGGTTTCACTATGACAGTAAATGTCTTGCATCTAACATTAAAAAATATTTCAGTCTCATAGCAAGATTGATAGCTTTATAGATTTTAATGTGTCATTAAAATCTGTCATAAAGCAGTATCAGATTACTCAGTCCTACGAATAAAAGACTTTTTAACGTGATGGGTGCAAAACAAATCTAAATAGTTGAAAATGTTTCAAACACAGATCAGGGCAGAGTTTTAACTGATGAGAGACTACATGGCTTTCGACCATGTTTAGTTCTAAAGTTCATCACGACCACAATGCTACTTCACTGAGAGAGTAGGGAGGTGCTGGAACAGGCTGGCCAGAGAAGCTGTGGATGCCCCATCCCTGGCTGTGTTCAAGGCCAGGCTGGATGGGTTCCTGGGCAGTTTGATCTGGTGAGCTAGTGGCTGGCAGCCCTGTCCATGGCAGGGGTGTTGGAACTGGATGATCTTTGAGGTCCCTTCCAACCCAAGCCATTCTATGGTTCTATGAATTAGACGCAAGACCTATGCCCATAAATTTCAGCTTGTAACACCAACAAGCAGCCTACACAGTGATTAAGGAAAAAAGTGTTGTTCCTCACATGCTCAATGTAGCCATTTCAAAGCACATTTTGCATTCAAAGCAATTTCCACATTTAGTTCTTAATGACAAACTATCACCTATACCAGCTCTAGCACATTCTCAAGTATTACACACTTATGACACAATGAATGACAATTAGCTGTTGGAATAAATACAGTCTTGCTTGTTTTTACTAATTCAAACAAACTTTATACAATATTAGAAAAGGGAACATATAATTCTGAAAAGTCAAGATGATGATGCATGACACCATAGTTCAAGAGTTTGGTAGAGTTGGTTTTATCTTGTTGTCTCCTACCTGATAAACTCTAAATGGGATGTATCGAAATCCACTATCTTCTGGAGGATACTCCATGAGTTTTCGATTTATAGCCCAAAATTGCTCAAATTTATCTGTGAAAGTAAAAGTAGATTTTGTTAATATCAGTAACGTGTAATTCTTCAGCCAGAAGAGTTAAATGAGGCATGACTGGAACAACATGCAAATGCAAACTTTTCTTACAGGAGTTCGGCTGGAATTAATTTATTTTCCCCACATTTTCTCTTCCCTATTTAGCCTCAAGCCAGAGGTAAGCCATCTGCATTTTCCTATGAAAATGGTGATGTGATGCGTTAAACTGAAAGAGCAAGCAACTTGAAGTCATATTGCATCTCCCACTGCTAGAGAAATAACGAGCCATGAATTATGGATTGCACAACCTCAACTGACAGCGCCTATTTCTGCATTGCCTGATGGTTCTGGTCCACACTGCCTCACAGTTTGTTAAAACATCTAATTGTTCTTAACTATAGATGAACAACAGGTGCAAATCACAGATGAATTAAAAGCACCAGCAGAATTCTCAGGAGGTTCACATTTGGATATGTAAATCTTAAAACAATTTCCAGTGATGTATGATTTAATCTGAAAGTATACCGTCAGTTTCATGGCACAGCCTGAAAATTAAACTTTGTGTGAAAAACATTTTCCTTAAAATTATCCAGGTAACTAGGTTTAGTAAAACAGCCCACGGCAGCACGCAATTTCATCCTGTTCAGACAATACCAGAACTGAATAGTATATTGTGCTTACAATTTTTTAAGGACAACATAGGCCCAAGTAGTAAACGCTTTTAAAAGTGTGCATCAGTTACTAAAACAAAGAAAACAATGAATAGAAAAAGCGACAGAAAGGAACTCAAAGAACTAAGAGGAATAAAGCGGCCAATAAGCTCACTGCAGAAGGCAGTTTTAGAAAGCGAAGAGCAAGGGGTAAGTTTCCTTATGGGCCCTAGGCACCTCAAGACACAAAATACAGCAGCTAGTTCTTCAGCAGGAGCACAGTCTCTGATTCTCTCTCCACAGAGCAGTGCTCAGCTGAGTCTCAGACCCATAGAAGGTGCAGCTGTTGGGAATTTCTCAGGAACAGGAAAACTGCTGCCAGGTGTTCTGTAGCAGCCTTTCCTGATACTTAAGAAGTATTCACACACCCTTCTTTCCTGATTAGCAGCAAGCACCCCTAGACAAGCCCTTGCCCAAGCTGCAGCCAGACACAGGCTGCTGGGACGCAGAGTGCCACCTGATGGCTTGCCCACTGGAAAGCCCGGCTGCTGGCAGTGACAGTGATGGCCCTGGAGCTGACTGTACCCACACAAACCTGCATTTGGGAACCCCAGCCTGCCGGGTTGAACATTTACTCATATGAGTATCACCGTGAGCTCTGCCAGTAGGAAGGTACGTTTAGTATTCTGCCCTCATAGTTGGAGGCTGTTCAGAGAGCGGCTATAGCTTTCACTGCAGGCTGCCTGGATGCACACCCAACAGTAGGCATTACTCTGTTTATACTGCAGTTTACTTGTGACTATACTGTGCAAATGCAGTTAATAAAAATACTAATGATGGCAACACACAAAGCAAGCAAGACCTACTTAAGCTAGCAAGAAGACTCTTCAGGAATATACATACTTGAAATCCTACCTCAAAAATGAAACAGATGTTAATTAAATTTACTTAACACTCAAATTACAGTAACTCAGAAAGCTGAGTAAACAGCTTATCTTCAACATTCAGGAGATGATCAACAGATCTAACAGTTCAGAAGAATAAGAAATTCTGAGCAAGCAACAGACTCATGGAAATAACTTAAACATATTGACCCTCGTGGCATATATGCAAACAAGTGAATCTCTGAAGGACAAAAACTTAACCTCAGGTCATGTACAGTCAGCTCACTTCTGTTCTTCATCCCAGCTTCTTCACCTCAGGAAATCATGCAGATGATGCATCAATAAATACAAGAAACATTTACCTGAAGACAGGGGTATCAAAGGCCCTAAAAGGCACCGTAGTTGAGTATGTAAATAGGAGTTCTCTTTTCAGTTGCTGGTTTTCTTCAAAAGAATCTGTTTCCAGCTATCACCATTTAAATAGATCATGTCAGGAATGTTACCTATCCTCCTCTATTTTAGGCTTGAGGAAAAAACCCTACATTTAAAGATACAGCTTGTCTCTCTTCAGTCTCCTCTTTCAAACCTGCATTTGTGTTTAACACATCGCTATTTTTTTTCCCTACAGGTTTCTGAATTATACTCACTTATCTAATATACAATATTTCATCTACTTCCTGTAACACAAGTGTCAGAAGCCTGCTAATACTTCGTCCCTCTGTTCCCCCAGCCACTTGCTGATAGCCTTACTTAAGGCAGTTTCTTGATGTATTTAGATTTCTCAGATTCTTCTCTGAACACTCGGACAACAGTAGAGATGATCTCACCAAAACACTGAAATCTCTGATAGTTTCTACAGATTCCAAATATAACTGCAACAAATCTGCAACAATCAAATGAGGGACTTGTTAACATTTTATAACCAAATATGCTTCATTACTGCACGTGATATCCAGGAGAATGGATAGCAACCTCCTGGTAAATTGTCAGATACAATGGAGTCAGACTCCTTAAGACGTATATCCAACATAGGTATAGCATTGTCTGAAGACATCCAAAATAACTCATCGTAACCTTCTACTACTGGATGCAATTTTTTCTTTTAAATCGTTAAACTACAGGAAGCTGCTTTGGGTGTAAAAAAACTATCTCAAAATTTTAAAGAATGTAGGAAGAGGCTATTCAGTCTGCATACTAATACATATGACCTGGCAAGAGCTTTTATTAGCATCAGGCGCATTAGCTTAATGCCAGAATTCTAAATTTTCAACATTCAAATGAAGTGCATTAGCAGAAAACTTTAAATTCAAAGCTTAAAAAAAAAAAAGTGAAAACACGCAGCACCCCCTCAGCCCAAATCCTTTTGAAAATGCGAGTGAAAGGGCTCATCATTTTCCCATTTTTGTGTGTCAGTGCCTCCCAGTTACACAAAACAGAGTTAAGGAAGCTATTAATACTACAGAAAATAACATATTGGTGCATTGGCTAGATAGGATTTAAAGGCAGAAAGGTGCTGGCCAAAAGTTGAAAATTCAGTTTTGTTTTGATTGTTCATCAAACCAGTAAACAAGGAAGAGTTCTGTACCAGTCAGCAAAAGCACTTTACACACTCATCTCTCTTCTTTATAATATCTAAATTCCCATAACAGTCAACCATGATTACTTTTGTTTTCCATGATCTGTTTTTAAGAAAGCGCTTGACCAACGTGTTACAGAGTTTCTGTATTAGCAAAAACCAGTACTTGCAAGAGGCAGATGTTCATATCTGAAAAACAGTATTTAAATTAATGGTAACAAAATTTGAACAGAAATATGAGATTAGTGATAGTAGAAAAGTTTCAGATGACTCTACTTATCACATTTCTTAAACAAGAGTTTTGTATACCTTTGCCTCTAGTGATATACAAAAACTTTTCTCTCTGAATTTTACAAAGATCAGGAAGTTAATAACCAAATAATGGAAGAGAGATCAAGGTGAAAAATCTATTACTTGACACTGATATTTATAAATATTCATTTATTAGAAACGCAGCCAGCCCATATCTAAACATCAAACTTAGTTTTCAGTAATACAGAGATGCATTGAATCTACAAAAAGCTTTGAAAAATATGTATTTACATACATAGAAATTGTAAGAGGTGACGAAACCGCAAGAACAATGTCATCCATAGTCTCAGTACACAGAATCACTAAGCATCCAGTGACCTCAAACAATTACAAGTCGAGCAAACTACATTATGCATTTAGGGCTCAGAAATCTCACTGAAATTGTTCATGTCTTTAAAACTCCCTTTAAAATGGTTTAAGACAGTTACAAAAAAAAAAAAAACACCGTTTTGCCATTTTGAGAATTGTGGTTTCCTCCATTAAGTCAGACTGGAAATTGTTTAAGTCACTGAAATTAATCCAAATATATAATGGTTACATTAAAAAGCTGTTAGTAACTCCAGTCATAACTTAGAGTACCTTTGTGGCTGTTAATGCATGGTAACTTTTAAATCTTTTACTATTAAGCAGCTTTAATTAAGGATTAGTAGAGGCTGAAATTTCCAAGGATGAGCTTCTTTCTCAGGCTGAGACATGGGTGCAATGTTCTTCAGACAATCAGAAAAATCAGTTTTCATTCATGTCAGTGACTTACTGTCATTCCCTGAAGTGCTGTCATGCTTCAAAAGAACAACTTGAATATGGGTAATTATCACAGAACAAGAAATTATATCTAGTTTAGCTTCCAATAAAACAGTGGTCACAGCACACGGACAGTCAAAATGGAGATCCCACTGCAGACAGGTGATCAAAAGAACAAAAACCCCTTTTAAACTTATCAGCAGAAAAATGTTAATAATTAGGAATTATTCTATCCCTGCATGTGACACTGATGCAGCTGTTAACAGCATGCTGATTCCAGAACTGGATTATTTTTCAAAAAGGCTGCAGAGAAGGTTTAAACAACATAATTAAACGCAGAAATGAGGGAAGGATTATTGTTTAAATTCAAAACAGAAATGGTAATTCTGGGCTTTTACTTCCCAATCCCTTTCATAAAGGGTCAAAAAAGAAATAAGTAGGTGTAGCACTCAGGTTAGCAGGTATGCCTGTTTTTTTCTGCACAATTCATGGCTTCTTCTTAAAAGCCATCTAGTTGTACAAATTTAAAATAATAAAAAAATGCTTGGAATTGAATTGTAGCTCTAACTCCACAGAAACAACACAAATTTGCAGCTTGCATAAAAGTGTTCCCAGTTCCTGATTCAAAAGAACAAAACTTTTCTTCTATTCTCAGCGGTTCTCCACTGTCTAACAACCATACGAATGACAAGAGAATCAGAATTGCTTGGAAGAGACCTTTAAAAGGTCATCTAGTCCAGCTCCCAAACAATGTACAGCTCGACATACTTGGGCAGAATCAACCCTAACATTAACAAAGACTCCAACTGATGTACCCAAAGCACAGCAAAAATTAGATTGGAAGTGCCTCTGGAGATAAGGCTTTGGAATACAAGCTGCTGTCCAAAACAGAGCTGCCTGCACAAGTTCTGACTTAGAGAGCTCTCCAGGCAATGAGTTCACACTCTTCCACTTTCACACACCCTTCCTTTATCCCATCAGAATCCCTCCTGTCACAATGTGTAGCCATTTTTTCCACTAGCTGAACTCCACTGCCAATGGAGGCACGGCCGAGCAGAGTCAGACCCCATCTCCTCCACAATTTCTTCCTTCTGGATCCATCTTCAGCCTCCCCTTCTTCAGGCTGAACAACGCAGTCTCTTCTAATGCAGCATATGCTCCAGCCTCCTAGTCCCCCTAGCAGCACTTTGGGTTCTCTCCGGTTTGCCAGCATTTCTTTCACCCTGGGATCCCACAGTGGACACAGCATTCCCTGTGCATCTTTACTAGTGCTGAGCTGAGGGGAATAATTGCTATATGATAATTATCATATTCTGGGGGGCACAATGGCTAACCTACTGTTTTTATCTTCATTTCTGCAATGCCACACAAGACTCTAAGCACATCTTCCACTGACCAGCACCCTTACAAACACTGTTTAACTGCTATAGCCAGTATAGCCAGAAAGGAGTCTTCTCAAAACAGCAGCAATTCTACTTCTGTATTGTTTCCAGCAAAGCTTAGACCCTTTGTACATATGTAATTGCATTGACTGGTGAACAATTCAATCAATTTTATAAAAAGTTGTATTTTGTGCACTATGTCTCAAGCATGAAGCAGGTACAGATGCATATTATGCTATTGCTGACAGCTACAGTTAGTAGGAACAGTTTGGAATACTGGTATGGCATCAACAAAACTTCAGGTGTGTTTCTTCTCTTCTATTTTACACAGTGCCACCATCCACAGTCAAAAATGACTCGTTTTTTGACACCTAGGTTACTTGCATATTTTGACACATCATGGTATATTATATAAATCTACCACTGAAGAGGGCAGACAAGTTCACTCGTCTTTTCAGGCTGTCTTCAGACAAGAGCAGCCATCAGATACAGAGAGAGAGAGAAAGCTGGTAACCATTCTACTTCACGTGACAGAAGCTAGCTACAGAGATACGTGGAAATATTGTTCACATCATAGATAGCAAATTAACAACACTGAACATGAATGTACACATCTGACAGTCATAATTTTGCCTTGTGACTACACAAGTCATTGCTCAAACTACCTCCATCGGATGACTTGCCAGGAAATCTTACGTATCCTCCAAATTCTCTTTCCGTTGGCATTTTACTACATATTACCACAAGAAAGCAGTAAAGACTGTAAAAGATGAAAGGAAAGGGCAAACAGGCTTTGCTTGGCCTGCCCACGCTGCACAAATAAGCCTTGGAATCACAGGACGAGTGAACACCACGCGATCTAGCTCTAGTACCAGTAATAATAAGGTACAGTGGGTATGGGATTCAAGGTTGGCTGCCTGGGTCTGTCGAACCTTTTTGTGCTGGTATCATGTAAATTAAATTTAATTCACCTCACCTTGCCTATATGCACTAAAGCACCAGTGTTTACAAGTACAGAAGAGCAACAGAAGTTCTTCATATACAGTTAGCTGTAAATTCTGGCTAAATAATAAATTCATAAGCCACAGTACGAGAATGAGCTATGGATTAAGCCCAAGGAAAGGAAGGGGAGGAATCTCTCCCTGATATTATACACTTAGGTTTGAGATTAGCATACTTAATTTATATATTCTTATATATTTTTTTCCTTTAATTTTCCAAGCGAAGTAGTGTTCTAAAGATGAAGATGGAAAGCATATTGCTTAGGTTTTGCAGGTTAACAGTACATTTTGAAAGCTGTATGACAAAGCAGCATCTGAGGTCTGAAAGATAACCAGACCTGTGAAAAGGGCTTTCCTCCCCCTTTCTCCACAAAAGGAGCCACGCCTTACCAACATTCTTTTCACTTATCAAACATCCTCCCTAAACAGAAGTTTCACTAAGCACACTATTTCCTCAACACTACCTCCCTTCATTTCTAGGCCATCAATTTATCTGTAAAGGTTCACGGAAGAAAATCAAGAGGGAGTACTTTCTTTCTACTGTTTAGATCTGAAAACTCTTCCAACCTAAATTAAGCTTTCTGTGCAGCCTACAAGCAGGAGATATGCCTGTGGGCATTGCCACTTAGGATGAAAAGAAAGCACTGCTGACTATTAAACAGGAAATTGTAATCCATTTTTGCAACACAACTCACAGGCTGTGTGAAAACAGAGCAGCAGGGCTTGTTACAGATCGCCCTGGACACATCTCCAGTCCTCTGCTCCAAATGCAGAGACAGCCTGGGTACATTGAAGAGAGTCAGAGGCAAAGCAGGCATTAAAAGCATGAAAACGGAGTGGCACCTCTCCGCATGGCTCTCTAACCTACTTGTTCATTCCATAGCATGCTTCTTCTAAAACACAGCTTCTCCTAAAAGTTAAGGAACCTTTATATTTATGTGTCTGTCACAAAAAGCCCCCAGTTCACTAGCAGAAAGCAACTTAGAAGGATTTCACACTGTAAAGCAAACAACTCTCAACAACAACTCTCAGAAAATTCATTTCCAAAATGAAGTCTGTTTTTTTTAGATGGTCTACTTAGACATTTAGTCAGACTTGTACCTCCTGCATACCTCTGGAAATAAAATCCTTTGAGAGCAGAAGAGGCTATGAAGAAAGCAGGAGGCAATGAAAAAATAAAATCTGCATCACTAACATCTAACTTCAAAACGGCGCTTTTGGGGAGGACGATAGTTTAGAACCACGGTAACATATCCTTACACAAGTGCATCATAGGTCAGTCATTTATACAGAAAGGGTAACAACCATCCACTATCAGAAAAAGCAGAACACATCACCTCCCCAGAAAACCCCAGGGAAGGCCTGCTCAGATTTATTCTGCTGGCCCACCCTGTCTGAATCTAGCCAGGTTTGTTGTCCCCAGCTCAGCACCAAAACAGACCTGGGCAGGCTTCGTGCAGAGCTCTCTGAATCCTGCTCTCACCAAGCTGCACATCAGCACCCTCACCATGGGTGGGTAACTCTAGAATAAGCAGGTAGTGACAGTTACTGTAGGGAAAAAGATTCACTTCAAGAAAATGTTGATGACCAGCCTAGAAAGGTAATAACTTTTTTTTTTTTTTTTAAATGCTCTTAACCAATAAGCACATTTTCAAAGCACAACAATTGTTCTGTCTTTCTGCAGTTAAGCAAATCTCTGCAAACAGAACAAGGAAAGATGCTACCATTTCAGTAGAGATAGAGGGAAGGAAAAAGATAGCTATGTGATTTGAAAACTAATGGCTTGCTCATTCATTCTCTTGCTAATTTCCTGAAGATCTTCTAAGTATATACCGCCTAATTTAGGTTTCAAATGACCAGCTGTGATGACAGATTTGTTCAGTTACCAACACACACTCATCATCTTCAGCTGAGGTAAAGAACAGCATCGCTCCCACAAGCTCTCTCCAATGAGGAGAAACATGCACATCTAACCTGAGTGGGCCATGCAGCACGAAAAAAGATCCTGATAATGTATGACAGTTTCACTCTTTGGGAATTCAAATATTTCTAAACAGGCATGTGATAACCCAGAAAAAACATGATTTATGCCCCTAAAAAAAAAAGGAACAATTTTAAAAATGAGATTGAGAAAAATGAAAGAAAACATAGGCCTCATTCTGTCAGTGAGGTGAGAAAAAGATCCTATGAGTTTAAAAACTAAATATTGCATATTCTGTATGTTTGTAGGATTTTTCTTCTTTAAGAACAATTCAATATGGCCATTTAACTTACGGTAAGTCCTACAGCATGAATAAGCATTACATTCTTTTTCCACAATATTTTCAGTACAATAATGACTTCATTATATTTTATAACATATAAAGAAGCCTTAAAAGTGGTCATGAGGTTTTACTGTTTATTTCCCCCACTCATGTATCTGAAGTACCAAGCCTAGCCTCTACCAGCTATTATGGATACCTGTGAAAACTGCAGGGCATGGTTGCATGTCTCTCCACATTGATGAAAAGCAGCTGTGATGAATCTAAAAACCTTCTTTTATCAACACTATTATATACTGAAAGTTATAGACAGTGATTCTTTGAACCATGCAAAAAAAACACAGCTCTCCCCCTAAAAAGGGTTGAAATTTCATTTGTTTGATCCTGAGTCATCACTATATTTCAAAGCAGAGCAGACACACCACAAAAGGCAAGAAGAAAAAACCACCCACTCGAAAATCCTCTTTATCCATGATGAAAAAAATAAAGCCGTAACACTAGTACAGCAAGAACAGTAGTAACATTTTCCATCAGTTCTGACCAAGGAATTTTAGCAATTCTTACAAAGGAGCAGGGGTCAGCATAGCCACATACCCTGCCTTTACTGCTTCCCCACCACATTCAGACATCCATAACGCTGGTCAAAATTAGGACAGCACTGACGCACCCATCCCAAAGAAGTGCCCTAGCATTTCCAGCAAAACCACAGCCCAAGCAACAGGCAGAAAAGTGTATTTACCTGCCTCATTTAGTAGCAGACCAATACAAAACCAGAAAGAGTGGGGGATACAAAGCGTGTTATGAATACCTGACTGTTGTTACCAGCACAAGATTTGCCACAAATTCACCACCACAGCTCTTCCCTTATAAGGCATTTACAGGCATCTGGAAAGTTCATCATGCTACCTGCTCTAGTACTTCTTCTCAGCAGACATTTATAACGAATTATACTTGTAACTGGTAGTTACATTCCCCCAAACAAGCAAAATTTATTTATTTTTTCCCCAAAAACAACTTTAAAATTGAATTAACATACCGCATAAGTGTCACAATCACTCATTAAACAGAAATAACACTCCTTATATTTAAGAACTGAAGAAAAATTATTTGAAGTTTCACAGAAAAAAAAAAAAAAAGCCTGCAGATGTATCATTACTTACAAGGCAGTTATCGCAAATGCTACTTTCTTTTCTTTTTTGTGGTCATTCGTTCTTGTTTCACAAAGAGGTTTAAAATTATTACATTGCAAATGAAAGCCTATAAAAACATACTGAAAGATATAGCATGCTTAAAAAGAGTTTTCTTGGTTTCACAAGCTTTTCTTGTTTCTCTTTTATGAAGACCTGAGAAATTAAAATTAGCATTTGAAAGTATTCAAAAGATTAAACTTCACGTTTAGGTGTCAGATTCCACAGGTGCCATTTCTCACTAAATACAGTGAAACGTTCCTGAAATCAACCTTACCAGGCAACCTCTGTCCTTCAGCAAAACAGTAAAATCCTGTCTGCCGAGAACTGGAGGTAGACAAATCATCAGCTACAAGAGTCTGAGATGAGCACAGAAGGAACACACAGCCTGCCTGGTCTCTTACCCTACAGACTGAAGGTATCCATCACAGGTTCTAAAATCCCCGCTTCAAGAACCTTAATGCACACTATTTCTTCATGCAGTCATCCATTCTGCCACTAACACCATTCCCTCACATTAGAGGCCTTGCAGTTTTAATTGTAATTAACAAAAAGAGCACATAAAGTGCACCGCTGGGAACACCTGAGCACCAGGACCAAGTGGCAAGATTTCACTTTCCAATAGAGCTAACAGTTCTTGATAGAGAAAACAAAGCTATGCTGGCACTGCGTTTGGCTCCTCTCGAACTAAACTGCTTGCAAGACAAATACCATTACACTAGAATACAGTTTTCTCACAGAATTATTGAAAATGCAGTTTAAATTGACTTGTAACAATGTAAGCTTTAGGAAAACATCTATTTTTATATGGATTCTTGCTCCTAGTGGACCAGAACTGTATCTACTGATCTGTTCACTCTTGTAAATTAACGTCAGAGTTTGCTACCAATATCTGTGCCAAGCAGTCTCTCAAGTATTTTGAACTGAACCAGATAAAATGCATTTTTTTACCCAGAAAATGTTGTATATGTTTATATAACAACTCAGAAGACTAGGAAAACATATTGAAAATTATTTTACCACCCCTTCCAGCTAGGGGCTTCTGAAACATTTATACAGCTTTTCTCAACTTACAGGCCTCTAAGACCTACTTTAAGTAGGAAGAGACCCTGAAAACAAAAGAAGTTATGTTTTGCATTGCAATACAGATTCACACCATTTGTTCAAGGAAGAACATTTAAAAATAATGTTCTGTTCTGAATTATTTTGCTGACTTTTTCCAAGTCAGTGTTTATCTGTGCAAGATCTTTGTGAAAGACACAGTAACACCAGGAATAAAAATTTAAATTGGGTGAGGGTGGACAGAGTAAGATTATTAATCTACAAGGTAAATTTATTGAAAGTCTCCATGTATCATCTATCAATGACAATCCTTAAGTGTAAGCTAGAGGAGGGCCTTTTTTCTTTTACAGTCTAAGATGGTCCATAGTGAACAACACATCAGGTGTCTCCCATACAGAGACCGTCAGCTGCACAGAAGCACACTAAATATTTTGTTTTGTTTCAGGTTTTGTTAAAACAGAGTCAGGACTCTATTTAATTCATGACCCAATTCATCAAGCGGTATTTGGATTACCACTTAATTACCGTTCTTTTTAATGAACTAGATCTTTCCCATGACATTACTTAAACCTGTATCATGATAAACTATTAGCATGCTAGTACTAGATATAATTAATATTTGATGCAGTGTATTACCATTCTGTAAGCCCATCCACAGTTGCTTATGATCCTTTTTTTGCATCTCATTGATGACTTGACTTTTGTGCTTTAAAGCATCTGCTTCTTTTATGCAAGCCATAAAATGAGCTTCAATCACATCCTTAGAATGGCAGTGCAGAAGATCCTTTTCCGGAAAATTCTACAAAGAGAAAGACAGATAAAGAGAAATAAATGTATCACAGACCTTAGAAGATGAAGAATAAAAGATTATTTTAATCCAGTTTATACAACAGAAGCACACTAGGATCTTCTACTTATTAAAGATAACATCTCACTGATGAAAGAAAAGTTTTACAGTGAAAAATGTTCTAAAAAAAATTAAAGTTGAACAGTTTTCTGTAAAACTAGAAACTACTTTAAATTACCCAACCCCAACTTGATATATACACTTACATCAGTGGATGTATTTAGGGCCCTACCTCCCAAATTCAGGAAGCTAAGAGTTTTAACACGCTTTCAAGCACATTTCCAACCTTAATGATTGTCTGACATGTTTAATTCTCTGTTGATTCCTATCAGCTCTCAATGAAAGTTTACATAGGCCTTTGAAAAAGTACCTCCCCTACAGGGACAGGCTGAGAGAGTTGGTGTTGTTCAGCCTGGAGAAGAGAAGGCTCCACGGGGTCCTGACAGCAGCCTTCCAGGCCTACAGGAGAGCTGGGGAGGGGCTCTTTAGAAGGGCATGTAGCAACAGGACAAGGGTAATGGCTTTAAGCTGGAAGAGGGGAGATTTAGGCTAGATCTTATGAAGAAATTCTTTCCTGTGAGGGTGGTGAGACACTGGCACAGGTTGCCCAGAGACGCTGTGGATGCCCCCTCCCTGGAAGAGTTCAAGGCCAGGCTGGATGGGGCTCTGAGCAACCTGGTCTAGTGGGAGGTGTCCCTGCCCATGGCAGGGGGTTGGAACTGGATGATCTTTAAGGTCCCTTCCAACCCAAACCATTCTATGATTCTATGAAAATGTTTCCTTCATTTATTACATCTACATATATGAATCATAGCATATAGGCCATTAACGAGCATTTCTCCTCAAAGATGCTGGAAGTCCTTACCCAATTTTACCTCACACGTGTCTATTGTTAGATTATGTGATATGATTCCACAACCATTTTTACTTCACTAGAATTGGTGCACTGCATTCAACACTGCAGATGTATAACCAGCACTATTGAGGCAACTCCCCCACCTCCCCACCCCAGTAAGCGATAACTACCTTTCCTAATTCATTTCCTAAGGAACTATAGTACTAAATCCTGTTCAGGTACAAAACAGATGCCTTTGGATATTAGCTCATCAGAAGCTTATCATCGTGTAGGTGTACAGTAGGGCTGTTTTTCCCCTGCTATTTCTGTCACTGACAGTATCATTTGCCATCTTAGAATACAAGCATTCGTATGACAAATTCATTGTCTGTAGATTTCTAAGATTTAAAAACCCAGCATATTTTATCCCCTCCTTATCCATCCCCTTTTCACAGTTGCTTATGACTGCACTGAACAGCGCAACACCCCAGATCCAAAGCGGAGTGGCATCATTAGCACTCCCCTTTGTAACATGGGACTGCCACATATTTTTATACTTGTTTCTCATCTGTTTTTCCACAAGAGGGCCCTTCCTCTTAACCCAATATGAATTCTCTGCTTAAAAAAGTTTTCGTAAGGACTGTCAAAACTGTTTTGGAAGTACACATAATAGGAGATTTTTCAAAGGGTTTTAGAACACAGTTAACAAGTTACAGTAGGAACAATATACTACTGAAGAAACCCATACCTTCCCTCCCCACACAAATCATGTAAAGAAAAAAGTATGAAGAATGCTTCAAAATATGGGAACTCAAAATATCTAAGAACCAGTAACAGCTGGCAATATGAAAAAGGGTTGGGGACAGCCTTACCTGGAAGAACAATAGCTCCCCCTTCTTTACACTACTGAAGAGAGTTCAGAGAGTTTCAGAGTCAGATTAGTTGGGGGTAGACAGGGCCCTCTGGGCCCATCTGGCCCAGCCCCTGCTCCAGCAGGGACACCCAGAGGAGGGGGCCCAGGCCCACGTCCAGGCGGCTTCTGGAGATCCCCAGGGAGGAGACCCCACAGCCTCTGGGCAGCCTGTGCCAGTGCCCCGTCACCCACACAGCACAGCAGTGCTCCTGGTGTTCAGGGGGAGCCTCCCGTGCTCCGGTTTGTGCCCACTGCCCCTGGTCCTGACACTGGGCACCACTAAACAGAGCTTGGCTCCGTCCTCTGTGCACCCTCCCCTCAGGGTGCCAAACTTACATTGGTAAGTTCCTCCCCACAGTCTTCTCTCCTCCAGGATAAACAACCACACAGTCATGAATTCTCTTCATGACAGTGAGCCCAGACTCTGGAATCCGTGCATCAGAAAGAGGAGTATCCAAAACCAGGAACGTTAATGGGAAGAGAAGCCTGCTGCTATCTTTTCCCCTGAAAGCACACACAGTTTGGTGTCTAAGTTGGCAAAGTAGGGCTTCTGTTACTTAGGACTGATGGGCACAGAGCTGTCTAGAGACCTGAGGACATAGATACACCCTGTTTCTCTGGTGAGGATGGGCAAGAATAAAGACATTAGAGAGGACAGACAAGAAAAGTTCTCTTTCCAGAGCAGAGCTGGCTCCCTTTCTCTCTTACTGAGCGTCTAAGCATAATGGGTTGCAACATGAAAGGAACACATTACTGGGCCTGTTATTTGCTATCTGACATCTGCAAGAGCGTGTAAAAGACTTTTAGAAGTTCAACTAACTTGTTCAAAAAAGTAAATTCTGGTAACCAATACGGAAGAAAAGAACAGTCAGAAATATTACATTTCAAGATCAAAAAAAGATCTTCACATGCAAGAATTCAAAGCGAGACACTGGCATCCCTCAAACAAGATAATGAATGCACCTAAGGCCAAGTAATAGAGAAACCTGCAGACTGACTTTCACAAGTTAAAGCTTAACGTTTAGCTAGCTTTGAGAAAACAGCAGACTCAAGAACTATTTTCTAACATGTGTCTCAGTATTGAATTACAGGGCCTTTTTTTTTTTTTTTTTTTAATATTCAAGTTTTTCTACAGACAGGGATCTCCATGTTGACTTTCCTCCAATGAATTTCAGTACACAGGGGATGTCACTCCTTGGGGCTGTGTTCCAGAGAATATACACAGCGTGGTCTGCAGAATAGCAAGGAGATATTTGAAACTGATCAAAGCAAGCTAAGGTAGCGGGAAGTAGTACAGAGGTGTAGGATGATTCACTTTCCCAGCTTCCACATGATAACACACCAAAGACCGGAGAACATCCCTGCAACCTTGGTGCTGTCTCTTCCCTTCAGAGGAAAAGCTCTGGCACCTTTCTGTTTGGTACTGTGAGCAGAAGCTGAAGAACCTGAGTGCAGAAGTGATATCTTAGAAAACAACACTGCTACATCTGCTAGAGATGTACTAAATTTCACCTACATGAGGCTACCAACAAAAAATATGGCATCCCCACTGATGAAAAACAGGGCACCGAAGAAAGTTTTATACTTAAATGTGTTGGGCATTCTTGGTTCTTCCTTTAAGTTCTGCTTGCCCATTCAGGAAATAACAGTGAAATGTAAATAACTTGACTCAGCTCCCTGAAGACACAGACAACTGTAAACAAGCTGGTAGTCACCTCTGGTTACCCAGCTGTGAGATTTGCAAAAGTTTTAAGGGATCTCACAGACAGCTTTAATTCAAATACTCCTGTTACTGATGCCCTACTCCCTCCATGTGCAACAAATTTAAAAGAAAAGTTATTACAAGTTGACTAGGATTTTCTTAGAAAGCTGAAGTAGTGCTGGTTTTGCTTCACGTATCAGTAGACGTTTACAGCACAAAATTAAAGAGGAAAGTATCATCTGTACAGACAGGAGCGCTAAGGAACTTCTCACACAGAACTGTTCCAAAACCACAGCAGGCAATTTCAGCTGTCTGGTTTTGTAACTCCATTCCACCCAAATTTCTGTATCAGTTCTAGTTCACAAAACACCTGTTTATACTGTGGGAGCCAGTATTAGGGTAATTTTACAGAAAATTTCACCACTAATATGGTGTTAAAGACTATAAGGAGCATATCCAGTGGTAGGTGAAGCATCCATGTGTCTGTGTTTAGTTACCATCAGTCTTTTCTTTCAAAAACTTTTTTTTTTTTAAATAAAAATCAACTCATTTATATTTCTGCTTTTTTACAGTGTCTCCTAACAGTTCCATAACTCATTTATGTACTACATGGAATAGCACTTCCTTTTCACTCCATCTGACCCTATTTTGAACTGAGAAAACCACGAAAGGGAGGCGGCTGCTGTTATACAAAACCAGATGGAGCCTCTCCTCCTCTACATCAGGTCACGCATGGAGAGGCAGGGGCCAGCAGATATGGGCTTCAGCAGAGGAAGCATGTTTGCCTTTCACCTGGCATATCTGATATATCCTGCACCTACAGTGTCAGCATTTCAAGAGCGGCTCATCACCCCTGCCAACTGCCCCAGACCGGAAAGCTGGTTACCACGCTGGGAACATGACCAGTGCCGTGCATGCTGTACCAAACCACAAGGCAATGGGAAGGAATAAAGTTTCCCTCTTCTCCATAAAGCCACACCTGGGTAACAAAAGCAGCTTCCCAGACAATGACTTCTCATGATTCTCAGACCTTAATACTCCATTCAGGTTCATCCGTCTATGACTACTAAGGCAACTTTTCAACTTTCCTACTGATATCAATGAATGCTGTGTTACGGCATACCAGTAGCAGACAGGAATAAATAGTTTCTCCAGCAAAAGGAATAACAGTGTTCATTTGGACTGCGTACCAAGCATGAAGAAAATCCTAAGCTTCTGTCTACTTTCAAATCTCTGCTAAGCAAATTTAAATTTTTCTTCATGTCTTTGACTTTAAACACATAAAACTGATGGGAAAAGAAGTTAAAAGTGGCTCTGGAACATGGATAGAGTCATCTGCTGTTGACTGCATATTTCTGTAAAAGAAGGAAGAAAAGCCATGACACCAGAAATAAAAGGCCTGAAAAAATCCAATGCTAGCTAAGCTAAATAAAATGCATGGCTCTTTGAAGAGTACCTGCACACAAATGGAAAGAATACAGGCAAGCAATCCCACACCCCGACTCTTTAAACTGTGAGGAAGTACAACACATGAAAATGCCTTCAACATTTTGACATACCTCGATACGTTTCAGTTGTGTTTTCACTTTAAGCATTAAGGTGGGTTCATTTAAATGAACTTTCCAATTACATCAAAAACAGGAAGAGATTAAGCAGGTGCTTAATCCAAGGTGTTATGTTTTTAAAAACTAAATTACATCAAGTTTTAAAATAACACTTCCTTAGCAGTAAATTACTTCTGCTGATCTTTAACGCAGCCCTTTGAGACAAACTTAAATTAGTTCTTGGCCAGCAGCAATAAGGACAGTTGAAGTCAGTTTTCATTACTGCATGAAACTGAAAATCACTGTGGTGCTGCAACTTCTCAAGATAGCTCTGCTTTAGGATGGCAACATCTTCTCCTTCCCACTGTTAATCTTCCAGAGCTCTCAGAACATGTAACAACTAAATCACAACCTACAAAACTAGCCACCCTACAGTCTCTTCAAAACAGCTTGGAAGTTTCTTCACCCCACCCCTCTTTGACATCTATCAGAAGCGTAGCAATTACAGTGGTTTCAAAAACATCCCTGTCTTTACATTCATTCACTCACACATTTTTAAAGTTTGAACATGTAGAATTATGTATCATGAGAACAAAATTCCAGTGGCACAATCCCAAAAAGAACCACACTGCTCCTGTTAGCAAGATCATTTCTAAAGCACCTTCAGGAAAGGAACCGTTTGAATGAGAACATTCCACACAACTGCTCCTCAGTATGCTTTCCATTTCACCTCAGATCTCAGCACTGAAGTCAAGCTTATTAACATAGTGTTTTGCTTTGGATCAGTCCTCCTATTGTGCTGTTTGTTTGTTTTTTTTATACCTCTGTAGTACAACAAAGAAACGTTTCATAGTTAAACATCATGATTTCTGCTTGTGGTTTTGACATCAGAACATACCTGGCATCAACTTCTCAATGCATTTCAGAGTATGAAAGGATCCAGCACAAGTACTCTCTTGAGCAAAGATCAGTAGTGCTAGTCAGTCATACCTGATGGTTTTACAATGCATAAACAAAGTAGTGTCTCCCCTGTGACTAAACTGTCACAAGACCAAACTCATTTCACTCGCTGCTCTAGAGGGGACCCACATGAAGCTCAACTTCAAAGAACAACAGCACTCCCTGACTTCAAGGATTTCTGCAGCGTCTCATATGTGTGCTAACGTGCCTGAAGGGATGAGCACTTCTCAGCCTTCCAAATCTTCAATCAACTTGAGTTGACTGAATTAAAAACAGTATGGAATCTTCCCTTTTATCCACTCAGCTGTACTGATGCAATCTCAATCTATCTTGAAAAACAATTTTGGACTTTCAGTTTATAACAGAATCATCTCCAAAAGGAGGCCATTTGAAAGCACTTACAATCTCATGGAAAACAGCGGTAGATTTACAGGAAATTTTAGTTATTTCCTGAAGAACAAACACCTTCCTCTTCAGAAACTCCTACCACCTATCTGCGAAGTAAGAACTATTATGAAATTCTTTCCTAGCTTCTTATTTTCATGTAAACCTGTGCTCAACTGTTCTTAACCTAAGGTGTATGTCAATTTTACCTTGAAATGCACTGTGATGCTCCAAGGAAGGGCTGTATTTGATGCATGCAAATCAAACAGCAAACCAATTGGGTAATGCCTAGAAAATGAAAAGATTAAATGAACATAGAAGCTGTGCATTTAATTCTACATATAACAGTTAGCATATCTACATTTTACATAAATCAGTCAGCTGTTTTCTTCCCACAATTAGCATTCAATATTGCTTATTCAGAAGAAAATCATACAGGCAGACATGTTTGACTTACAGTTCACAGCAGGATCAGGCCTGGCATCCACACACTCAATAACTAACCCAGTGGTCTCCACGCCCACAAAACACTGCCAGCTTTGCAACAGCCTAAGCAGCCTACAGCTGCTCTGTGGCATCCTTCGGAACAGTATTTTCAGTTAAGAACCTCAATGGTAGCACTAGCTGGTCTGACAAAAAAGCTGTTCAGGCATTTTAAAGCCATGTTTATACCACACTGACCTTTCACTTCTCTTCCCTCTCCCAGCTGCCTGTTGTCACTGCAGAATAAGCAGTAGAATTTTAGAAGTGATATATCTGTAGAAAGGCTAAAAAAGGACAGCTCAAGAGGATCTCTTTATCTTCACTATCAAATTAAGGGGAGGAAAAACATTAATAGGACCTCCACATTTCAGTGGTATTCTGAACTAAAGGGCACATAAAAGCTGTCCCCTCCGAATATTCACTTTTGTCTTCTAACTTTGCCCCTTTAAATTCATTAGATACAGCCTCCAGCAACACAAGTCACATATAATGCATACACAAAACTTCCAGTCATCTTAAAAAGCTCCACTCTCTTATCTTCCGAAGATCTCAAACTGAAAAAGCCATATATTAGGGTTTTTTTTATTCTACAAAGATAAGCACAAACTTAGTTGTAAACTCACTAGCTCCGATGAATAAAATAGGACAGAACGGAGGACACAGGGCCAGGCAAGTTTCAGCAGCCAGAGAAGCAGCAGGAGAGCATTGCTCTAACACCTGCCTCTGGCCAATCCTCACCCGCTAAACTCCCACAAACAGTGCTTTGGCACCCTCTACTGGTGAGCCACACAGCACGNCCAAAATTCAAAAAAAAAAAAAAAAAAAAAAGGTAAAATACTTGAACTTATCTATTGCATTCACAACTTCTTATGAGGATAGCGGAAATATACTAAGAGGGATCTAGAACTGTTCTCTCCATACAAAGGGAACAGAGAATATGGGCAATGCATATCCACATTTATCCAGATTCAAACGTAAAACCTTGAGTGTTAGCTCTAGGACAGTTTTACAACCGTCAATCACGCCTTGAGTTCTTCAGCAGGGTTTTAGCAAAAGCAGTCTTCCAGGGTAACTACGTAACAAAAATCAGACTTCCTTCAGTAATTATATGGACATGAAAAATGACTTTCCATTTATACAAGACAGCTACAAAAAATGCACTAGAACCATTCTTGGCCTACATCTGTATCTTCTACCAAGCCCAAGATTACAAAATAAAGCTACTGTACTCAAGGTTCTTCACTAAAATCCCTGTGCTTTGCACAAGTGATATATGATTTTCATTTTGAAAGAAGTCAGCCCTAAACTCACTTTGTTCCATGGCTGATCACCTGAGATGAAAGATGACAGCAGACCGCCAGAAATCACTTTCTGTTCACAAAGCCTTCCATTAAGAGTAAGGTTCAGGACAGGAGTAATTCAGAACTGACAGGTAAACCTCCTCCTGCTTCAAACTCCAGTTCACACTCGGGCAGTTAACCTGGAGCCAGCAGGAGCCTGAAGTAAGGCCTGTACATAATGCCCACTGCGCTTAGTGCTGAGATGCAGCTACAAGCAGTTGGAACTGCCCACACAACACCAAAGCTGTTCTTTGTATTTGCTTCCTAAAAAGCCTTGGTTTCTTAACAAAGCAAGGAAATAGGGAGGTAAAAGAGTACTTGTCAATCTATAGATGGGATGACAGAGTAACATTCCCTCACACTCATTCTTGAGAGCTTATCTACCTTGTGACAAGGGCCAGCACTCCCTCATTAAAGACCTTGCTTCCTGCAGCACTGCTGCAATGCTGTTTCTGAACTTCTTTGAAAAATATTCATTGCAACTGAAGAAATGTGTAAATGCTGTCAGGAACCTACAATAACCAAGAAAATTTAATAAAAAATAATAATCCAAAACCCCAAGAGAGCCTTTAAAGATTTGTTTCTCTTTTCTTTGGTAACAGCAAACAGGACAGCAGCTGAGGGAAACATCCAATCCACAAAAATAATATTTAAAAGAACAAAAGACAACAAAGACAGACCAACCAACCCCAACACAGATAAAACCGATTTTAACTGAAGCGAGAGCCAAGGATGGGCAGATTGTCTATAATTCCTCAAAGGGGAAAAAAAAAGGGGGGGGGGGGGGGGGGGGAAAACAGGAGTAGATATCA
>VXAV01008087.1:199846-215558 GCA_013399715.1 Alectura lathami | reverse complement strand
GAGGCGGGAAGCGGGCGGCTCCTGTCGTGAGGGGCCGCGGCCAGCGGGTGGCGGGCGGCGCTGCCGGGAGCGCCCTGAGGGGTGGAGCGCCAAGCTGTCGCTCTGTGGGGTTTGCCCAGGGGCCGGCGTTTTTGTGGTGGTGTGTGCTGCTGATTTCGACCGTATGGCTGGGGAGCTTTGGCACTTCCTCCAGTAATCAGGATTAGTCTGGAGAACGGGCTTTATTTTTGCGAGTTTAAATAAACTCGTCTTGGTAACCTGTTTGTCAAGCAGGTATTTGGTGCTGTTAAAAATGATATTCTGAACGTAAGCCCTGTTTTGCCAACACCCTCCAAGCAAAAGGTTTAGCCGTAGTACTTCTGCCATCTGAGCTGTGCCCAGCAAAATTCTCCCTGCCTGTTCCCCGGGGGTTTCTGCAAGTCCCAGGCCTAGGACGCATTTATTCAAAAAACACATAAACTCAAGGTTTACCTGAAATAAATAAAACAAAGTTACCTGAAAACTGAGTAAGCTTTGTATTTGGCATGGCCTACCCAAAGTATAGGGAAGGACGGCACGTAACATGCGCCGTGTTGTAAGGGCTTTAGGGTCCCAAGTGACACAGCAGAGCTGCCTGGCAGCAGGAGCAAGGGATTCTTACGAGATTCCCTTATGCTCCTGAATACAGGCAAGTTACACGTGCCCTGGGCATGGGCTTTGGGCAGCACCTCTGGAGGACACGCTGGCACCACGCAGATGGGAGGGCAGGGTTTCCCCTGGGAGCATTCCCTGCTCACTCCGAACAGTTAAACTACCATGGATGGTGAGGAAACGACTGTCCTGTAGACCTGCAGGAACGTCTGGATGCAGAGGCCACTTCTGTGGAGATCTCTGCAGAAATGACCACACAGTTACAAAGCAACCCACAAGCCTTTGTCACTTCTACAGGCGTCCTGACAGGTTTCTGCAAGGACACCCCTTACGCTGTTGCCAGTCCACTGAAACCAGTCTCCTGACGGTGCATGGACTACTGGAGCTGCTGTCAGGTGCTAGCACAACTGCAACAACAACAGCAAAATTTAATCTGGGTATAATATTAATGAGAAATCTTTACATATATGGATTTCCCTACAGGAAATCAAGGAGAACCACATATTTTTCTTTGCCTTTTGCTCTTCTTTGAATTTTTGTGAGTCCTCAGAGTTCTTCCATAGGAGAGGGTTGTTTTAGCAGCGCCAAAGGGTTTGACTGATCACTGTGTCAGCATCACTAAAGTCAATGCTAGCTGATATTGAAAAGAAAATGATATTGAAAAGAAAAGAATATGGCCCGAAAGAACCCAGTGGCCCAACTGCTGCCACTCATTTTTTCTCATGAGCAGGAAGTCTGCCAGCACTGCTATTAGCAGTAATACCGACAGCGTGTGGCCCCTGCTCCCTGCACTTATCTCCTGAGACCATACTTAACCTCGTCTGCTACAGCTCTTGAAGCATACCATTGGCCAGCTGCGCTGTGTAATCAGCGTTCTGTTGATTACTAATGACAATTACCCAACAAATTCAACGTTTACTTCTGCATTATCCTCTCATGTTGAATATAAGGAACGTGGGCACGTGATGCAGGCATACAGATTCCATTCCATAGGCTGAAAACTGAACACCAGGGAGCACCCAAGTCTTTTGCCCGCTCTACATACAAGATACTATGTCGAGAATAAAGCACAGTAAGTCCTAAAGTGCAATAACATGCCCTTTAGAGTATCTTGCTATGTCAAGTTCTTAGCAAACTGCTGATGTAGTCACTAGACACAGGTGCAGCGGTATACATTGTAAAATCTGTATGAGACTATAAAGACAATAGTTCCATAGGCAAATACTGCTCTGCTTCTGGGATGATGAACCTGGCTGTAGACAAATGCATGAGATATAGTGTGACTACTGAACTGAAAGTTCAGTAGTGAATGCCAACTTTGGTATATGAATATCACCCTAAATAATTAACATTAAGAGCAATTGCTAAGATGGAATGTCAAAACAGGTACAATAAAAAAGGAATCATCTCCTTTGTCTTACTTTCCAGATTATTATCTAATGCTTCCTGTTGCATCATCACTCAGCAGAATGGATCCATCTGAATTGGAAGGGGAAGGGGGTTCCCAGAGCTCAATGTATTTCCAGCTCCAGAGATCCTCAACCAGTATTCCCCCATTTTAAACTTCATCATCAGACAACACACGGTGAGTCATTGCCTAATGGCAGCTGAACCAAAACACCTGTTAGTGAATACATATGGCATGTGAAGATGATCGTAAAGAACAAGATTATAATTAAAGATGTATTAATTCTAACAGAAGCGAGAGAAATGGGACAGATGCTACACATTTTTGTGGGTAGTTGTGTTTCTGTGTAATGGTAGGGGAGATGAGTATCTGTAAACAGAATCACTGTGTAATTGAGGTTGGAGAGGACCTTTGCAATCTTCTCCTGACCTCTAGAGCTTTCTCAAAGCAGGGCTAGCTACACAGCTAGATCATGTTGGTGAAGACAAGTAACACCAGCACTGGGTTACTGAAAAGTTACCTGAAATAAAAGGTGGAGAAGTATTTCTAAGCATATTTTGCTATAACTGACATTCATTGCTTTGTTCACATGGAACAAATTTAAGGTGGCTTTTACAGAACTGATGTTTTATAGCACGTAAATAAACACATGGTAAGGATTGTTCATTTTATTGCAGAACGAAGGACTCTGTCAGATTGACCAAAATTTCTTTTTAGTCAGGTCTGTGTCCTCTTTGTGTAAAATTCTGACTCCATTAAATCAATGGCAACATTTTTTACTTTTTCTAGTGTAGGAACTAGTCAGCTATCATTGTTATTTTTTTTCCCTTCATTTGTCTAACAGTTTACAACAGCAAGCAAAAAAATATTTTGTTTTCATCTCCTAGCTATTGTCTTTTCAGTATGTAAACAAAAACAGATTGTGAGAATAATTAATGTACACCTTTAACATGCAACAGTGAGTAAGTCAAATGAAACTCGTAATGCTGCTATTTATATCTAGCTAAATAGCTCATTGTTGCCTAGTCACAGCAAAGAATTAATTTGATTAATTACTTGAGAAGCTGATTCACTCATCCAAGACCTCTCTGAAGTACCATGTCTCATGGCACACAATGTTTTTCAGATACAATTTCAACTGATATGTTTGTGGAAGCAAAAATCACTCTTAGTTGTATATACTCCTCCTTTCATGCCCTCTTCACATACTAATATTTGCCTTCTGTAACAGGTGAACATGTTTGGAAACATTCTGTTCTGTTTGAAAGCTCCTTCTTGTCTAAATAACTGAACTGCGCAGACCGCTGTCCTAGTTTTACCTCATAGAAGCTAATTCCATTTTAATTCACTGTTTTCCTATTTTAATTCTGATTTAATGTTCATAAGTTATATTTCAGGCTATCAAAGTAATCTTTTATCACTAAAATAAGTGACTGGACATTAGAAACTCTTAGTTCTATGTCTGCTTCTGTTGTTCACCTTTAAAAACATTAAATGTGGATGCTGCTTTATAGTAGCCCCATTAAGGCATCTTGGACCTAGTGAGGACCAGGGAAATAAAATGTTTAATGTTCATACAATATGTATGGATGGATATTCCTTATTAGCATAGATCAGATCAGAAACTTATTTTTTTTAATATATTAATAGTGCCTACAGCCATTTGCTCACTTAGCCAGATTTTCACCCTTCTGCTTGTTAACTGATTAGTACCTATTCTGTTAAGTTTTGTCACTTATCGAGAGAAATTCCTTGTACTCAAAAGGCACCAGAATGATGATTTCTGATTATTCCTTTTTTTTTTTTTTTTTTTTATGAGAAAAGCTAGTGTTCATGTTCCANTTTTTTTTCTGATGAGAAAACAGAAACAGAAGAGGTTAATGGCTTTCTCAGTACTGTCTCAGTGTGTAACAGGACTGGATCCATCTATGTTCCGTACATAAATACAGCCATTTATGACCCAGGACTACCACTGTCTTAGTGCTGAATCACAGTATGTCCAGGAAGTACAACAAAAATATGAGGAGGATAATAATAATCCCATGCTGTCTGGCTATTTGAATAGCCTTTACATGGCTTTTTTGGGCAAGATGTTTCACCCTTAATCTGGACAAAGGCAATCTTGTCATAAGTACAACACAGACACTAAGCACCTGTGTGTCATTTAGTGCTCCAGAAATCCCAGAACTGAAGTGAACACTAGCTGCGGTTTATCAACAAGTAACCTCTTATAGCTTGGTAAGACTACCTACTCTACATTGAAGTCCTTCAGGTAAGGATTTCATTCCTTTCCTTTGTTACATTGCATAATTTCAAGAATCTGAGTTAGATGCTGTCATTCACAGATATTTACAATCCGGTCTATTTGCTAATTTATGAAATGACAGACTATTGCCATAAAGAATCATACGGGTTCATGAATAACACAGTGCTTGGTGTGGCACAGGTACAGTAGGCCAGATGTCATGCTGATACAAGCCACCATGTCTTCAGAAAAGTCATTTTCTATTCTCAGTGCACCCAATGACATGGGCCTATTACATCTGACCATAACTGCTTAGAGCAGTGTTTCTTTCTTAGCTTTCTGAAAGGAAATACTGCTTATTCATAGCGAAATACGGGATTTCTCCATTCCAAACAAGACTGCTTTTATGGTATGACTGGATGACCTTCAGTGGTTTTACCCAGAGAAAGAATTTTTCTCTGTGTTTATATTTACCTTTTTTTTTTTTTTTTTTTTTTTTTTTAATTTAAAATCAATATTGGGTGTGAGTTCTGTCTTTCTCTTTGTTGCATTGGCACATTTCTTTTATGAGCTAGTTGTTAAATCACTCTGATTTCTCAGGAAAAAAAGTAAGCATACAGTGCATGTAAAATAGGATAATGGATGTTACTGTTGATAGGGGAAAAAGTAAAAATCCTGAAGTCTGTCAGATTGCACAGCAACTGTAATTACCAGTGGCCTCAGCAGTGTTGACTGGAAGGCAACAATCACTACCCTTGACTTACTGGCTGCACCACGTCTAATGCAGCCCAGTTATTTCTTGGCCTTCACTGCTGCCTGGGTGCACTTGGGTGTCTTTGGGGACCAGGTGTCTCTGCAGCCAGCCAGTCCCCAGCCAGCCTGCATGGACGTGTGGGGACTGTCCCACTTGATGGAGTTTGCATTTGTCTCTGTTGAACTCCATGGGTTTTCTGCTGGCTCAGTCCTCTCTTTTGCTGTATGCCTGCCCAGCCCTCCGGAGTATCAGATCCCTCCACTTACCACCCTGCTCAGTTTGCACCATCCAAAAGCGCAACAGCTGTGCGTTCCATCCATTGCAGGGTCAGTAACAAAAATGTTAAATGGCCCTGGCAGTAGTATTGATGCTGGAAGAATACCACTGGCAACCAGCTTCCAGTTAACGTTTGAACCACTGAAGACTACTTTCTGAGCTCAGCAGTCCAGCCAGTTTGTCAGCCATGCGGCACTCTACCTATCCAGTTCACATATCCTCAGTTTGATTATCACTATACTATGAAAGGCTGTGTTGAAAGTCTTGCTTCAGATAAATGACACCTGTAATTCTCCTTTCATCCACAGAGACAGCCATTTCATCATAGAAGGCAATCAGGTTGGTCAAGGATGATTTGACCTTGATAAATTTGTGTTGGCTGATTCCAGTCATCCTTCTGTCTTTCATGTGCCTGAAGTGGGGAGGACTTGCTCCAGAACTTTCCCAGGACCTGATCAGGTTGTAGTATCCTCAGCCTTCCTTCTCAGCTTTTTAAAATAATGACATAACATTTGCCTTTTAACAGTAACTGGGTTGCCACAATATTTCAAAGGTGATAAAGAAGAGCCCCACAAAGATAGCAGCTTTCTCAGCTCCAGTGGATGTATCTCATCTGGGCACCTGTCTGAAATTACTGAAATTCTCCCTAACTTAATCCTCCTATACAGTAGGTAGCAGCTCATTCCCCCATTTGCTACTAGGCACAGGGACCTGGCCTTGCCAGTAAAACACAAGGCAAAGGAGGACACAAGGCATTAAATACTTGTCCTTTTCCCATGAGTTTGTCACTAGATCGTCTCTCACAAGCTTGCCTGCACTATTTAGCAGTGAGCTTACAAATTTTTTTATCTTTCGAGTTGGCTTGCCTGTAGAAACACTTCTTGTTGCCCTTCACATTCCTTGGTGGTTTTAACCCCAGGCCCGTGTGACTTTCCTAATTTCACTCTTGTATGCCTAGGTGATGCTGCTAGGCTTGGGGTACACTACGTTCTGTATACTTCCTTTCTGTGTCTGAGCTCAGCTAGAAGTTCCCTCTTCAGCCAACCTGTCCTCCTGCTGTATCTCTTTGTCTTACTGTGCAGTCATGATGGACAATTTTTTGCTTCATGGAGGCTTTATTTGCAGATCAGCTTTAGTGGGCCCTTTTTCTCTCAAGGAAGGCTCCTCTGCCTGGTTCCCAACTAAGCTGATGTCCACTTACCTGAAGGTCTGGTCTTTAATCTGCTACATACCTTCATCTCTCCCGTTAGCATCTTAAACTCAACCTGTTTCCCCACTTCTCTTTAGGCTTTGATCTCAGTCCCCTAATGAACTTGCTCTAAAGCCCTTCTCAATAGATTAGCAAGGCTTTTGGGAAAGATGCTCTTGCCTATCTTTCTCACACTGGTACCATCAGTCCCCAGTGGTTCTCATTCCTAGAAGACAGTCCATGGTCATAGAAGCCAAAGGCCCTGTCTGTGACACCAGCCATATGCCCAGGCTTTGATGTTCAGAATACATCCTCTTCTGCTTGAGGCCATCTCCTTGACTGGTGGGATCACAAAGACCACCACTATGGCCCCTTCACCACAGCTCCTCAGCACAGCAGTCAGCTTTGGTCTGCTCAAGGTCTTTTTGGCAGCAGTGCTTGTGCCCAAATGGGTGAACAGTAATAGCTATGAACAGATATTAATCCAAAGACCTCACTGGTTCTCTCCACCTCCAGCGTCCCATATCTGGGCCCAGGGCAAGCAATCAGCCTCCTGACACAGTGGGCCTGACCTGCAGGTGGGTGCTCTGGCCCCTAGAGAAGGGTGTCGCTGCCACTGTCCCCATTACTTCATCCTTGTGGTGCTGGTTGAGCCACTCTGGGTTTTTGTTTGGATATCACTAGAATATCCCATTAATTTATTTAATTTTAACTATCCCTCATAACTTTCTGTCCCATGTAAATTCTACTTATCATAGCTCATCAATAAATATTTTAAATAAGCACAATATTATTAGAGATTTTTGAGGAACTTCTTTTTTTTTTTTTTTTCTTACTGATTGCTGAGTGATTGTTATTACTTTCTGTTGGTCTATGACAGCTCTTTTTTGTCCCAACATTTAACCGTGTAGTTTCCTTGATAACCTACTGGGAAGGGCATGGTGATAAATTCTGAATAAATTTCAGCTTACTCATTCTCCTCCAACTACTTCTCTGTAGACCAGCTAGTAGATAACTCCCTAATTATTGTTTATCGACAGCAGAACTTCCCTGACCTGCATTCTCACAGTCACTCTCTGCACTTCTTTTAAATATTACATCCCTATTCTCTGGAATCACAACTGATTACCATGGGAAAAGCAAATGCTGATGAACACCTCTGCCACTTCATCCGTCCATTCCCTGTGACTCCCGATAACTGACTTGCTCCAGCAGACGGTTTCAACACATCCTCTTTTTGATAACTTTCAATGGTTTTGATAACTTTTAATGGGACACCGCAAGAACTTGATCTGAAAAGTGTACAAAGCTGGTGGCTGATTGATTTCACAGGGTCTCCATGCAAATGAATGGGCTTTGTAACACACAGGGAACAGGACAAAGAAGTAACTGGGGAACATAAGTATGAAGAGAGTCTCAATTTCCTGGCAATTCTCCTATATTATCTGCAGGAACAGTTACACTTTTAATTACAACTGGTCAGCTTAATATTTAATTGAAAATTCTTTACCACCTTATTAGGATACAGAAGACTGGATAGCTCTAAGACTTGTCACAGAACACTCATATCCCTTAACAATTTAATCAGCTATGCTTACGCTTCAATCTTCAGCATTTTGGTTTTAGATTGTAAATTACTGATAATAGAGACCTACCTTCCTGCATGCTTGTACATTTCCCAGCACATCTTATAGTCACTATAAATAATGATAAATCACTAATAATTATGTGTTTAATTTCCAGGGCTGTTAATAAAGTAATATACATGGAATCTAAATAATAATAAAAGAACATCATTATAAATTTCACGGTATCTACTGCCTTACTTCTTAAAAACTAAAGGAGAAAGGTCATATCCTAACTCAGGACATTCTGGTTGATAGATTTCTATGAGAATATGATAGAATGGCATGGCTGATTTAGTCAAACTAAAATTAAAGTATTCTCTGGGGTGACGGGTTTCCAAATTCATTTCCACCTAGAGAATAATTAAAATATGCATATGAGGATGCAAAATAAGAACAAAAGATACAGCCTACACACTAATTAGTGAAAAACTGGAGAGAAAGAGAGAATTAAAGCTACAAAATATTAACATGGAAATATATACATTTCAGCAAAGTTATGCCTATTCAGGAAAACATGAACACATCTTGATATTAAGCAGTAAAGTAACAATTTGCTGGTATTATATTCCTAATGCCTCATTATTATGTTAATTTTGGTGTTTTTTAATTGAATTGATTTACAATCTTAGTAGTATACCTTTGAATTACATGACTGCAGGAAAACAGAGTGCTAGAATTCATTAAAAAAAATAAATAAATAAACTCCAGAGGAGCTTAGAGCCCCCAATGCACTTAGCAGCACAACACTGCCAGCCAGTCGATGGCATCCTGCCCTCTTCTGAAGCAGTATCTCCCACCTCCCATTCAGTTTCTAAGATGAGAAAGAAAAGCATAATTTAACACACTATGGAATGTTCTTTCGTCTGAATAACATCCACAGCATTTGTTTCAGTCAAGCTACAGTGTTTGTTTTCTCATTGCTGTTTTATCTTTTCCTCTAACAGTTTCAGGAAGGAATGACTGCTTATTGAAAAACCTCAGGTACTAAACAAATGTCATAGTGAATCAATGTTGACATTAAAGGGGCTGATATGAAAAACATAGCACACGTAGTGTTTTACATATTTCAGTGTTCAGCCCGAGACCAGGCACACAATCTCTATGTAAATTCTTTATGCAAACTGGCAAGACCAGAGATTGAAATCTTTGAATACAAGGTAAGCTGAAAAAGGAACAGAGAAAAAAAAAAAAAAAAAAAAAAAAAAAAAGAGTCTCTTAAAGGGGGGGGAGGGGGGCAGAAGAACACAATACTAGGATACTCATAGCAAGGCTGAAGTGAGATGTATGTGTTGTCTTGGCTTTACACTTAACTTCAGTAAAATGTAGTTATCATGATGAGAAAATAGCACTGGATTGTTATCAGAATGAGCGAAGCTCTTAGAAGGTAAGAGAGAAGAAAACCATGGAAAGAAATGCTTTCTCTGGGACATTTTTTTTCTGTGAACTGATTGGAGAAGGAATGAAAACTACTACCACGTTTGTACTAGTGAGAATTAATGTCCTACACTGGGAATTCCTGAACATTTCATAACTGAAATCAGTTTGGCTATCTGCCTGGACTCACGGGCTGCACCTAGTTGGCATTAAAATCAAACAGAGTACTCTCACTGTTAGGATCATGATGGAAGTATTAGTGGAGGTAGTAACTAATGTGGAAGTAGTTATTTTCTGCATAAAGGAAAAAAAAAAAAAGGCAAAAAAAAAACCAAAACCAACAGTACCAACAAAAAAGACACTAACATGTCTGTGTTGGGAGGAGCTCTTGACTCCCTCAAGGGTAGAGAGGCCTTGCAGAGAGATCTTGACACCTAAGAGGGCTGGGAAATCACCAACCATGTGAAGTTTAACAAGAGCAAGTGCTGGATTCTGCACCTGGGTTGGGGCAGCCCTGGCTCTATGTTCAGACTGGGGGATTAGAGGCTGGAGAACAGCCCCATAGAAGGGGTTCTGGGGGTTCTGGCCAATGGCAAGTTGAACACGAGCCAGCAGTGTATCCTGGCAGCCCAAAGGGGCAACTGTGCCCTGGGGTGCACCAGGCCCAGCACTGCCAGCCGGGCGAGGGCAGGGATTGTCCTGCTCTGCTCTGCCTGGTGCAGCCTCACCTCGAGCACTGGGGGCAGTTTGGGTGCCACAGTGTAGGAAGGACATAAAGCTATGAGAGAGCATCCAAAGTATGGCTGCAAAGATGGGGAAGGGTCTGGAGGGCAAGGTGTGTGAAGAGTGGCTGAGGTCCCTTGTTGTGTTCAGCCCAGAGCAGAGGAGGCTGAGGGGAGGCCTCATGGCGGCCTACAGCTCCCTCCCAGGGGAGCGGAGGGGCAGGCGCTGATCTCTGCTCTCTGGGGACAGCGACAGGACCCGAGGGAACGGCATGGAGCTGCGTCAGGGGAGGGTCAGGCTGGGGGTTAGGGAAATGTTCTGCCCCAGAGGGTGGTGGGCGTGGAACAGGCTCCCCAGGGCAGTGGGCACGGCCCCAAGCTGCCGGAGCTCAAGGAGCGTTTGGACACCGCTCTCAGACACAGGGTCTGGGTTCGGGTGGTGCTGTGTGGGGCCAGGAGCTGGACTCGACGATCCCTGTGGGTCCCTTCCAACTCGGGATATTCTATGACTATGATTCTATGAAACCCATGTTGTAGTTAAAGATCGCATGCTACACCTTGGCTTTTTAATGGGTAAAATTTTAAGGGAACTTTTAAGAGCACTTTTAATGGGTAAACACTGAAGTTTTACAATCCCATGAACTGCATATTGACTTCTTTTTTCTCCTTACCTTGGACTGACAGATTTTAATGCAAAAGCCTCTTTAAAGGCCTAGAGATTGGTTGTAGGGCTCTTGTTTGAGAAGCTGCAAGGAGGTTTGTGGATAGCAGGGAGGGCTATATGACATCTTCCATCCTTGTGAAAATATATGCAACTCAAAGGCTCAGATAAACTGCTTGCATTTTACAGCACTAATAAGAATAAGAAAACATATTCATATTGAATAATTATTATGCCAGTTTTCCATTGCAAATTCTACATGCTTCCATCTGTTGTGGGCTGCACCATTTAAGGAACAAAAATCAGTGAGTTTGGCAGAACTATACTTGAATGCCTGGATTACAAATTATGTCCAAGCTATGAGAAGAACGAATATAATGGGTGAAATCTTGAAGCTGTCTAAGGGTCACAGGAGATTTGGGCCTGATTTGATTAATAACTAGCACCTAAGAGATGGGCACTGCACGCTTTCAACAGAGACAGCAACTCACAGGTGGAGTTAAGTGCCAAAGACACCTTGAAAGGGGATTAAAACCACCCAACACAGAGTTAAAGGACTACCTGAGATGCAGAGTCATGCAGAGTGTGCAAGAAGAAATTCAGAGCATGAGTTTGTATAAATTCACCTCCACTGTAAAACTTCACTCAGAGCCTGAGGTGTCTCCACCTGCTTCAGCCCCAGAGCCTGTGTGCTCACCTGTGTGCCCACCCAGGCAATACAGGCTTAGGGCCAACGGACAGACCAGGGTAAACCACGGCAGCTGGCAGAGCAAAAACGTTGACTATCTGAATATCGCCCTTTGAGCTTGGCAGATGTTTTGCCCCACCTACCAGGCACATAAGGCAATTCCACAAACTCTTCTTAGCTCTCAAACTTACTTCCTGGTTGAAGCTAAATTTACTGGGTGTTGCTTCCAGATTCCCTAGTTTGAGTCTTGTTTGATCTCTGCTTACTTTTTTTTTTTTTTTTCCAAAGCCCTTCCCTGTGACATGTACTCGCTGACCTCTGTGGGTTTTGCCCTGCTGTTTAAGGGTCTCTTGGCTTTTCTGTCCTCCTACCTACTGCTGTGGCTGCAGTTCTGGTTGGGATGTCTGAGCTAATTTGGCTAACCTGGCCTAGCCTTGGCTTTCCCTGGTCATAATATTTAGTTGCATTTTCCATTTTTGGTTCTGGGCTGTCTTTAACCAACAAGAATGATCACTCACATCCCACCATGCCTTATAATTCACTAAGGATATGTAACTATGCCTTTTCTTTCAAGTCACGGGGTGGGACTCGCTCTTTCTCTTTTCAGGTGTAGCCAAGGAACCTCGTCATGTTAGGCCAAAAAGAAAACACCAGTGCTAATGTGACTGTGAGGCAGAACTGTGGTGTGACTGTGAGGAATCCTGCCTCGTAGGTAGGATATTCCTGAATTAAGGCCACTATTTCCACCACTAATTCTACATCGTACCTTGAAAAGCCAGCAAACATGGAAAAAAATGGAAGCTGACATGAAATCTTGTGGAGCCTGGTATTACTATGTGTGTTAAAAGAGACGTAAATACGTCAACAACAGGGAGTCTCTGCAGAGACTGAGGCCAAGTAATCCCTAATTTTTAGCTCCTTGTCAGACTTAGGCAAGAACCAGCCACTAAATCCTCAGTCTTGTCAAGACTGAGGTAGTTCTGGGCACGGGAAGAGGTGAGTCCCTAAGTACCTGGGGCACTTTCAAAACCAACAGGGAGGCACTTCTGGAATTTAGGTGCCCTTAGGGTTAGGTGTCAAATGAATGTGGGATTTCCGGGCCATAGTTTGGATCTTGAGTGTTTTACGTGGGACACAGGCAGGATTCCGTCCTCTGTCTGCCTTATTGTTCTTTTATCTCCGGCTCCAAAGTGCGGGACTTCTTCACATATTCTGACATTGAGTTATCTGAACCTCAAATGTTAGCTTGCAGATGCTGTTTTGGGAGGAATTTTCAAACCTCTGTTGTACTGGAAGAGAAGTTAACTTTTGACAAAGTTGATGATAGTCCATTCCTATTAGCATCTACATATACAGTAGTACCATAAATGCATACTTTGCAAACAAAATTTTGATTTTTCTGTGATTTGTGTATGAGATTTAGTTTTTTTCACATATATTGTGTCATGTGTTGAAAGAGTTTTATATTAGAACAATGTTTCTCCTTTGTAATAATAAAAAGGGAGGAACAATGAGAAAATAGTGCTATCTCAGCTTGCGTGCTGCTTAGTTTCTGTAATGGCTTTGCACATTTTGAGTCTGTATTGATCTGCTTCTTATTCCAAAATTATCATCCTCATGGTTTGTTTTTTTTTTTTGTTTGTTTGTTTGCTTTGTTTGTCTTGTTTTTGTAAATCTCACATACAACATGCTGTCACGCTAGGTGGATATTGAATTTCAAGAAGTGTGATCCAGACATCCAATCATCTTCTTTTTCACCATGCTGGAATGAAACCAAACAGGAGAAGTTGCATAATATCTTTCTATGATACGAATTACTACGAACTGTTGCAAAACTGAGTTGCTTCAGATAAAAGCGAGACTGACTTGTTCTGTCGCATATGTCAGGACTGCTGACACAAACATGACCATCATTTAAAGCTTCCTAAATGACTGGCGAATCCTAATGAATTTCTATCTTGACTAATGGTCTTTAAAATGCCTTTCCTAGAATAAAAGGCCCAAATCTTCTAAACGAGCCTAGGAACAAGGACTACACGTACCAACTCTCCACAATTCTCTTTGGACTGATTTCACATCTTGTTCTGATCCCGTCATATCTAACACTCATCCACTCTTGTGTATTGTGTATTAGCACTGAAGCATAAATGCTGGATACCTCAAAATTGATGTTGCAGGCTTGTTTCTGTATTTGTCACTCCAGGGACATACGTAACTCTGCACATTTTCTATCATGGGAACAACGTACTCTGTGATGCTAATGCTGATCCTAAACCTGCTGAGATAATCTGAAAGGTTTTAAAAAGGTGTGTGCCTTGTACTCCTCTTTGCTCTTTGACTCAGTCTGTACATTTTCAGGCCATACACATCTTTTTGTTGTCGAATGAAGCAGCACAAATCTGCTAAACGTACCCTCGGCCATCCGCTGTGCTGAGAACTGAGGGTCAGCAACTGCCGCCCAACATCTTAAGGTGGGTGCTGCCTGCTCTGCAGTGAGCTGTGGTGCTCTTGAGGGTGCCTGTTCCATCCCAACATACCCATCTGCAGGCTGATGGCCTTAGTGGGTACAGCGGCAGAGAGATGAGGAACTGGTCCAGATTTCTTTCTCCCCCAGCGCTGCTTAGCAGAAACAGACCATGAGCACCAATGTTCGCTCAGGAAGCAAGAGCTCCTGCTCCGTTCCTGGGTGCCCACCAAGGGCAGCACAAGACCTGTCATCAGGGCTCCTGCCTCCCTCCTTGGACATGCCCTCCTTATGCCCAGCTCGACATGGTCCCGAGAAACCTGCTCTGACTGATCCTGCTTGAGCAGGGCAATGGACGAGGCAGCATCCAGAGGTCCCTTCCCACCTCAACCATTCTGTGGTTCTGTGATTTCCCTGCTTATGTCAATTGCTTCACTAAAATGGACAATTTTTCTTGATGTGTTTCCTGAGGGCACAACCGCCCACCTTTTTTGGTTCTGCCCAATTTTATCACGACACATTACATAGTACTCCTCAACTTTTTTAATTTGGGGAAAAATCACTTTCTTCATAGTTAAGTGTCTAGTTATAGTAAAGTGTTAACTTCATAGCTAAGTGTCATAGATTAGTCTGTCTACTTAACCACTAGCCAAGTAAATGATACACGACTCAGGAAGGTAACTGAATTTACCCCCAAAACAAGTGTACATATTGCTTGGGATAAAACAGTGGTACTAGCAGGGTTGGGCTGCTCAGCCAAACTCTGTGTTCTATCTTTCCCCGCTTGCTCACGTTCTTGTCCTCCCACTGTAAAAATCTCAGCATTAAGTTACGTCCCTCTCAATGTATGTAGCGTTTGTCAATCACCAGACCATTGCGGCCCTTTCTTAACAGTGAACGTAAAGTTTCTTCCAGTACACAGACTTCTAATATTTTCATTAGCTCACACTAACATTTTTGAGAGACATTTGTAACCTCAGTGTCCCAGCAGTAGCAAATGAAATTGGAATGATGGTGAAGAGTCTAGAGGGCAAGGTGTGTGGGAAGCAGCTGATGGGAACAAGGTCCTTCGGTTTGTTCAGCCCAGAGCAGAGGAGGCTGAGCTACAGCTCCCTCCCAGGGAAGCGGAGGGGCAGGCGCTGAGCTCTGCTCTCTGGGGACAGCGACAGGGCCGGCATGGAGGGAACGGCATGGAGCTGCGTCAGGGGAGGGTCAGGCTGGGGGTTAGGGAAAGGTTCTGCACCAGGGGGTGGTGGGCATGGAACAGGCTCCCCAGGGCAGTGGGCACGGCCCCAAGCTGCCGGAGCTCAAGGAGCGTTTGGACACCGCTCTCAGACACAGGGTCTGGGTTCGGGTGGTGCTGTGTGGGGCCAGGAGCTGGACTCGACGATCCCTGTGGGTCCCTTCCAACTCGGGATTTTCTATGACTATGATTCTATGAAACCCACCTACGTCCCCACCAAAGGGCTCGATTTCCCCTTCTTGTCAGAGTGAAGAACTGCCAAGGCGGCTGAAGCCACCTTCTTCCCAGGGAGAGGGATAAGCAGCTCATTAATCAATGTGGCGGACGCCGGGGCAAAAAGCAGCGCCGCGGGCTCGGGGGTACCGGTGGCAGCGAGTCCGGGCCGGGCGTGGGTCCGGGCCGAGACCCCCGCGGCTCCGCGGGCGGCGGG
>VXAV01008087.1:174810-198952 GCA_013399715.1 Alectura lathami | reverse complement strand
TAATATGTATATAGTAGTTATACTGCAAATACCAGTATCTGCCTAAAAATAGGCATCACAAAGATGGGCAGACTTGACTGAAGTATAGTCTAGTGATGCTTGCGTTTGGTATTGAAATGTGGTATTGCAAACTTCAGTCACCAAAGTCTGTTATGACAGAAAAAAAAGAGCGACTTTATGTTCACGTATGTGTGGAAAAAATAATGTGAAGGCTGCTTTTCAGGGCTTCTAATCCAGGAAATTATGTGTCTCACCATGCCGTTGGGTGGCTGGGCTCAGGGTGCTGCTGCAGGTGACCTCAGCCAGGAACAGATCCCTCTTCCTCCTTCCCAAAGCCGGATAAAGCAAAAAGCCCAGTGCTCTGTCACCATCAGATCTCAGCTCAGGCAGGGCAGGCTCTGTGTTCAGTCCCAGGTTGCTCAGGACCGTGTCCAGCTGGGGTTTGAAACCTTCCAAGAGCAGAGAGCAGCCAGCCTCTTTAGACAAGCTCCTCACGTGTGAGAAGGTTCCTCCTGTTGCGGGGCTGGAACAGCTCATCTCTCAGTTTGCGACCTCTCGTCTGGCCGTGCACCACTGAGGAGCCTCCTGGTCCTTCTTGGAGACCCACAGCTGGGTACAGGCAGGCAGCTGCTGGCCCAGGGTCACCTCTCCCCAGGCTGAAGCAGCCCCGCTCCCCAGCTCTCCTCTCAGGGTAAGTGCTCCAGGCCCCAGCACCGTGGGGCCCCGGGCTGAACGTGCTCCGGTTAATCGGCATCTGCTTTGTGTTGAGGGCACCCAGAAGTGGTGTCTAGATGTGGTCAGATGAATGGTGAGAAAAAGGGAAGAAGTCTCTCATCTAGATGCCACTTCCTTGTCCTTCCAGATAGCTCCCTAGTGCCAAACCGAAACAGAATTGCTTTACAGGCTTTGGGACTCTGTTGTACACCTGACAAAATTGGAGCATGTTTTTGCTATGTAACATTGTTACCAACTTCTGTACTTAAAATAGGAGTGAAATCTACTGACTGCTTCTGAAATGATAGATTGGTAACTCTCATTACAAAATACAGTTTTTTTTGCTTTTTGGTCAGGGAACCAATCCTGCTATTGATAGCGGGCTGGGCTTGTGCTTCAGCACGTGGAGATATATCTTTATGTTAATATAATTAATTGCAGTTGGTCATCTTCAGAGAGTGCAGGCTTCCCTTGTTTGTGTAGCTTTCTCCTATCCTCATTTTTTTTTTTTTTTACAAATGGAATGAACAAAGCCTTTAATGCAAAAATATGCAATGCATTTTTTTTTTCATTTTGAAGATTACAGTAACATTTCTGAAATGGCATGGTTTGAAGTATTTTGTATTTATTACATGAACAGTAGGCTGTAATGTGTGGTTGAAAAAATGCTGTATAGACTGAAGAAAAGTAGACTTTCAACAGTGAGGATTTTGGAGAATTGAACTGCTTAATAGACGGCCGCCTCCTGCTGTGAGGGAGATGTAGTTTGGCACACAACTAGCATGAAAACCACCTGTTTGAAGACACCTATTTAAATGATACTTCAGCTTAAAAACTATCTGACAAGCGTTTTTGCTATTCTTCTGTTTTTTTTTTTTTTTTTTGCTTGTTTGTTTGTTTTTTATGTAGCTGATACTTTTCATTGCAGTTAGGTTACTTATCTTGAAGAGCAGTAGCCAATATGGCTTAAAATGTCTTATCACAAAAAGAAACAAGCAAGCAAACAGCTCAACTCCTTTAAACTTGATGCTGCAAGTGTGAATCCTCATGCCTTAATGAAGTTTGTGTTACACTACTTTTGTTCTTGGGTGTCTCTAGACGAATTGCCCTGGTCTCTTTTTCCAGCAAAAACTCCTAGAGTCTGTTTCCCAGAGGTAATAATCACAAATTGGAGCCTCTAAACAGAAACTGCACTGAAAGAGAGGCATGGGAAAGAATGCCGTTTGCCACCATGCCTTGGAAAACTGCACCTTTTAAAGAAACCAAATTTTATTTGGCCCCTTGGAAGTCACAAACCTTGTGACTTCCGAGCAACAGACAGGCTGTAAAGCTGTCATGTCTTGGACATTGAGTGATCTCCACCCAAGGGCAGCTTTGGAAATGAAGACGATGACTTTGATTTGAACTTTGAAGGAGGAAGTTGGGTACAGGAGGACAAAGAGAATTGTCTGTCTTTGGGGTGTGATTGTTTAGAAGTCCTTCTCACCATGAATCTGGAGCCTTTGGTATTTGGTGGTCAAGACCAGACTCGTTACTTTAGTCCAGCTATGAACTGGCTAACACATAAATCATAGTAGCTAGATTATTTCCCAAAATGTGTCAACGTCAAAACATTTTTGCAACTTATTACTTCCTGAGTTTCAAGGAACACAGGTAATTGTCAGCGTTGGCGTTGAGAGTGCTAGGACTGCTAGCATCAGCAATACTCCCTCTTATTTTTACTACTTTCCTCTAGCCTGATTAAACTCTACTTAGCTCAACTTCATCAACATACTAAATATGTGATGGCAAAGAAACCTTCATGACTGTTATTCTACAATGATTTGGCAGGGAAACAAAAATGAATTACATTCAGAAATAAAAATTAAAAAAAAAGGTGAAGGGAAACAGTATGAGGCTACATCCAAGGTTAGTCAGACTGTGGAGTAATTAGATGTTATCTCAGAGAGGAACACACATATTCAGGAGGTGGGTGAAGAAACGTTGTGTTGCAAGGGGAGAAAGTGGCGTTGGGACCATTTCCTTTCAGCTGCTCTTCTTTGATTTCTGTGTTAGAAGAACTGAGGAAATCATGCTTCACAGCCCATAGGTAGCTTTATGTTTTGCAGAAAGATTAACATCAAATGTTTTACCCTATTAAAAACAGAGCTCTTAGTATGACAGAAAGTTAGTAGCCTGATTGATTGACAGGAACAAAGTGCAGAAAGCTGTCATGCAGTCAGCTGCATTAAATAGTAAAGTAGGAGCTCTCCACTCAATGTACTTAGGGTTTGTGTGTAGCTTTACACTTGTGAGTTGTCTGGTTGAAAGAAAAATTGAATTGTTCACCTGTGTTCTCTGCAAGATTGAGTGAGGATGTCTAGATGAGTTGTTGGTTGTGTTTACTTTGTGGAAGATGGAAATGGAATAGGGCAATTAAGTGTGCAGTTTAATTCTTGGTAGTCTGGCATGCAAGCATAATTCCTTGGGAACAAAGATTTGTTAGTTTTGATTTATACAGGAAAGAAGTTTTGTTAAACTACCAATATAAAATAATTAAATGCAGAAGATTTTTGCTCAAAATTTTGTCTAGAGTGTGACCTAATGAAGATATTATTCCTTATTAAACATGTATCTGGAAAGGTACAGAGATAAGAGGGGTAGCATGCTGAAACATTCACTTGTTTTGTTGGCATTTGTAAGAAGTAAGAAATACTGTCCTGTGAAAACCCACCTGATGACATCTGTGCAAGAAGGCAGTAGTCTGTATTTCCTGCGTGAATGTGCATGGGTTGCTGTTTCTCTGCTGCTTGATTTTGCAGTTGTGGTGGCCGTGAAAACACCAGTGTGAAGAAGAGAGCTCTCCTTTTCATTTTGTTGTGTTAAACTCAAATGACAGCCTGAAAAACCTGGACCAGTAAGGCTGAGAGTGCCTCCCTGGGCAGCCTGCTTGGTGGCAGCAAAAGGTTATGTCCTGGTGGAGAAGAGTGGGATCTCATTGCTGACTTCTGTTTCAGACGGGCTGCTCACTTCTGTTATTTATGTATTTTTCCTTAAACATAGAAAAACTGATCTTGAAAAGTAAAATCAGTTGGTGCACCCTTGCCATGCACAAATCGAAGAATTTTCCTTACTTTTTGGGTGCTTCTGTGTTTGCTGCATGTTTATTTTGTAAGGATGATGTACCCCCGTGTGTTCAGGTAAACCTGAGTACCACTTATGCAATATGTGCTCTGTCCTCTTCTGTCTATTCAAATGAGGACTGTTCTGAAAAACAAGGTTCTAGCCTTCTTGGACTAGGTGCAAGACATGACACCTTTGGTTTTAGTGTGTCAGATCCACACTTGGAAATGCAGTCAAATGAAAATATAAAGGTGTTCTGAGAAGTAGTTGAGAGGTAAAACACTATTATGAAAAACATCCAGCTAAAAAAAAAAAATCATATTGAATGCAGATGCATCCAATTGTTGGCACTTAATAATGCATGGAGTGCTAAAACCTTTATTAAATATTGAATAAATACCTATTCAGGGAGCAGCATCTGTCTAAATGAGGAAAAACAGTTTTCATGCTCTACCCTTTGTTAATGTTGCTGTTTCATCTGCTACTTTTCTCCTTGCCATGTTCCCTTGTTTGTACAGCTGTCTCTCCTGTCTCTCCCTCCCTTTTCATCCTCTTGAGATTTGCACCAACCATTGCATCAGCCTTCTTTCTCTAGTGGCTTTGCATTGAGCATGCAGAAGAGCGATACTTTATTGTGCCTGAGGTGGCCTCAGGGTACAGGCAGGACAACATTTGTAGGTAGAAGTAGTATCTGTAGATCAGCTGGTACAATCAGAAAAATTAGACAAGGTTTTTTGGCATGGAAGTGATTATCTTGTTCTCTTAATGTCCTCTCTTTGCTGAGGTTATGGAAATAACATATTAGAAAAAACAGGAAGATCATAGAATTGTTTAGGTTGGAAAAGACCCTCAAGGTCATCAAGTCCAACCATCCCAATTCTCACTAGAGCACACAGCATCGTTGATGTCCACAGCCCCTGCTCAGTGAGCAGTGTCCATCAGGCACACCTTCATCCTGCTGATGACAGAAACTCAGGCTTCTCCAAGGAAGACCTGCGTTTCCTCTGAACTGACAAAACCTTACAGCCGGCAGCTGTTAGCCTAACACACGTGGAAACTCATGTTCACCTCGGTAAGGTATTTGAAAGGAAACATCTGGAAGATGGCATTTGGCGTCTATCAAAGCATACCCAAGATGCTGTGTTTCCATGTGCTGGTAAACAATGCCTTTGCACACACAAATAATGGAATCAGTTAATTCAGAATGAGAGAAAATCTGTTTCAAAGATGTGTAATTGTCTTAAGATGACATTTTGCAATGTTTTTGGTGATCCTAAGTACTGTAGGTAAGCAAAATTATTATGTTATTGAAACGGTGAATATAATTAGTTTGACTTACTTCATGTACAAATACAAGATTGCATCCATACCCTCTAATTTTGGGTATCTACATCTGAACTAGTTGCTCCCTTTATAATCAAGGAGGACAAATAGGCATGTCTGGTGTGCAGTTCGTCTCACCCTAGGGTGAGCGCCTAAAACAAGCTAAAGGAATTGCAGCTTAGAAGTGCCAGTTGTAACTCATTAACTTTAAAAGGCACCTGAAGGTCACAGCTCTAGCATCTGAATTTGGACAGCTGAGTGCCCCCTGTGTTACCTGGTGAGGAAGAGTCCAAAGGCTGATGCCTCCACGCAGGATATTACAGTGTGCAAAGTCCTCCTGACTTCAAAATCTCTGTGCTCATCTTTCCCACGCAACTTTAAGGCACCTTCTTTGCTTGCAAGCCATCTCCTGTTGAAGATGCTTTTTCTGCAGAATTTTTGTGTTTTCCTTTCATTGTGGTTAAGTTTTCTTTAAGGAACTGGGGTTGATCCCTGGTTCTGCTGTGTTTCCTAGGTAAAGCTTGGCAGGTCATGGTAAAGTCACGGAAAACCTTCCACAGGTGACTGTGGAGAAAGAACAGGGGAGGCAGGAGAAAGGGGAGAAGAAGGTCCTTGGCTTAGGGTCTGATTTACAGAATTTTAGCCGAAATGGCAATGTTTAGGATTTGTTATGGCTGCTGGAAGTGAAATCTTATGGTGGGAAGGATGGGGAACTGTTAAGAGTAGGCAGCTCTTGCTTTAGCAACTTGCATTTTATATATAGAATAAAAACTCAAGGAGCTGCTCTGTGATCAGATCTTCCTGTGCAAGGGAAAAATCCCTTCTCTTTAGCTTTCAAAACAAACATTAAAAAAAAATTATTGGCTTGCCTTCATATAGTGTTATCAGATAACAGTGTATCTTTGTACACACTATTCTTATATTAGTCACTTAAATTCTTATATTAGTCACTTCGTGCACCTTGCAGACTTTCTACCGTAGTTTTCCTTCTCACACCTGTTTGTTCGTGCAGCCACATACTGTGAGCTAACTCAGTCTGTCATCAAATGTTTCATCATTCAATGCTCCCTGAGGATGAGAAGGGAAGGATAGGCAAAGATTGATCAATATAAGGGAAAATAAAGCGATTATTATTTTCCTTTGATACCCTCTGAAAAAAAAAAAAAAACACATTGTATTTAATTTAAGGAAAAGAAAATATCAACTTGTCCATATCCTTCATTCCCAAGTGTGTCAAAATTTCTACTGGAACCATACTTGGAAATTCTGAAATGAAAGTGAAATACATTAGTTCGATAAAACAGAACCTTTAGGTAAGTTAGTCCTTTAGTCATCTGGGATGTACAACTCTACAAAGTTGACCAAACTAATTTTAAAAGAATGCTCTGAAATATGAAAATCTGTAGAACACATGTGTGCAGTGAATTCCCCAATCCCTTGTTTCAGGTATAGCCCAACACCAGAAGCACAACTGCTATTTTGACAAAAGATTCTGTTGTTCCTTGATGGTTGCTATTGCATTGTGGTAAGCTGCTATGATATTGTCTCCTGAGTGGACTTGCTGCTGCCACAGCCTAGTGCTGCTGTTGAGAGAAGGCCATGCATGAGGAACGCTGAGCAATGCCATTCAAATCCACGAGGCTCTGTGCTCACAGAGCTCGATCAGGGTGTAATTAGGGGAGCAGAAGAAATTTAATCTGCACGGCCTCATGGAAACCATCGTTTTCCGTTTGTCCCTTCCGCTGTGGCCAGGAGCAGGTGCCACAACACAGGCTCTCAGGCCCATGCAGCGTCACAGGTGACTTCTAATTAGCACTGTGAGTTGGGGAGAACCTCTAGCGGAAACTTTTGTGTCACTTGTGAGAGAGGCTGTTTTTTAGGAAATAAAGGATCTGTATGTTTCCTCCTGGTAGGAGGCTAGCAGAGCGCTCACCTCATTCTATGAAAATTACAAGATAGATTGACTTGGGTTAGAAGAAACCTCTGGAGACATCTTGCCCAACTCTTAGGAGAGCAGAGGCAGCTTCAAAGTTAGCTCAGGCTCTGAAGCTGAATGAGGTTGCTCAGGACTTTGTCTACCCAAGGGCTGAATATCTGCAGGACAGAGACTCCACAAGTTCCTTGTGAGGACTGCAAAAATTCTTCCTCAGTTCTAATCAAAATTTCTGTTCCTCGTGTCCATCACCTCTTGGTCTGTCCCTGTGCACCTCCAAGGAGAGGCTGGCTCCCCTTAGGTGGCCAGTCTCCACTCATGCAGCTGCTCCTTGTGCCTTGTGCCCCAGAGCCTGGACATCTTCGCGGTCCTACACTCGCTGCATGTTGTCAGCACTTTTCTAGTGCAGAGGTATGCAGGTAGCCTGCATCATCACCAGGGCACACTGATGACAAATAATGTCAGATAGTAATGTGAAAACTATGGGCACCTAGAATGCCAGGAGTCACTGTAAACCTGTGGGTTCTGTGGAGGGAGTGTCTAGTTTCTTGTTCTTTGACTCCCAGAAGAGCTCACTGATCTGCTTGTTTGTTTGTTTTGGTTTGTCATTTCAATTCCTTGAAACCATCAGCTGGGATTCCGCAGTGGAGGTTCACAGAGCCAGGGAGACACTCTGTGATGAGCCATGCTGACATGTCTCCTTGGCTGAGAACCCTGCGCCGCTCACAATCATTGACTTAGTAACCTGTATTTCTTGTGACCAGACATCGGTTTGGAACTTTGGAACAGTATAAACATGTTCGGCATAAAACCAAGGTGTATGATTACTAATAAAGAAGAATCTGTACCAATGTAGTGCTTTGTCTGTAAGGAGGGTGTTTTAGTGATTCACTCTTCATTCTCAATTGCAGATAAAGTACAAATAATCCATACTGTCTGGTGTAGGGGAACACCTGTAGATGCTTGCTGAAAGTTACCTGTTGTCCTCTGCTGAAGAATCTTTGTGACTGCCTTTAGTTATGTGCAAAGGCTGAAGCAAATGGGGGAGAAAATAGAAATGAAAGGAAACCTACCTTCTGGTGTTACACTTCTTTCTGTTTGAAGAGTATTCCTGTACTTGGTGAAGAGAAATTGTTGAGGTTTTTTTTGAGTATGCATGACAGTAGCAGTGTAGTCTTTTCGGTGGGACTGCAGAAAAGACAGCCCTCATGCTGTGTAGGCTCCTCTTACCTGTACAGAGCAGGTTGCAGGAGGAGGTGTGGGCTTATGCGTGTGCAGTTTTCCTGGGCAGAAGTGGCCTAGGAATGTCTTCCGTGTGGAACCAACACAGATGTGGGTCTGTGCTTGTGTTGTACATCCTGCTGAGAGGCAGGTTGTTTACGGGTCATCTGGGTGCTTGGTTCTTTTTCCCAGCCCTGAGAACAGGCCCGTGTATTCAGACCCCAAGGACAAGTGTGCGGGCACAGCGCCGTGCTAAGTGACATGTCTTGCAGACCAGACCTGCTTTTCAGCTGACTGTGTTGAACCTGGACACACTGAAGACACGTCTGACCCCACCTCACAGACCCATTCTGGGTTAACCTCGTGGGATTCTTGTGATTTGTGGCTGGATTCCTCAAGTTATTCAGTGGGAGGTGGCCTTGTCTCTCTTCAGTTTGGATAATAAGAAATCTTTTTCTCACACCTTATGTCTGTGTTGTTAGTTTAGTGACTGATCTCTCCCAGGCTTGGGCTGTGTGTTTATCAAAAGCCTGGAATTATGGAGTCTGATTTTGACTGTGGCTTCTATATGCAAAGAGTTAGTAACAGCAGGAAAGACCAAAAAACAGTTGGCACCTTTCAAAAGCTCTGAATGAATACATATCATCTGAAATTTGAGAATGGAATGCATCAGGCTTTATAGTCCTTGTGTAATTTAAAGGGTGTGTTTGAGGTGAAGAGATAAAAAATAGGCTGAGAGGCAGCCCATGGAAGTTCCACAGGGCTGTAGAGATGACAGTCGTGTAAGTCTGTAGGTGTGAGGTTGTCTGCCTGGTTCCCGATGAACAGCTCAATACTTGCTCCTGTCCCATGCGTTGGAAACAGAATAGTCAGGACTTCAGGGAGGCTCTCACCGCCTGTATTTGGGATCAAACCTGCTGGCGTTTTCAGGAAGATACTTGTCTCTGGAAAGTACTAACAAATCAGCATCACGGAGGTTGCTTTCCGCTCCGTCCCTCTGTTGGCAGGACTGTTACTCACGGAGTCTGCCTGGTTGTTGGCACCGTCTCACACTGTGTATCTGTGGCTTGGAGCGTCTGGTGGTTGAACTAACCAGTTCTTTAATAAGATCTAGATGGTATCTTCCTTATTTGGGACAAATAGAAATCTTTATAAAACCCTTGAGGTGAGGTAGAGATAATTGTTTTAACACTCTTTTTTTTTTTTTTTTTTTTTTTTAATATGAGATAAAGGTATGAGTAAGCCAAATTCTGTGGGAGACGTTTCATGTTTTCACTGTAATGTGGTATAGAGATAAGACAGTGCTCCCTTTTTGCTTGTTACAGTTGATATAATGAAAAAAGATTTGAAGTGTAAATGTATTTTTTTTCTGCCGAGATACCTGACTTCTCATCTTGACTTTAATGACGTATTTGTTGGTGCAAGCATACTAAGTTTAGATCAGAGCACAGATTAAAAAATGCCTAACTGTATGAACTTAAGTTCAAAACAAGTAAGAGTCATATCCCAAACAACTTTTATATGTGTGCTAGTGTGCTAAAACTGTTTCACAAGTCATAAAAAAATAGAAAACCAACACACTGCTCGTAAAGTAACTTTTTGGTGGACATAAATCTAGTCAGATTACTGTCTTTTCTATTATGCAAAACATTCCTCTTTTTCCATATATACTCAATACAATGTGATAGTAAGACTTCTAATTTGAAAACATGAGCAAAGAGTGAGCTCAGTTGGAAAAGGTTGTTTGTTGTTGTTCAGCCTTGAGTATTTTTAGAAGCCCTCTGCATCCTGAAGGAACCTCGTTAAAATCCGACGCCTGTCTTTTCTTCCCACTTTGTCACACCGTGCTCGGAAGCCGTGTGTGAGCCGCCCGGAACCGGCGCTGAGGAATGTCCCGCTGGCTGCTAAACCTGTGGGGCAGCATAGAGGGAGCAAGAAGAGCTCCACGCAGGTACCCTGATTGCACGTTGCCTGGTGTGACTGCTGGGGAGGAACTCAGCAGGAAGTGCCCGACAGATCTTGGCAGCTTTAAATTCCCAAATTCCTCGTCTGCATCAGCTTTAGCAAGCTCAAATATTGAGCGTAACAGTATTTCTGATGATGCTGTAGTGCTGTCTGATTCAATCAGTGTTTTCTGTTTGGTATTTATGTTTGAATATTCTGGCGACTTTCTGTTAAAGATCTGAAATACAATTAGTCCACAAGAGGTTCTTTGACTGTTGGAAAGGTCTCTCAGTCACCTTTCACTGCCAGCTGCCTGTTTTCTTTGTCCACTTTGTCATCCTAGGTTTCTTCAACAGTTGTTTTCTTTGTAATGGTTTTCCTTTTTTGTGAGTTTACGAAATACAATCAGGTCAATTTCTTAATAGCACTACAGTTGTATGCGACTTACTTGCTATACTGTGCAGTGTTTTGTTTTCTTTTGTTTTAAAGAGAAATAAACCTCTGTATACCTGTTTGGACATGTCTAATCTTCTAATCTTTTCTCATTTAGATCAGAGTTCTTGCCAGCTTTTGGCTTATTTCCATGGTGTAATTATGTTAAGCATTGTTTTTTCCCTCCATGCTGTTGTCTGCAGAAGTAGTGCCTTCCTTGCATCCATCTTAAAGCTCTGAAGACTCCACATTTTGATAATCCATGGTTCATAAGAATTATCAGGGCCACAAATTCTCTGCTCCCATAGTTCTTTGCTGCAGTCCATGGAATTCCTTTTCTTCCAGTAATGGACTGAATGTGCTTTCCCAGTTCAGGTTGAACCCCCTAGTCATTACCCTGGGAGCACTGCCAGAACAACAAAGCGCTACCATGTATTCATTTCTTCCCACACTCACAAGTATCACCTCTGGCTTGTTAAGTGAAAATCACAGAGTCGTTTGAGTTAAACATCTTTATTTTTGCAGTTGTGCCTGTCTCTAGCTAAGACAGACAGATCTTCCCTTCATCAGTAATGCTGCTTATTTTTTACCAACATACAACTCCTTTGGTTCTTCTTCTGGACAGGGTATTTCCCAGGGTGTCAACCAGCTGATCTGGGGGCTCGTCAGTTTACAGTCTATATTACAGCATAGGTGTGTAGAGTAGATTATTGAATGTCAATCGGTAATATGGAAATTAATTTTATATACAACACTTTTGTCTGCAGTGTAATACTTGCTTTCATTCTAATGTATACGTTTTGCTTTAATGACTGCATTGTCTTACTAGCAGGATGTCTATTACACTTGAAGACGATTATAAATAAATTTAGCTTCTGATTACAAATTAGATGTCCATGTCATCTAATGAAGCAGGTGTCACCAGCCACGTGTTGGCAATAGCAGGCCATGGTGCCTGCTTTTTTGCTTTGGAAAGCAGCCAGGGTGTGATTCTCCAAGGGTAGGTTGTGTTGTTTGGTGCTTTTACAGGGCAGAGGAATTTTGGTGCTTTTACAGGGCAGAGGAATGTTGCATCTAGTGGTTGAGTGAGTCCTACGTTTCCAAAGAGTTTTAAGCCTTTGCCGAGTGGCTTATAGGAAGAACACATCTTTCTAAAAAGAAGAGATAAAATATAAAAAAAACCTGTACATCTTCAGTCATGTTTTCTGTATTTCTGAGGCAGTACAACATTCAGCTGTCTTTTGAGCTCTCTGAGGGCATATTCATCTCTCTGATTAGACTGTAGTATTGTTGGTAGTGTTAGTGTATTCCTTCGCTTTATAAATCCATTCATACGATGGTCTGGATGCCATTTAAAAAAGTTCCCACACTGAATTATTTCTTAACACTAAACTTTATTTTGTAATGTAAAGAGTGTGGGGGAGAAGAGCTGTGAAATGAAGGACATTGACTGTCATGTACTTGAATACTAAGTGGGTACTGAGATGTAGACAGGTTGATTTGATTTAACAGTTCTTAGATCTTCCCTGGGGTGCCCTTGGTTGCCTTTCCTCTCCTCTAATGTTAGCTCACGAACATTAAAACTTCGGGGAGTCTTTTGATTATTTTGTTTTCTGAGCTCTATGGTCAAACTGTTACAGGAGGTGTCAGAAATTGGTCTAAAAGAGAGAAACCATCACCATCAATGGCTCCTGGGAAAGAGAGCATGGCAGAGCTTTATATTTCTCTGCACATGTATTCTGAATGGACTGGTTTGCTTCTGAGGAATAGTCCTTGACTGTGTTCAGGTGTGTCTGTGTGTGTGAGTGGTTACTGTGCCCAGACATAAGGATTTGCTAGTCCAGCAGTATCCACAGGTACCCATAGATCTGCTTGCTGCCACTCATGCTTCGTATCAGAGGAATAAGGGGAATTCAGTCACTTCTCAGCCTTGGTGCAAGCTGCTTCTTGTCAAGGAGCTTTTCAGTTTTCAACGACCTTTGTCAGCCTGGGTCCATTGGTTTAGATCCCTTGCGACAGACTTCACACAGCTGAAGAAGGATGCACAAACAATTCAGGCATCTAGAGCAGTGAGCACCTCCCAGAACTATAACTGAATATTTTCCAGAGGTGCTCATGCAGCTTCTGGTGTTGGTGACCTGCTTCCAAAGTGCCTGGTGAGGAAGAGGTGGTACTGCCAGAACCTTCTGCTTTTCTGGATCACAGACAAATGACGATAATGGAACAGTTTGGACACTGAGCCCCACTGTGGCATCTTGCCATCTGATCCTTGTTACCAGTACCAGTGCTGGCACAACCCAGGGTGCCAGGGTATGTTTGGCAGAGAACCCAAGATACTTCAGGACATCCGAGCAGCATCTGACTAATGGTCCAGGAACTTGAAACTGCCTTGCTGAAGGCAGTCAGTTCCCATGATGTCCCTGCTGCCTTTGGCACTGAGGCTGTCACTGTGGAGGAAGGGTGTTCCCCTTCTCTATGACTCCCCACCATTTGTGAGCATCTAGGAGGATATCATGGGTAGCAGTTCCGTTTCTCATCCTGTTTCCCCAAGCTTCTATAATTAGCTGTGATGTCTCTGACGTAGTGCAGGTAGACCTTGTAAAATGTCATCAGACCTTTCCTGTCAGTAATGGAGAAAAGGCTCAGAATGGCCACACGGATGGGAATGTACCTTCTACGAGTTCCTGCAGGAAGGCTGGAGGGCAGGAGCACCTCTCCTGTGAAGAGAGGCTGAGAGAGCTGGGACTGATCAGCCTGCAGAAGAGAAGGCTCCAGGGAGATCTCATTGCGGCCTTCCAGTACCTGAAGGGGCCTGTAGGAAAGCTGGGGAGAGACTTTACCAGGGAGTGTAGAGATAGAACAAGGGGATGTGGTTTTAAACTAAAAGAAGGGAGATTTAGGTGAGATGTTAGGAATAAATTCTTTACTCAGAGGGTGGTGAGGTGCTGGCACAGGCTGCCCAGAGAAGATGTGGCTGCCCCATGCCTGAAGTGTTCAAGGCCAGGCTGGATGGGCCCTGGGCAGCCTGACCCGGTGGGTGGTGTCCCTGCCCATGGCAGGGCTTGGAACTGGGTTGGCTTCCAACCCAAGCCATTCTATGATTCTATGGTTCTGTGAAGATTAGAGCTTCATTTTTGGACAGATGCCAGCGTCTGCTTTATGACTTCTGGGTTCCAACTCTTGCTGTAAATATTTTCTATCTTTGCCAAAGTGAGTGAGTCCTGGAAGGAAAAGATTTCTTAGTGTAGGGGTGCAGGATGTCTGTGGTGTTGAGGGTGGCCCAAGGAGGGACTCCTCAGCCCTGCATCTGCTCAGGAACAGTCCTCAGGGCAAGAAGTTATTTGTAAGACAGTGGCTGAGTTCACAGGTGTTAAGAGATCCTGTTCCCACTTCATCCTCTCAAGATGAAGTGATTCTCTGTGAATGAGTGCCCTGCAAATGAGAAGATTTCAGAGGGCTAATGTCTAAGACAGTGGCAACATCTCACCACATCAAAGAGCCAGCCAGTGTTGTTAGAAGTTCAGCAGACAGCCTTGGGAGCAGTGTCTGTGCTTGTGAAGAAATGACCTCTGGATAATGGATTTGTCAAACTGACCAAGGCTGCCAGAGCTCCAGAAGTAGCGCTTCCAGCACAGTCAAAATCTGTGCTTATCTTATTTAAGAGTTCCAATGGACAGTTTTGCAGTTTTACATTCATAAAACACTATATGATTTCTCAGGGCATCCAGATTTGATAACATATTCAGCAAAACATTCCTTTAAGTCTGCCATCTACTTCCCACCTCTGAGTTGACTGTTTATTCCTTTGTAATTATTCATGTGCATGCCTGTGGACAAATAGAGGAAAGGAATTTTTTTAGCACGTGTTATTTAGCTCTCCTGAAGATACGTTGTCCACTGACACCTTCTGCAACCACTCTTTCTACAGATAAAACAACCTGGGCTTGCAAGCGCATGACAAAACTGAAATTTTGGGCATGCTCTGCCCTTTATGACATTGGTGCAAAGAACATTAAGCTGCATTTGGAGAACATCAAATACACAGATGCTGCTACAAAAAGCTCATCAGGTCTGAGTATTTGTGGTATGTGCACTTGTGTTGAAGCCAGTACAGATTTAACTCAGGTAGCATATTTTTTTTTTGCTGTGTAGAAGAGTCCCACAGCATTGAATCAAAGAACCTTTTTGCTTTAAGTGAAAGAAATAGTGCAACACGATGGGACAGTAAATTGCAAATCAATGTAAGTTTGTGCATGGTAACCAAAAAACAGTATACATCTCACAGATAGGCCTCTGAACACACTGACTCTCCTGGGGACAGATTATTGTGAAGGAATTCTAATGTTGCTCCATTAAAATGATTTCAGTCTGTGGTGGGTTGCCCCTGGCCAGCAATGAAGTGCTCACTCACTGCCCCCACAGCAGTCTGGGGGTGAGAACTGGAAGAGCAAAGCACAAGTAATGCACAGTCGATTATTCACCAACACCCACCAGCAGACAGATGCCCAGCCTGAGCACAGGCTACTTTGGAAAGACACCCCCTACCACACATGCACACAGCTCTTACTGCTAAGCACGACACTCCACGGCATGGATTATCCCTTTGGTGAGTGGGGGTCAGGCATCCCACCCATGTCCCCTCCCAGCCTCTTGCCCACCCCAGGCAACTCACCGTGGCGGCAAAGTGAGATGCTGAGAAACATCAGCAACAGCTAAAGCATCAGTCTGTTGTCAGCGCTGCTTCGGTCACAAATCCAGACCACAGCACCATGCAGGCTGCCATGAAGAAAATCAACTCCATCCTTATCAGAGCAAGAACACACTCTTAGGTGCTTATCCATAGTTAGTGATTTTTTGTCCTCTATAAAAATCCTTCACTATTTATTATGTCAGTTTGTGGATTGTCTTACTGAAGGCATGACTGGACTGAAAGGTTGGTGGAAGAACCGGGAGTTAGATGCATGATGAGATTTACACACATACATGGCTCAGAAGACTGAGAGAAGTAGGATAGCTGTAACCTGAAGATCAGAAAGGTCTGTGAAATAACCCCGCTTAGCAAACAAAAGGTGAAAACATATTAGTCTTTTCTTTATAAATATGATACACAGTGTTAGTTTACACATTATTAAAACCCATACAGGATCTTAATGAAGGAACTGGCTAATTATTCATGGAAATTTAAGGCTGATTTTTTTTTTTTTTTTTAAGGAAGAATATATGACATTGTCTTTTGACAATGGGAGTTCCTGGAAAGGAACTGCTTGGCGTGCACATGAGGTCAAATTCTGCAGTTTAGTTTTAGAACAGTCCTGGGTGATTTGTATAAATTAGAGCATTTGTAGTTAGTAAACTTACAAAAAGAAAAAATAAATCCCAGACTTCAGGGCCTAATAAGATTGCCTAGTAAAGACAGGAAAAACTAGTTTTTACTCAGTATTTCATCTGCTGCATAATTATCTAGAGGAGATTTTTCCTCTCTTTATTTATCTTAAATCAGCTAAGTATAGTCTTTGTAATGCTTTAATGAAAGGCAGTTTTACTCACCTAATTTATTTCACTCTCTTTAACTTTTTCTTGTGTGATTTTCCTTTGTTCCTTGTAGGAACAGTAAACTTTTGTTTTTTTTTTTTTTTTCCTTGAAGATTTAAGGTGACCTTGTGTGTTTGTGATTGTTAATACATATAAACATTTGTGTATTTGAACACAAATCTGTGTCCAAACAAAGAACTGGACCTATCACCGTAATGTGACATCCTTGCCATCCTGCATCATTACGTAGCTGGAAATGGAGTGGTATCACTGGTACATCTGCTATCGTGGAGGTTACTAGAAATGACATCAGGTCGAGGTGACTGTCACCATTGTCTTGCTGATCTTGATTCGAAAGACCGTAGAGGTACACGTGTTCTGTGTATCTTGGATGACTCCCAGGAGCTTGCTCACGTCCTGTCAATTGGCTTTGGTGTTCACACCTGCACTTACCTGGTGTTGATGCCACAATCTTCCCTGTCAGATGCTGGGTCTTGGTGGTGATAAATCTGATAAAGCAGCTGCTGTTCTGAAAGTATTAGGATAATTGCAGATGTTTCAGCATAATTGTGTGACCTCCCTTCCCACTTACTGGGTATAACCACGTTTTGGGATGGGACCTACCACAGTGACATTCTCTGCATAGCTGCAGTGCAAATGATGGTAGATTTTACCTCTTACTGCCTCTTTTTTTTGTCTTTAGTACAGGATTACATTGTATTGACTAACATTTGGGTCAGAGTTTTTACATGGTGCCTGCATAGCACATATGCAACAGAATAACAAATTGCAGAAGCTTGAACCGGTACAGGAAATTTCCTCCAAGAGTAAGAAATACATTGTTAAGAAAATGGTTTGAGAAGACCTATTTGTTGTTGAAAAAGTCCTCACCCTCTTTTATTTTTCCTTTCTTAAAGTATGTTTCTCATCTCTCATACCTGCAGACTTCTGTATGTCTCATATGCCTGGAACAGCCTCGTTATTTTCATCTGCTCAACAGTCTTCTCGTCTCCTTAAGTCCCTTCACCAATGTGCTTATTTTGGTTAGCTTTCCACCCCCCTCTTTTATGCCACTCCACTGTCCTTTAATCTAGACTAAATTACAATTTAATAATGCAGGTGAGGGCTGGGGAGGAGAGGCGGTTCCAGTTTGAAGAGCTAGCAGTCAAGCAAAGCCATTCAGTCATCTCGCACCCTCTGTTGTTGTGGTCTATGGCTCAGTCTGCTTGGGCTTTGCAGGGCGCTTGTACTTGCGTACAGAGTGAGGCGCAGAGCTACCGCTGTGCGCAGCTTGTGAAAGCAGAGGTGGACTGAAACTTCTTCTTAATGAGACCCGTGTGGCTTTCCATGAGGGATGAGCAGAGCCTTGCAACAGAAGTAGTTTTCTAAGTGTCTGCCAAGATTTCTACAGCAAAACTAATTTTTGAGCTAGCTCTTGGATATTTGCGTAGTAAAGCGTTAAAAAGAACAAGTGAGGACATAGAATGAGGCTAAACCCACCAGAAGTAACATAATCAATTTCTTCTGCTCCTTTTCTTCGTGCATTTATCTGTTAGTTGAGGGCTGCCATCTTTTCATCTGTATCACTGACACTACCTGCTTTTATTGATCTGTATTATGCCGAATAACACATGCAGGTGCTTGGCTATACCTTTATTTTAGGAGTCTGACATTGCATTTTAACATACGTGACTGCTGATGAATCATCAGTGCTGGGAGGGTGAATGGGATTTGGGGTAATACTTAAATTATTTGGGCCTATGTGGTAAGTGAATCAAATTTTCATGAAAGAGTTTGTTTGGCAGTGAGAAGGGTATGTGAAATGAAAGTTGCTAGTTCTGGATTTTTGTGCTGAAATTCGTAAGGATTGGTTAGAGTTTGTTGCCTCCATTTCCATTAGCTCTTGTGACACATCTTTAAAGGAGGAGAGTATTACGCTTGCTTGTATGGCTGGATCTTACCCCGGAGATCATTCCCTGGGAATGTTAGGGTCTTACAGGTCCAGCTACTGTTGTTCTGAAGTTCCTAAAAATGCCATTGCACATGGTAATTAGTGAGACTGAGTTACAAAAATGATGTTGAACTAGCTTTAATTAGTGGAACCAACACCTCAGTGTCCTCTAGTTTCCGTAGCTACTGTTTTTTTTTCCATTAATTAATGGAAGCATTAATAGAAAATGATATGTTTCATTTACTTTTTTTATGAGAAAGATTTGTAATTAACAGATTTACAATGATGCCTTGTGATGGAAACACAGTACAGGTCTTTTAGTAATGTCATTTGTTTATGATACTTCATCAAAATCATGTGATTTTATATTTACATCTATAATTTAGCAATTTACAACATCTAAACTAATAAAGCAAACTCTTTATCTGCAGAATAAACTTCAATATTTAGCAATTGTTTCTCACCCTTAGTTGCCTCCTCCTCCTGATCCTAGGCCGCTTTGAAGCGAGTATTATCTCATATGAAGACAGAATTAATACAGTGCTGTGTAATGGACAATGAATATCTCTTGGCAGAGATTTCAAAGTCTGTATCTTTGCAGGGAGAAGCTTTGCAGCCCGAAAGGTCTGCTGCCAGGTGAAGTGTGTTTTCAAATGTGTATTTACTGTATGCAGCAGCCTGGAGCGGACTTCCAGAATGCTTGAAGGTCTGAGTTTGGAGACTGAGTCCAAAGACCGTGAAACATGATAAAAACGTGACCACTTGCTTTCTTTTCTCTTGTGTATGTTATTCTGGTAACCATGTTGATTACTTTAGTTGTTTACGGTTGGTGTTTGTGGGGCATGGATTACCTATGGGTTTTAAAAAGAGACCTATGACTCCTTCAGTTGTGAGAAGGCCTTTTATGAACAGAGGCATTTGTCTTCCACTTTGAGAAATCATCAGGATACAGCACTCTGCAGTCTTAAATTCAGTACCAGAAGTGTTTTTCCCCCAAATCCTGAGGATTTATATGTGGGAGATGATCATTTATTTATCCCTTGTGAAGAAGTTGCCCCAACTGGGTCACAAATGGCAAGATAAATGCCTAGTTAAACTGGTTTTAGACCTTAGAGGGCTGAAAGTAGGCAAATACGGAAATTAAAATAGAAGGTTTTAGCAGGTAACTACAGAGTTGCTGGCAGATGACTGTGTAGTAAGCTGTTGTAAATAGGACATCCTAGATGACTTAAGTCAGTCTTTGAACTGGCTCCAAGATGACTGTATTTCATGTATGAAGTTCAAGACTCATAATACATTTGTACCAAGTGATGCTTTAGGATAAAGTTTAATGTGTGAACTATTTTGAAATTGAAATGTGACTGAAATTGTCATAGAATTATTTGATGTGATTTGAGATGTTTACTTAATTACTCTTTGTACTCAATGTCAATTAGACATCTTGTGCAGCATAAGACCTAGATCCGAACTGAGCTACCTAAGCCTTCTGAGATCGTAGGGTGGTACAAAATCCTTTTCTTCCAATGGAACACTTGAAAACACTGTCATGTGGTGCTTCTGTTTGCTTTTTAAATGGCTACATGATCTTTCCAAGGCTCCAAGCAGGAACTCACACAGCAAAAGTACATAAAGCATCAGAATCACTGCGATAGTATGCAGGCTCACTTGAACAATATAGTTTGTCATCTAGTACCATGCTAAAATTTCATGATGACAGAGATCTGAAGCATGACACTTACTGAGACACGAAAATTACTTCCATCAGCAAACGCCATAGAGGTTACTGCTGCTGGTACGGACCAGGTCAGGTAGACACGTTAACAGTATGTGATGGCATAGCTGCAGGCTAGTCAGAGCAACTTCACTCCCTGAAGTTTTTCTTAATTCAGCTTCAAGCACAACTGTAGTAATGTTGTAATTCTATGGATTATGTCCTTAGTCAAAGATAAGCAGGACTGTAGCTAAATTTGCTTGTCACGTGGAGAGGGAGCTTTCTGTAGGAACAGACATGACTGAATTAGGAGAGTAGGTGTGGCTGAGGGGTACTGCTTATGGTGGACAAATCAAACTGGTTTTCACTCACTGAGTGAAAACAGCACAGGTGTGTTCAGACAGCCACCTCTGTTCTGACTCTGTTTGGTAAATCTAAAAGCTGAGATACAGGTGTTTCTTTTATGGAGGTGTACCACAGATCAGTGCAAGAGATAGAAATAAAAAACTTGTCTTGGCTTCCTCAAAGTTAAAAACTTACTGAGGTTTTCCGTGGGATTTTTCTTGCGATACAGTGACCCTATTAAAAGAACACGTTGCTGTCATTTGTTACAAGGAATGTCTGCCTGCTTTCCTGTGTTCAGGACCACTTGTCAGGCTCCATCCCAGACATGTAATGTAATTAGCTTGAAGATGTTTCCTGTGCAGGAGGTATCCAAGCACCCTAGGATGAACAAGCATTGAGGCCGGAGGATGAGCTCTCCATAACCAACAGTTGAACGCGCTGTAGTTTAGTTACCTAGGAGAGAGCTGGTAAACAGCAAAGTAGAAGCAGCATTAGGTGCACTGAATTGTAACAAAATGCTCATAATTTTCAGTAACAGGGCTTTACACAACATGAACTGGGCTGTCAGCGTCACTGTTAAAAAATACCCTGTCTGGTTTGTCTGTATCTCCTTTCCCAGGATCTGCTTGTCCTCATTTCTCATTTTTCCCTCTCTGCTGTTTTTTACATACTTTCTTTTACTTCCCCTCATTGCCTGGAACATGACTTTTGATAACTGTGGAAAAGAGGAGGTGAAAAGAAGAGTGGTAAATGGGCTTGACAAGAGGCAAAAACACTGTCAGAGAGAACTTCCCATTCCTCAGAAGATGAAGCCAAATAAACTCTGCAACCCAAGCCTGTCATCTTCTGACTCCGTAGTGTTAAGATGCAGAGATGAAGGCAGGCTGCCTTGCAGCGAGCTCGTATCCTGAAGTCTGCTGCTCCTTGCTGTATAAGTTAGTCCCTTCTAAAAAGCCAATAAGACTTCAAAGAAGCACTTGGTAATGTAAACCTGTACAATGTCTGAGCTGGCAGAAAGCCTGTTCTGTGTGGAAGTATGAAGAGAGCCCATCCACATCTATGTGTTTATTTTGATGTGTAGCTTTTAAGAATTTAAATATCTGTACTCATTTCTCTTAAAAAAAAAAATGATAATGAAGAGCTGTGATAATAATCTGCAGGACTACAGGATGTGCTGTGAAATGGATAGCATCTCATTTTGGTGCTGCACTGGAGTTTTGGACCAAACCACTTTTTATGCTGTGTCTGTGAGCACAATTGATGTGTATCGCTCGTGAATGGCCTTTTCACCCTCTCCATTGTTCTCCTGTCTATAGGCTTCGTGATTTCTGAGATTTCTCTGATGCACTCATGACTTAAAAAGCCGTAGGAAGTAAGAACATAAATTTTAAGAAGTTGTATCTTAAAATATGTCTGTGTTAAAGAATTTTTAAATTGCTTTCATACATACAACAGTAAGCACACACAGAACTAGAAGGCTGCTCAAAGATATGGGAGTCACAGACCTGTCGAACATGTTCATAAACTGATTGAGTATTGTCACCCTGTTTTAAATTACAGCTCAGTCTTGCCTGAGTTGTTAATACAGAAATATGCAGAGAATTGGAATAGGAGTAATCAGTGGTTTCTTTAGCCAAAATTGTAAAATGCTGTGACTTGCATTAAAATCTCTGCAGGTGCATGTTTTTAGGCAGGTGAAAAAATCCAGATTAACATCTTATGCAATGAAGTTATCATTATTTCAAACCTGAAATTATACAGACCATCATGAAGTCTGGAAACAGCGAACAAAACATCTCATTACATCATTACATGAGATGACTCATCGAAGTATGGCTTCATACTTGCATATTACTTCTTACCAAATATATCATTTTAATTCAACTTTCTGTTCCTGACTTCAAAGAACAGTTGGTCAGCCACTGTTCTTCCTTTCTACCTAAAGCTCAGTGAAATTTTAATGACCACTTTTCAAAGCTGAATATCCAAGTCTACATTCTTAGCTGCTGCCTCTGTTTATAGTGCAGCTTTAATGCATGTATTTTTTCTGTAGTATGTTAGGAACTGTTTTCTAGGTTTCCTAGATGTTTAGATTGTTGATACTCAGGAACGACATAATAAATTTTTATATGAAGGCAATTTGTAATCACAAATCCCCATTGAACATAAGCTGCTCTGTTATTTTCAGAGCAAAAGGTGGCTCTGCGCTTTGCTGCCAAAAGCTTGAGTTTCAATTAGGCTTAGCATAACTGATGAGGATGTGAGAAGGCTGGTACCACACTGGTTGGTTGCCTTTGTTCTAGACTGTGGGCTAATTTAGCTCGTGAAATCAGCTCATTTTAGGAGAGTTCCTTGGTTGTAACTGCAGGGTGTGGTTTATGAAGAATTTGATGAATAGATAAACTGATGAGTTTGAGTAGCACCAGCCAAACCTCTCTTGTCCTACACGCATCTTGTTCACTTGTCCTGCCGCTTGCTCTCCTGTGTGGGGCAGCTCAGAGGACCCGATGGGGCCAGAGAGGCTGGAGCACCAGGCTGCCCTGTGGCAGGGTAGTCCTCTGGGATCGTGCACTGAAAGCTGCAGTCCCCAGCTGCAGCCCAGCACTGTGGTCGCTCCTGTGTGACAGGATGTGGCCCTGCCACAAGGCCGAGTGTTAAAGTGTTTATTTTTATTTACCTGGGTTGTCCCTCCCTGTTTCCCCTGTACCCACCCTCCGCAGGCTTTCCTGCAGCTGGCCCGTGGGAACTTGAGAGGACTGCTCTGCTGTCTCATCCCTGCTTCATCCCTGCACATGGGCTGAAGTTTTTCTTGTAAGTGTTAAAGACCTTCTGACTTGCTGCTGGAGTGGCACTGTATTTAGAAATCAGTCAGACTTTTTCCAAGTGGAACTTTAGTCGAAGGCAGATCACTAGATGTGCACAACGAACTTTAGAGAGCAAAGAGCACAAGCTTTGCTGACTTTTTTTCCAGCTGTCACTTTGAGCCAAGTGCTAATACTCGCATAAAAGAGAAGGGGAGAAAATGTTGCAAGCATGAGTCTATGTTCAGAAGCATTTTCATGTCCTTGAAATTGTAAACACCTTTCTGTATCTGTCAGTGTAGTTAGAGAAAGCGGCAAAACTACGTCGTAACATGATATTTCTGCTCATCAAGTCAGGGTGAGTCAATGTGAACAAAGAAAAGCACCAAGTGTTTAAAGAAATGAGTGATGCTGGCTTTCCATGTCCTCAGTCAAACAGCTTCATCTGGTTCTTTGAACTTCTTACTACATAAAATGAGATACTACCTTTGGGTAAGTGAATGTGATGATTATTGTTTATACAATGTTTTAAAGCTAGGATAGAATATAAATATCAAGAATAGCTCTATGCTCAGTAAGATACTCCAGTGCAGCATGGCTGCAAATCATCCCTGGTGCTGAGGATGCCAGTAGTGCATATTTGTTCATTGCTGTCCAGTTGGACTTTGCTTGGGGTGTCTGGATGCTACCACAATGTCAGGCAGGATTTATGTTATATTAATACACAACAAAAAAAAAAGATCATTATGTACTTTCTCTATCACATCCATCGATGAAATGTCCGACACCCATTGCTTACACACACAAATTTTCACGGAGAGGTTATTTTATACAGTTTATATTCACAATAATGGCACATAGAAAAATCACAATGGAAAAATTCAGGAATGTTTTGCAATTTTTAGTAATAAACTTCAACTGTCTCACAAACATGGCTGCGTGTGCAGAGCTGCTGTAACCAAGGCTTGACTGTGGAATGGAGCGGTTATCACAGGGGACCTGCGCTTGTTGGGACAAATCTGGTCTACATGCAGAGGTGCCACCCAGTGGCCAGATGGCTGTAATGAGTTTTCTGACTTAAAAAAAAAAAAAAAAAAAAAAAAGATTGGAAAAGGAAGGCCTCTTACAATAAA
>VXAV01008087.1:151372-174797 GCA_013399715.1 Alectura lathami | reverse complement strand
TTTGTCTTTTTTTTTTTTTTTTTTTTTTTAACACTTCATGGTTAGCACATAAACAAAAGGGGTTCCAGTTTCCTGAAAAGTAGTAGCTGACAAAGTTTGCGTAATTGTCTTCAAGTTACAGAATAAAAAGAGCTTCAGTTAGTTCAAGTAGTCTTCAGGTAATCAAAAGACAAAACATGTTCTGTCTTTGAAACCTGATTTTAGAAATTGTGTTAGTATGTTCAATGATTTTGCACTAAGCAAGGTGCTATTTTTGTTGGTTTTGTGTTTTTTTGTTTTTTTGTTTTTTCCCCTGCAAACAAGAGCTAGAAGTACAGTTAAAGAAAGGTGATTATGTGTGGTAGGCACAAACTGAAATTTAAAATTCTTCTCCTCAATAGCACTGTTCATACAGAGTGATAATCTGGGTAGTAGATGTGAAAAGGGAAAAAGCACAGTGGTTGTAAGATGTTCATGATAACCGGCAATATACAAAATCTATTTCAGTGATTAAGTTCCTTAGCTAAGATTATCAGAGGACAAAAGAGTGAAACAGTGATGGGCATCTGGTACAGCTCTACACTGCTGTTCATGAAGATGAACTAGCTGCATAACGGCTGGTGTGGCTAAAAACATTCTTCATTAAATGTGCAGATTATCTGGAAGATAACTGTGTGATTCAGATGAAGCTATTCTCAGTCTGAAGTGTCTCTACTGGGTTTATTTCCAGTCAACAGAGATGGTGAACAAGATAGATAACTTTAAACATAACAAATAAGTGCAATAAATTCTGGGACAGCTGCACTTTTCGATCTTGTAAGACAGAAAAGGCTCACTCAGAATAAGAAACCAGAAACCAGAAACTGCTGGGATTCACTGCATTAGAGCTTTGCCCACAGAGCAACATTGTGCATCTGTGTTAGGACTCAGAAAAACATGTTTTGAAGGACTAATGAATGTAGTATTTCCAATTGCATGCTGTTTGAAGCACAAGAAAGCCAGAAGCTTGAAGTATTTCATCACATGAGGAGTTGCTCAGAGCTTCAGCAAACTGCCAAGTGCAAACAAATATATTTAATAACCTGAGATTAATATATTGTACTGGGAAAACAGTAGGGTTGAAAAAACAAATACATGTAGGTCTGGCAGTGGACAACAAGTATGACAAGTTTGTGGTGTTGCAGTGTCTCAGAAAAGGCTCTGTGCAGTCTGTGTGTGTATCGTGGAACAAAGCAAGGAGGCAGCAGACCTGCTCTTTGGGATTTTTGGTATGACTGGAAGCAGGATGTTGTGTCCAGCTCTGGACACATTTTTGCCAGAGAGATGTTGTCAGAAGGAAACCGAGAGGAGAGCACAGTAATTCCTTTACAGAAGGGAAGATTATGCTAAATAATGACTGAGTGAGAGATACAGCCGAAGCCTTCAAATATTCAAATAGTGTGAGTTTGCCAAACAAAGAAATTAATTATTTAGGCTGACATAAGGCAGAATGGAGTAACTATAACAAAAGGTACTTTTAGGTGAGGTATTAACCCTGTTATTAAGGTGTATGACAAGACACTTCTAAGGAGCGCAGTAGGAATACATCTGCTGCGACAAGATGTGACCTAAGGTGATTGAAACAGACTATCTCTATGATCAAGGAGGGTGGAGGCAGAAATGCGGAACTTGTTTCACCTGTGAATGTGAGATCTGGCCGTTAGATGGCAGGGTTCAGGTGCCAGACTGTGGGTGCCTGCTCTTCTGCCAGTGTCACGCCTCAGGAGGACTTCGGGGCTGCTAATCTGTCCCAGTGGCTGGAACAGGTTGGAGATGCTCAATTTTCCTCTAAAAATCACAGCCATGCAGCCTGTCACTCACACGGCAGAAAGACACACAACCACTGCACGTGTCCTGTCAGGATGTGCGCTCCAGCTGTTCACCGCTTGCAGCCCTGTATGGGTGCAGGAGTTGCTAAGTTAGCCAAGTGTAACAAACCACTTCATATAGGAGCTGAAGTCAGCTGAAGTCTGAAAAAGGGTGAAATGAGGGGAAGAAAAAAAACTGTTACCAGGGATGCAGTAATGGGAATGCTGAGGCAGCGGGAAGAGCTTGCTGCAGGCTGTTGAGGAAGTCCACATACTGGTATTGTAGAAAAGATAACAAAAGGAATAATAAGAGGTAGCTTTGTCTGGAAAACTTCAGCCCAGAGCTGGCTGCTTGAAATGCTCAAAATATACTAAAACTGTAGCTAGAGCAACTGAAATAATGTGCAGTAATAATAATAATAATAATAATAAACTGTTTAAAACATTCTGCACTGCTAAAGGATCTGCCCCAGGGAGCGATCCTCACATATGCATCCACACCTCTCCAGATCACACGCCTCTAGAGTGAACTGGCTGTGCTTGTGCTGCACAACACTTGACCTGGGTCTGATGTCCCTGTGGCTTTATGACCATAATTATGTTTTTGTGGCTTCAGTTCAAAGTGTCTGAGGTAATGTGAGGGCTGCTTTGCTGCCTGCGAGACTGGTGTTTTTATAGCATTATGCCAAGGGTATGCTGCCTGCAGTGGGCTGTGGTGTGGGGCATATGGTAGGTATCTGAGGACAGGAGGCTAGCTGGGGTGGTATAGGGCAGGAGGAGCCAAAGCTGCCATAGCCCCATCCCTTCTCTGCTGTCCCTCAGAGTCCAGCTGCAGAGCTGCACCTGGGCTCCTCCTCGGAGGGAAGTGCTTGGTTTCCTCCAGAGAGCCCAGACACAAAGTGATGCATGTGCAGTATGGCTGACAAGGGGACCGGGACCAGAAAGTGAACCAGGGAGGTAAAATTACTTGGCAGCATAGGTGGACCCATCACAGTCAAGAGCACCTCAACAGGGGAGATCCCCTTACTCTTAGTTGTGGAGTAAGTCTTTAGCACAGGCACTTTGCTGATCAGATTGATATTTGCTGGTCCCAGAGAAAAATTTAAGTGCTGATATGGCACGGGAGGGGGAAGACTGGGCAGAGGATATGAATAAACAAACAGAATATCTTTCCGTTTTAGTCAAGTTTATCTCACTTATACATGTTCTCTTTTTTAAAGCATGATTTCATCCTATGTAAAAGTGTTGACTGAAAATGAGAATTAATATTCAAGAATCATCTACAGGGTACAGACTGAAGACTTACAAAGAATAGCAGACTGTAGATGGATATCATGGCTGAATGTGATGGATGAAGAGGGAAGCCATGGCTGTATAATTATCAGGCTGCCAATTTAGAAAACATTATTAATTTTAAACATTTTAATTTTTAATCTCCTCTTTTCTTCTTTTTGTTTGTGAGTTTTGTTTATTGTTCCTACCATGGTGTAGTTGTGCAGTTTTGTCTTCGGGTTAATTCCTTTCAAAATGCTTTTTAGTTGTCATAATATTTTAAGAAGATATTTTAAGACAATTAGTAGAATTGTGTCGCTGCTAGGGACTTAGGCATGGACAAGGAAAAGCGATGGGTCTATGGCATGCGGTCTGTAGCATAAAAAGAGCACTTCCTAGTTTAAGTTCTGTTTGATGGTTTAGGATTACTCTTCCAGTCAGTAGCTTTGCTGTGAACCAGTATCTTTGTACTAGTGAAGAGAAGACTTTTCCACCTACAAAGCTTCTCCTTCCTCACTCTGTGTTCAGAAGCTTGGGAATTTCTAAGGCCTTCTAACCCTCTCTTCCTTTTGCTTCACTGCAGAATGAGTTATTATTTTCATTAGCTACATGAGAACATGCCAGACACTCACTGCTGTGGACAAGGTAAACATATTCTGACTGTTTTTGACATAATTAGTTGCACTATTAGTTGCACTAGCCAAACACAAAACAAACAACAAACAACTCAGTCTGTCATAAATATTCAACCCACCATTTCTCCCGATGTAAAAATTCTTACCTCCACAGACAACCTCCTCTCCAAGTGCCTCAGACAATTGTTGGGCCTTGCAAAACGTCTGGGAGGGTTTCATAACCTTCCTGGCATGTTGCAAATGCTCTTTCCCCCCAGGCCTGCGGGGCTTTGAACGAGTGGGTATGGTTACACGAATAAGTCAGAGTGAGGAAAGCCAGGGTGTGGATTCACGGTGCGTCAGCTGCCCCATGGTAACTGTCCATCCGCCTGCCCTCACCCCTCCAAGAGCGTGAACTGGGGCGAGCTCCTTTGTGTTTAGGCCAGAACATGAGAATTTATACCAGCAGTTACCGCAGCGTTCACACCTCAGCTTGCCCCATGGCAGCTTGCTTGCCTGCCAGTGCCTTGAGGCAGGAAGTGTACTGCTGCGCTGTGCTGGAAAATTGCTTGCTGCCCAAAATGGAAGCTTTTGGTAGATGATGAGGAGCTCAGCTCTCAGTAGATTGTTGAATGGATAGATCTGAAATTGTGTAGAAATGTAAACATCTGCTATCCCATTTGGAAATCTGAAGTGACTGTTGGCTGTGCGTTGGTTTTGGGTTGAAACTTCTCATGCTGCTTTTGTCAGCGCCAGTTTTCAGGGTGATACCTGAAATAACATTCTTTAAAAGAGAGGTGGGTGAAAGAAACAGTATTGCTTCATCATACTGTGAAAGCAGCGGTTTCCATGGACATGGCAGCACCCTGAGGTCTGATGGTGCCCTGATGTCGTGTCCTCTGGCCTTGGGCTTCCCGCTATGGCCCTGTGGCGTTGAGGCCTAAGAGGATCTCTAGGGTGGCCCTGCCTCCCTGCTGTGTCCATGTGGAGTTGGGGTCTGAGGGGGGCCTCTGGGGTGGCCCTGCCTCCTCGCTGTGGCCCTACAGTGGTGAGGTCTGAGGGAAGCCTCTGATGGGCCTCCATCACTGGAGGTGAGCCCTCCTGAGCCTCCCAGGTAGCTGGCACAGCCCCGTTCCACAGCAGGAAGGGGGGAATCCCAGGGAGGCCTCATTACTTCCTGCCTAGGAAGTGTTTGCTCCCACAGCTTGTCTTCCTCCTTTTGGCGTTCTGATGTGCATGACATGTTGTTCTCTGACATATGTATGTTACGTAGCACCTGAGGTGCAGACGCCTGGCACTGGCCGAGCAGCACCGTTACGAATGGTGGCCTCTCACAGGGTGTTTGTGTCACCTCAGCACTTGACGGCGCTTCTGCCTGCTTCCCACAGTGTCCTAGATTTTCCTCCTTACCCAGACTTCAGCCAAACACCTTCCCAAGCCTCCTGCCCATATTGTGTCATTCATTCCCCTGCTCTGATAAAATCCCTTGATCACCGAGTTGATAGTCCTCAGTGTACTGTTATTCCTTGAAAAGTCCTACAGAGGCCTCCAGTACCTATATCAGATGGGGCGGGATGTAACAGAGTCTTTCAGTGTTAGATGAGCAGCTGGTTAATGTGACTTTTGAATTATTTCACATACGATTTGTGTGGAACCATCCCAAAGTAGCTTCCGTTGGCAGAGGCCCTACAGACAGCAGGCAGAAAATGAAAATCCAGATGGACAGCTTAAAGTCAGCTGTGGCTTGGAGAAGGTAACCAGCCACTGAGAGCAGTGCAGTTTATTTCTTAAGAATAGGTAAATAAACAAAATAATTGCATATGTTTATTGGAGTATGTGTTAAAATGTCAAAACATTTTCACCACAATTATGCAATAAACTGAACACCTCTATAAATAAGCCTGAGGCTTCTCTGCTCCCTTATTTACTCTTTGAAAACAGTATGACAGTCAGGTATAAAACTAAATTTGCAACTGGAGCTGTGCGAACAGCTGGATTTAGGACTTTGTGATGAATCTGGAGGAAAAACCTACAGGAAAGGGAGTTTTTATCTAACTGAAATAGAAAATGCATGTATTTTAAGAACAAAACAAAAACATTTCATACACTATTTTTGCTGAAAGCAAATGATTTACTGAGGGTATTTTATACCTAAAAATCTGTCGGTGTATCAAACTGGAGTGAGTGCAGCAGAAGGCCACCGTTATAGCTGGAGGATGCCTGTGAGGCTGATGGAGGATGGAGGCTTGTTCAGCCTGAGGAAGAGGCAGATTTGGGCTGTGAGGAGGGACCTGGAGGCACCACAGTACACCAGCTACATCCCATGGCTGACCTTGCTTCAGGCAGCAGGTTGGACTAGAGACCTCCTGGGGTCCCTTCCAACCTGAATTATCATATGAAGCTATGAAAAATGCGGTCCAATTTTGAAATTAAAATATCCAAGTACATCAGTTTTTAAAAAGTTGAATTTTAATTGTTGAATCATCTGAAGGACTAGATACATAAAATGTCATTTTTTAATCAAACTTTTTAATGAAACCACATCTTCAGAGAATTCTATTTTCCTGTTTCTTTGGTTTTTCAGACAGCAAAATGAAAGAGATGACACAAAATGTCAGTTGTTGTTTTTTATTATTTTCTTTCTCACTGAAGAGTAAAAGAAGTGAACTTTTCCACATCCTTTGGATTACAAATTTCAAGATTGACACTGAAAAAAAACAGAAGCAAAATTAATTTATTGTTGTAAAGATTGTGTACATTGTCATTGGGATGGTATCTTTCCAATAAATGGCCTTCTGTTTTGCCAATTCAACTGATTCTTTATTGAGACAGCTTCGAGAAAGAGCAGAATGTTATGTAGTGTGGAACTATAAACCCCAAATGTTGTAATCTGCTGTGTCTGTAGAGATAGAGTGTCATAAGATAATAACAATTTTTCTCCCTTGTAGCTCTGATGTGGTTATCTTGCTGAATATTGTAATCAGTTTCATTTGTTTTGGTATCAGGAAAAAGCTGACAAGTTAGAGTTTCAGATAGCTGAAGCAGCTGGGATAAATTAATGTCTAATTACCAGCAGTGAGTAGTTTGGCTAAAAAAAGAGGTGTAAACTTTAGCAATACTGGAGACCTGGAACCAGTACAACGGGAGAAAACAGCTTATTGTATTCGTCAAGAAATACAGCAGATATTAGCTCAGACATTATCTCACTAGGATGTATTAATTGGACGATCTTTACTCTCCTTCCAGGTACTATGATATATCAGGCAAACGCTACACTGTTCAAGAAAGCCAACTACCATCAGTAATCTGTCCACACACTTATACTCTTCCAGCAATATCAATGTCTACTGCCTCGTTACCAGCAGCGCTTAGAAAGGTAAGAGAAAACTATGTATGTTTACATAAAACATGTATGCACATATATATAATAAAGAGGACAACTAATCTGAAAACAGAATTTAACAGGAGGTATAATTGTAATCCTCCTTTAAAAGACGTGTGTTTGAAGTACTGGAAGTTTTTCAAATGAATATCATATACAGAATTAAGGAAGGTACATAATAACTCTAGCTGGCATGAGCACCAACAAAGGAAATGGCTCGAGGAGATCTTCCACATGTTCTCACAAACCATATGGCTTCTTTCTTTTGTTCATAAAATACATATAAGCCAAAATAATAAAGCAGCAGCACTTACACTTCCATAGTTGCTCACTTAACCTGTGCTATTTTCTATGTAAAGTTTTATTCCAGAGAAGGAGAAATGGCTATGCTTTAGTTTTCTAATGTTCCTTTAGTTCATGTAGTGTTACTCATTTGCTTGGCAGCAGTATTGTTGCATGGAAGCAAGCTAGGGAAAACGCTAATTACTTCTGCTCTAATGTGAGAACTTTGTTTCAGATTGCAGACAGGGTTGTGCAATACCATGCTTGTCTTTATTTTAATCTTTCCATGCAGAGAGAAGTACTTTTTTTTTTTCACATTAGCAGAAGTACAGTAATTATAAAAGCTGATTTTTTCTTACTTGTGGAACTAATATTCATCTGAATATATTTGATGAGGACCTAAAATATTCTGTCTTGAAATCAAATAAATGTCTTGTCTAGCTTGGCCAAACCCGGAAATCTCATCTACTAATTTCTATATGAAGCCTTTGGAAAAGACTCATCACATAAATAAGACAAATAATATAAACCCCAAACATCCCTTGTGGTCTCATTCAGCATCTTGGTTCCCTTGATACTGTAGAAACACCTACAGAGCTCAGTTCTTCACAGTTATGAAACTGCAAAATGCTGCAGTATTGCAATGGGATGAAATTTCTGTAGCAGTAGAAGCCAGCTGAGGACTTAGCTTTCCAGTAGAGCAGACTGCTGTTCTTCGATGGACTTGTATATTAATTTCTTGCAAAGAATTCTAACAAAGATCTGATTGTCAGGTCAATACAAAAAAAAAGCAAGGAAATTAATTTTATTTTTCATAGGAATTAGGAGAGCAGAGGAGAGAGAATTCAGCAGTTTCTTTTGCATTGGGATGATCTGGTGTGGTATACAATAATATGACAGATGGATTATGGGGACCAGGCTTTAATGAAGCCCTGTCTTCCCTCAGCACTTCTTGTGAGAGAGCATTAGAAAACTGCATGACACACAACAGAAGCTGTTTGCACTAGACTCCTCTCTGTTACCTCTCCTCTCTACAGAAATCTGTTTGAAAGCCTTTTAAACGTGAATGTACTAAATAGAGTCTTGTAGTCTAATTTACACAGCCTAATTTGTATTATCCTCTGTTTTTGCCTAATTTAGGCTATTCGCTTTACTCAGATAATTAAGAGATGACTCTACCAATGACTAAAACAGACAAGCTCTCCTGCATTCTTTTGTAAAATAAACAGTCTTCCTAAGAAACCTTGCTTATCAGTCTCTGGAGCTTGTTCACATCTAGTTGTGTTTTCTGAAAAAATGCATACATATATATATATATAACTGTTTTCACTTTCTTTTCAGTAGCAGTGATCGCAATATGACAGAGTTCACTTTCACCTAAATCCCCTTCCACTCTCAGCCAGTTCATGCCTGCTAGTCAGCAGAAGATCTAAAATAGCCACTCCCTTAATGGTTTTCTTCACCTTCTGAAGAAGAAGCTGTCCCCAGCATATTCTAAGAACTTGTTGGACTGTCTCTGTCTTGTATTTTTTTTCCAACAGAAAAAAAAAATAATAATAATTCCAAGAAGTAATTAAAGCCGTCAGGTTCTGTCCTTTTGGATGCTTCCCTTGCTTGATCAAAAAACAGTCTTCTCTCCACCCAATTAACCAGTGTATAATAAACTTCTATCATAATATTCCCTGGTTTTCCCCTTTAATCTTCTTCCAGAGTTGATTAACACATCTTCATCTTACCCATTCTACTGCTTCACAGCAACTGTTCTTGATATACAATGTAACTTTGTTTCCCCTTTTTACTGGACTTTCATAAACAGTGCTAGTAAGGCAGACAGAAATTAAGGCATGTTCAAATTCACTTGTTTTGTAGTGCTGTTCAGTGAATAAGTGATATGTTGCCCAAATTATAAGGTTAAAATATTTTTTCTCACTAAATCGGTTTTGAAAAAAAAAAAAGGCTACATCATTCTATATCAGTATTGTTCTCTCATCAAATACCTTTGATGCTGATTCACATGTATTTCTCGTTCTGTACAAAGATTTCCATAATTCTTTCCTTTGCAAGTCCGTCTGGAATTCATCACTTTGTTTTATTATAAGCTTCTGATTTGAATAACTGAAAATTTCAGCCCTATAAAAATCAACAAGAGGTTTTTTAAGTGCACTTATCAAATATGTGAATAGCATATGTTCATTAAATCACTGGAAGCAACTAAGTCTATGAGAAAGTAATAAACTATAAAAATTTAAAATACAGATTTAATTTTCTTCATTCTCCTAGTACTATTTAATATGCAAAACATTCTTTTTTTTTTTTTTTAATTAAGGTTAGCAGTTTACCTTTTGGTATTTTGGCAAATAAAAGTTTTGGAACAGTGTTAAACACTGAAAAAAATAATAATCAAAAATAATTTTGAGAGGTCAGTCCTGCAAAGTACTCTGTTTCTGGATTTATAAAACTCACCCTATTCCTGTTCATTTTTCCAAGTAGTGCATTCTGTCCTGGGTTATGTTTGCGTGATCCAGTTATTCTCAGAGGAGCTATAGAGGAATATTTTGTGCCTATGAGTTTGTTTGCAAATGAAGGAGAATAGCTTGGTTAGATTACTGTTTGTATTTAGAAAGTCTGTGCAGATCCACTCTGAAGATTGTTTGAGCTGTCATCTAGCCTATACTGTATGAAGTAGACATCTATGGCCATAATTCTATGATAATTTACAATATTTTTAAGACTGATTAAATTAATAAAGCCATGTGGCGAGTGTTCTTGCTATGGATGAAGCATCAACTTCCTGAATGTTTGTTGCATTCAGTTCTCTTCAAATAAATAATAATTCAATTTGAGGGCTGGCTTACAGATAGATATGCACTTTGCTGGCATACAGTTTCAATAGGAATAAAATGGATGTTAATGCAAACTGAGGAGTCCTGCCTGCAGTATGGCAAACCCAAATGACCTTAAATTACTTAGGTACAGACAAATAGGTTTTAATCTGTTTCCAAATGGTTAGTCTGAAAGGTAATTGGCTTCTGCTGATAGTAAAATGAGGGAATGAAGAGAATGTTCTTAATCCTTCATTATTTATACATCTCCTCTTCACTAGGAACAATGAGTACAAAACATCTGGACTTTTAAACTCCATGTAAGATAGGTCTAAACACTTTCTTCTAACAGTCCCATATGTGTTCTCTAATGCTGTCTCTCCTCTTACATCAAGGTGTTGATTAGTCATTTTTTGAGACCTATAACCAGGTATCTATGTAAAGGTTTCTCAGGATTCTCCATCTAGATAAGAGTTCTCACACCTACTTGCTACCTGAACACAGCCGCTGCCTTTCACACAAAGATTCAGTCCTGCGACATGAATATTAAACTAAGGAAACTGGGTGGAGTACTTCTAACACCCAGGTGTGGCCATGGAAGCCCATTTTGATTCTGTGTCAAATTACTGGATTAAACGAGTTTATTCTATCACTGCTGTTGCCATGTTCCTGAGACAGCAGATATGCAGATCTGAAAGTTCTCTTGCTCTTTAACTCATCTTTCAAGATGGTAGCCAGTCAATGTCGAGGATGTTTTCAGCTTAGCATTCCTCATCTGCTTCTTCAATTTCATTTCTGCATTGCTCAGAGTAACGTTAGCAAGACATCAGGCCCAGGTCCTCGCAGTGTGTCTCCTTACAGTGCTTTATTTCCTAAAGAAATAACAAAACCCTAGTCTATTTGGGATCTCACAAGGTTGATCTCACCTGCCAGAGTGATGTTTTAAACTGTGAAAGCAAAGCATATTATACTGCCAGCTGGTAATCTTCCACTACCAAGGGTGAAAGCAGGTGAACCACTTTCCAGAGTAAGACAACAAAATTACCGGTTTGTGGGTAGGTGAGAGGAGCCTGCCCTGAGCAGAGCAAGGCTTTGCCTTAAGGTTTACCTCAGTTTTCTATAGATAAGGCCTTTCAGTGGTTAACTGATCTCCTCCCAAAACTTCAGATGGAAAGAAGAAAAGGAATCCTTCTTCAGGCTTAGAATCAAGGAAACAAAACCCTATAGCCAAAGTCCTACAGAGTGAGTCATGCAAGGGCCAAGAGTATTTGCTGTTGTATGCTTTCTCTGATGAGAAAAAAAAAAAAAAAAAATCCAGAAAAGCACTAAGCTGCTTTATGCAAACACTCAGGAAAAGGGAAGGGGAACTTGTATGGCATTTCAGTTTTTTTTCCTTTGAGAAGGCACAGCAAGACTGTTACTTAAGACAAGACTGGGGGCTGGGGGTGGGCTTGTGCTTGATTTTCTTTTGTTCTCTTTTAAAATCCGGGTGGGTCCTGAACTGTATGGATTAAGCTATACCTTTCTAGATGAGCAAATGTTGCAGCAGGATAGAGTTTGATTGTATTGCCAGAAAAACAAACAAACAAACAACAGCAACAACAACAACAAAAAAAAAACAGGAGAAAAACTCTGCTTGGTGTTTTACAGGACATCAGAATTCTTGCTGGAGTTTCCATTGTCTTAATTATATTTATGCTCAACTGCTGTGTAAAGTAATGTACTTTGTGTTTTTTTTTTCCCCTCCTTCTTTTTCAGTGTAACCGTTGTGTTCTATACCTGGTAAAACTCCTGTCTTTCCTACCGTGGGCAATAGAGAAGGGCCTTTGAATTTGGGTTGTAGGCCTCGCTAGTGCCATGTGTTCAGTGCAGATAATTCATTGCTGACACATGATGCTTCCAGTCACCCTCCTCCTCGGGTGTGACTTGTTTCCCTAGAGCAATGGCACTTTCTACCTCCCAGGCTTAACAAGTTCAATAATTTTCCTCTTTTTTTTTTTTCCACTAGGAACTCCCCCCTGTTACTAGGCAGGTAGGTGTCAAAGCCCTTAATAATCCTCACGTACTATTCTTCAACAAAAAGCTGGCATTTACTTACTCTCTTCTTAATTAGTCATGCTTGTGGTCACTCCAGTAGGGCTACTTTTTAATCACATTACTTCCCAGTGTCATTCTTGCAGAGAAGAGAGTAGCCTCCCTTGTTTTAAATTTTAAAGCATAACTTCTAACCTCTGTAAACAGCCAGATCTGCCTGTGACAGTCAACTGCACCTCGTGGGCCTCTAGTACACACATTTATAGGAAACCTGGAGAAATAAGTTCTGTGCTTAAGTGAACCGAAAATACAGCAATGTGGAGAGGTTTTTGTAGGCTAGGATAGATATAAGGATTTTACATATATTTATTTATATACATATATATATATATATTTAAATGTATGTGTGACTAATAAATTAAAGTTTAGGGGATGTTATCGATGAGCCACGGATTTGGGTTCACTCTCCTGATGCATTGGTATGAATTGAAGAGAACAGTATAGAGAGAATGAAAAAAGATCAAATGTGGTGAAGCATGGATCACATGAGAGTTCTTTGACAAAACTTAGAATAGCTACATTATTCATTGTCTGTGCGGCTTTTAATATGGATTTTAATAGGATGTTATTGTGCTGGCTGCTGAGCACAGTAACCCTTATTGTGGTCAAAAATGTATAGGAAAACATGAGAAAGTTGTAATAGTTAATCTAGGTTGTTTTTTTCTTTTATCCTATCTGTACAATTTGTAGCTATTCTTGGGCTCCAACCATACTGTGGTTTGGGCAAGAAAGTGATGTTAATAGGAAAAGAGCACTGAAGTCTTTGCTTTGAAATTCATGGAAAAAAAAAAAAAAAAAAAGTAATCAAGTTTTCAAACCAAACCAGTTGAGTAGGGTGGAGAGATGTGGGAAGGGAAAAAGAATGCCTCATTTTGTACTAGCCCTGCCAGCACTTCTTGTATGGTTGACAAAGGATTTATACTACACTTGGCGAATACTTAATTTACTCTGTCTGTTCTTTAAACTTTTAAAGTTTTTATAGGATGCTTAGCTCTGAGTCATGCTATGTTTTGCAATAGTTTGAGATGATTACTACTGAAATATTCTTTCAGAATGACTTTGTTGATAAATATGCAATTCATAATTAAAAACCCAACAACATAACAACCAATTGCAAACAAAATGTACATAGTACTGAAGTCGTCATGGAATCCAGAAAGTACAGAACTGGAACAGAATTTAAAAGCTGACCACTTAAGTCACAGTGATGTCTCCCACAGACATTTGTGCTCTGAGAAGCCACTAGATCTTAAATTACTTGACCAGAGAATTGGTGAGTAGTGTCATAAACCAGTAACCTGAAAACCTGCTGAAATGTCAAAACCCACAGAGGACTGTGGAGAGAGTAACTTGGAGATAGCTTCTGTCAGTGAGCTTCCCATCAAGCAGATACCTGAGAGTGCGGTCTACAGAGACGTAGCAGCAGTGTTGACTGCTGTGAGAGCATCTGACAGAAAGGGATGCTTGGTACCACGCAGACAAGGCAGAACTGGCCCCAGCACGTACCGACAGATGTTGTGTAACAGCCCCTGCTGGCAAGAGCCCGCCTGTTGGCCAGCTCTTCCTAACAAACAGGACTAAGTAGCAGTGGAAGGCTGAACTACATTCGTGTTAATTCTTTCAGCTCAAGTAATTTCTGGTACTCTTTTCTATAAATATTTCTTAGTGTTGACACTAAAACTTACAGAGGTAGCAAAGCCCGTGTGGAAGCAATTTCCTTTTCATAGCACATGGGTACCTGTGTACTTACAGGAATGATGAATCAGGACAGTGGGGCAGCCAGCTGTAGTTATAAGTTGACAGTGGCAATGCTTTCCAGGCTGAGGGAACTCAGATATCATGTCTGCACTGAAGAATAAAAAGAGAAAAACATGATATGAATTTGTATACATTGGGCACTTTTGCTTTTGAGCTGTGGCAATTGTGATTCCATTGCTTTATGTGTGCTTTGTCAAGGCCTACGTGAGAGGGAGAAGACCGACAAGAGGGATACCAGAGAGGAGACACAGAAAAGATAGAACTAACGAATGCCAAAGCCAAAGTAACAAAAAATATTTGTTTATAGATGAAATTCATTGCTTATAGGAATGATATCAAAGCCAAAAATGTGAGCAACAGTGTTCAGAAGAACTAAGAAGTGTTCAGTTCTCTAGGACTTTGCCAACAGGGTCTTGATGTAACTCTGATTTATTTTATGTTTCTGGTTCGAAGACCTATTGTGATAATTGCATCACCAGAAATGTAAGGCATGCATACTAGAATTGTCTTGTCTAGTCTGATTGATGTGAGGTATACGATGGAGTTAAGAATGACTGAGTTAAGAGTGTCCATAATGGTCTGTGCCTTCTGATAAGCATCATTCTGCCTAGATTTCCCAGGACACAGCCAACACAGATAGCACTGCAGCAGAAATGCTCTGGATACAGAACTGTGATTCTTTCATAGAAAAAGAAGTTGCTAGATGCCCTAAATTCAGCCACATTTGTTAATAATGAAGGTAGAAAAGTCCAGCAGCCAGTTACATATGCACAGACACGTACTGCACAGGCAGAGACCAACATTCTGAGAAGTTTCAATATCAAAAAGCTTGAATACCAGGTGCATTATAAAACTATCTGATTATTATTATTTGGCTTTGTCACACAGTGCACAGAAGACATGCTTATCCTTTTATCTTCCTCAAACTCTTGAAATTTAGGAGTAATTAAAGCACAAGAGAGGTTCTCAGCTATCCACGACAGGAGCTCTCTGAGCATTGCTCAACAAAATTCTCTGCTTAATAAAACACCGTTCTGCTGACTAGACTGATGGCATCATTGCAATTTCCTCGTTGTTCCACTTTTTTCCATATTCCCAGCTCATTACACTTCTTATCCCCATTTGAACCACAAATTCATTTCTGTATTAACTTAGAAATTTCCTCATTTTGGTATTTGCAACCTGGCTTAAGACATCAGCTCTCTTATTTCCTAAAGTAACATCCAGTTCTTGTTGAGAGACACCTTGAAAACATCTTTCTCTCATATTTCTGCAGCTGTTTGGTGAGTTTACTTCTGAGCTGTAGCACAAGAGCAAGTAAGCTGTGGGTGATTGCAGGTGTGCAGGACTGCAACTGACAGCTAACATGGATTTTAGAGAGAAGAAGTGCAAAGGGCAGGAGGGAAGATGGCATGGAGTTGCTGAGCATTTTCATAGAGGGAACATGGCTTCTGGAATACTGACGTGAGAGAAATCTGTCTTGTATTCTAACACTCTGGCATTCGAGACAGCAATGGATGGGCTGAGTCAAATAGGTTCCATCCCTCCTTTTGGATAGGAATAAATTTGAAGGCACAGTAGGAATACCAGTTAATTCTTATTCTGATAGACATCTTTCAAGTACTCAAAGGTTACTGAGGACATCATTGTGGGTTTTTTGTTTGTTACTTTTTAAACGCAGGTAAAAAAAAAGAACAGTACAGTGCCAGTCAATGTACATTTATTTACTCTTGGCTGGCAACTTAACACAGATGTCACTTAGAGCACGCTTCTTCCAAACACTTAAACACATCTACCTTGAAGAGAAGAATTATAAAAAAGCTATGTCCAATTCACACTAGGCTTGATTCCTGCGTAGTCTTTGTGCTTACCTATGTGTGGAACTGAATTTCATCTTAGTTATTACATGCTCCATGTAATACTGTGAAGAAATTTAGGAGCTGCAAGGAGTGAAAACGTGTTTCTGTTTGGGGTGGTTAGAGACCGCTTAGAAGGCAGTTGCGTGAGCAGTTGTCCAGAATGTGTGATAGTGCCGAGTTCTTCAGAACTGAAGCACCGAACAATCTACAGTCTGTCCCCAGGCAAAGACAGAATACGAGGTCTGTCACACTGGCACACTACTCTGCTGTGCAGGAGTGAAGTACGACACCGCTCCAGCTGCGCAAGGCTGCCCAGGCAGGGCAGGGAGACATTCATGCCTTGCAGAGCGATAAGGTCAGTGATCAGAGGTGGACCAGTGAAATGAGTCTGGTGTTGGTGACGTGGAAGCGTGCACCAGGCAACCCAGTGTTAATCAGTGACCGTCCTTTATCTACCCCACCTTTGTCTATCATCATGCCAAACACCTAGCTAGGCAGCATTTCAACATCTCACTGGTGTTGCTCATGCTCCTGTGTAACTCTTTCTTAGGATGACACCAGGCACTTTTCTGCCTTCTTCCCAAAGGGCATACTCCTCCCTTCTCTTTCCCTTGGTGAGTACAGCCCTGTGAAGTTGCTGTTTGAATCACCAGGAGTCTGCTTCTGGCCTCCATGCTAGGCTATGGTGTAGTGATCTGCGTAGAGAGCTGCAGTCTGCTTTGCATCATGCTTTTCTTGTACCACTTCCACACTTGTGCAATGTGTTGGAATGGTTTTCAGGACCTTGGCAGCCAGCTGTGCTCTCTTTTTGGGTGTAACCATATTTCCATTTTGCCATGCTACGTGACCAGGTGTCTCAGCATATCCGCAGTACACCTGTGCACCCTCAGATCTGAGAAGATTGCAACACAAAGCTTTTAGTAATAGCTTACTCCTCCTGACCAGGCTTTTGCCGTTTTGTACTGTATATGATGTATATGACAATTAGGAAAGTGTGTACATATATATACATGTGTGTATAATTTACTGCTCTGTAGTTCCATCTGCAGTATAATAATGGGTTTGCAGAGAGTAGTCATGAAAAACTTCTTCTTTCTGGTTTTATTCTCCTGAGAACTGAATTACAGTGAGTAAGCTGGAATGTTTCTTCACTTAGTCCTTTAAAACTTATTCCTCAGTCTGCCATAGCTCAAGATCTGCAAGTCCAGAGAGCAGTCCACTTTAATAAAGAATTGTCTAAACAACTTTTTGAGTAAGATGTAGAGATTTTCAAATAAGTCTACCACTCCTACAAACTAGCTTGGTTAGAATAATTTTCAAAATAAGTGGGCTACTTTTCGACACGTAAATTTTGAATTTGTTGTTGTTGCAAACAGTATCTAAAGATTTAAACAGAATATAATGTTTTGTTCTACAAACATTGCTTTTTCTAGTGAGACATGACAACATAATTCCCTGTAAATTAAACCTTATGACATACAAACAAAAATATAATGTCTTTTCCTTTCCCATCTGTGCAACTCCCCCCATTTTTTAACTGTTTAGAAACTAGTATTTAGATAAAAATGACATCGAGAACTGTTTACTTTTTTTGCATTTCTTTTAGAGAAACTTGTGATTTTTAGGAGGCTTATCAGTGGCAATTCTGCGTATTCCCCTCCCCTGTTCTCTCAAGGAGTATTGCTTCTGGGAATGCTGAGGGTATGTTTTTTCTTTGGCACAGAGGACTTACTTTCATCATAGAAATTTCTGATTCTGGAAACTGAAATTTAAGAAAAAAAAAAAGACACACACACACACAAAAAACAACTTTCCAAACATGAGAAAGGTATATTTGTGTCCTGGTTTCCCTAACTGGCTGCCCGCGAAGCAGAAGCTCACCCTGTGTGCTGCTGGCTGCTGTTCAGAGGAACTGAAGAGACTTGTCAGGCTTATCGTGTGGCTGGCTGGGAAAGCCTGAGCTGCAGCAGGGACAAAAGGCAGAGTCACTTGCAGACAAAAAGGTTGGGTTGCCAGAGGGAAACCTCTAGCACAGCCAAGATTTCTCTTCCCACCCGCTCCCCACCTGCTGCCAAGAAGGCGTAGGAGGGAAGCGGTGGAGTGGCGACAGGAGAGAACACACACGCTCCTTCCTTCTGGGTAGAGGAAGCGCTTGTAGCCTGCCGGGTTTTAAGCGGGCCGCCCAGGTGCCTCCCATGTCCTCAAGCACTGAGGAATGGTGGAGGGGCTCGTACAAAGTGCCCCCCCGACTTGCTTGCGGAGCAGTGTTGTCACCAGATTGTGTTTAGAAAGGTTCTCAAGTGGTTTGAGCCAAACACCGAACACTGTAACTGTGGTAGTTAAAACTGCATTTGCTTAATCCTGCTGCTTTTAAGGATTACCTCGAAAAGTGCCGTTTTGTAATGCCTCTTTGTTCGAAGCCACAGGCACCAATGTCAGTCCTGCAGCGTGCTGGATTGGCCCGTGCCCAAACTAACATCTTATTCCAAAATCCAAGGGTAGAATCAATAATCTCTCACATTTCTTGACATTCCTTGGAAATGCTGGTATTTGAGAACTGTAGAGCTTAATCCAGTTTGATCCAATTCCCTGATACATCTCTCTTAATCTACAAAATATATTAATTTTAGGGGTAATGCCTGAAGTTTTTTACCAGGTAGAAATTTGAGGATTCATCCAATTGTCCACTAGTAATACTAGTGAGGTTTAACTGCTGCTGTGGTTAGGTCTCTTCAGCAGTTAACGTTGAGCAGCTTGTGTGCAGGTGGGATAAGGCAGCGTGTCTGTAGTAACAGATCTGTAATAGCAGGAAAACGTGCATCTCCCTTTTTCTTCAGAAGTGTCTGTTTTCTGGACAGGCACCTTGTTTACTTTAATGCTTTATATACTAATTACATCTGTTTGGAGCCTAAACTAAATACATCTAAGAATATAAATGCATTTCATTAAAACATTCTCTTGGAAGTTTCTGCTGCTTCACGGTGAGTATTGGGTGATACTGATGTAATCGTGGGATTAAGAGCAAAGAGTTTGTGGGAGTATTCCATGCGATGCAATTTTTGCCCACTGCAGGGAACCAGTGGGTCCTGAGTCACTCCTATCTTCTCTGTACTGGTTCTGTAAAGTTTGCTCTAATTAATAATAAGGCAATTCTCTGTAACAATTATTATAATAATTAGTTTGAGGGAATTCTGGGAGCCTCAGGTGAACCTGTTATTTAGAACAAATGCTAAACTGTAACATTGTAATTCTAATGTAAAAGGAGATGTCCGGCCATTTTTATAAAGTCAGGAAAAGGTATTTTAGTAATAACAATTCCTTGAACTTAATGCTCATCATCCGTACATGATGAAAACTCCGTACATCGAAGAAGTTATCAAGGGGTGTAGGTACTTCTTCGTTTTAGAAAAGGGCTCTTTGAAGCACATAGGCTATCAAGCCCGAATTTTCCGAAGCAACTGCTGTGTTGGGTGCCTTCGTACTGGTGGGGCGGACATTAAGACATGTTTCAGTTGAAAGGTTCTGTTTGTTTAAAGATACCAAATGGCCCCCAGGGGTAATTTACAATAGAAGTGACATTGCATGATTTTGATCTATTTAATGAGAATGTGGAGAAGACGGATTCTATTAATTTCATATTTAAATACACTTGATTAAATACCATCGCTTTTCATCCTACTGAATGGTTTTCAGTCACAAACATACAGTAAATTTTTCCTGTTTCCCAAAGCAAGCATGTCAAACATGCACTTCTCTCTGTTGTTAGGTTTATGATATTTGGGCTTGGTCAGATTAGCAGGCCAGTTTGTTTTTATTCTCTTGCAGTTCTACCTTCTTGCAGTAACAACACTGTGCTTAGCGTGGTGGCTTTCTGTCTCTTGCCCTGTGTGCCTGTGACAGCCTGTATTATCTACAGTGCCAGAGCTGGGCAAAAACCTTGTGTTGCTAGCAAAAGGAATTTCAGTTCTCCAAATATTGTTTCAAACTCTCTGTTTCACCCAGCGAAAGTAACCCGAGTTTTCCAAATTTCAGATGACATCACATGGTATCTTTAGGTACCCAGAGCCAGTGAAGGTGCTTTAGTCAAACTAACCTCTAGGGATATTTTCCCTACACTGGATTAAAACCGCAGGTAGGTACCTAAGTTTCCTCCATAGTGCAAGCAGAGAGTGAGACAACCCAAATCCTTCGTCTGTTGAGCGCATAGGGCTGGCTAACAAGAAAGACTGAGCAGGGCACTGTGTTAGGAATAGGGCTACATGCAGAATCATGTAGAGATGCCTAAGCTAGGCCAGGAGGAGCCAACCCAGTTAGCCAGCACCAGGTAGCCACATCAGTGCAGTGTTTGGCAAAGGCTAATAGTGTATGTGGCTCCTTAGGGTTGTTTCCTCTTTGTCCAACAAATGTTGGATGTTAATGTAAAATTGTATAAACAGTCCTGAGAAGGTGTTCTCAGTGTGCATGACTTCCCTCTTGGGAATACACGTCAGTTTCACTCTGTGTGCTTGGCAAAGAAATCCAGGTTGCTCCTTAAAATGGTTTTCCTCAGATTAACAAGATGCAGAATGGAGATCGTACTGAGTCGTCACTTGTGCATTTTTAGCTGACCTAACTGGCAGATCTGTTTGACTGTAAGCCCAGTAGTACTAGTGAAAATTGCAGTTTTTTGTCTTTTTCAAAGTAGCTGATTTGGGGTTGCCTGTGGAATTTACTGATACTTTATGAGATTCTTGTACTTGCCCTGAAGCATTGCAAGACTTGTTCAAATGTCATACGTTTTCAGTATTGTGGAGATCCTATTGAGAGCAACAATTTGACGTGAAAGCAAGGGGAAGGTATCGACCGCAGCATTTGATGATGCTGGAGAAAGAATTGATTTCCAGACATCTGCAGCTTAGTCTGACACACAGACACATAGATGCGGAGCAAAAGAAACCTATTTCCTATCTCCAGTACGTACATGTAAATGGTCAACCTAAAGGAATTGGAAAGTGTTACAGTGGGCTATAGGTCTGCATTAGACAGCTCATGTTAAACCCATGCATACTGATAAATGATACGGAGCTAGTGACAGGATACTGCGCCTTCTACAAAGCAGAAGAAAGAGGCCTACAAACAGTAAGTGCAAAAAAGTGTGTGTGTCACATTCTTTCTTACTCTGAACTGCATTCAGAAATAAAGAAAAAAAGGAAATGGGTTATATTTATTAGTTGTCTTCTGGTTACAGAGACCTAAAAAATCTCCAAGGCCATCTCTTCCCCTACAAAATGCTTTTGCCATTTCTCCTCTGTTGCTAAACAGAACAAGTGCTTTCAAGTTCCTGTCTCTTAGAACAAAACACAGAGGATATTTGTTTATTTTCACTCTTTACCCTAAAAGAGGTGATGTCTTGCTGAGTCTCTATACTGAGGAGATAATCTGATGACACTGCCCTGACCCAGGACCGAGGCTAGAAATGCTGAGAGCAAAAACATGAGGTAAACTGATACCAAACTTTCTCCTGCATTGAAACACAAAGAGTTACTACTACTATTATTTATATTAATGCTATTTTTTTGCATACAGATTTATTTCTGGAAGTCTTCCAAGTTCAGGAGAGTTTAAATATTCTCTCAGTTCTTTAACGTATCAGTGCTCATACTTCTAGTGCCGCTTGTTTTCTGCTTTTTCAAATTCCATCTTAGTGTCATTTTTCCTTGGGACCCTGTAAAATACAGATTTAATGCACCAGCCCAGGAGGGTGAAGAATCAATGATGCCTCTATACGTCAGAATAAAGGCACAATTGATTTTTTTTCTTGAGCCATCTCAAACGTGGATCGGGAAACTTTAATCAAGTTTGTGAGAACCAATGTGTGTGGTACGTTCTTCCTGCTGTTGCATATCGGCGTCCCAGTATTGCATGTTAATTAATGCATGTAAGCCTTTTGCCCAACACCAACTCCACAGCTCTTTGCAACAGGTTCTCTGCTTCCGTTGAGGTGCTTACTGAAGGACTTGCTGCCACCCCTCTGCAGCTCTTCCCACTGTCCTCTAATTGAAAGCGCAGCTGTAATTTGTCTGCCAAGTGACTTATCAGTTGGAAAAGCTCATTTCAGATACTGCTTCCTTTTGCTCGTTTTTAACTGAGTGCTGCCAGAAGAAAGAAGGGGTTAAAGCGTGGGAGGATTGCTGAGAAAAAGGGTTTGGTTAATGACACACGGGACTGCATCTCACACACCATAGTTTGTTTATTCTTCTGTAAACTGCAAAAAGAATTATCATCATCATGGTAAGGCAAACGGTGCTCTTCTTTTTTCCTTTAAACCCCACCAGAAATCTTTGGGTTCCTACACAATTTTTTAAAACCTTGAAACCAATTTGACCTCCATTAATTTTATAGAGTGTCTCTTTAAGTAACAGATGCTGCTGTGGGCAGAAGGGGAGGGGGTAAAGATTTCAGTATATGGAAATAACTAGCTCTGGGGAAGAGGAGATGGGAGCGGGCATGTCTTTTCTGACATGCCTGTTCTTTTTTTATCAACCTCCTCTCCTAAATATTGATTTAAGGATCTGTTCAATTTTTATTTGTGCTTCTTTTGCTGAGCTTTTTAGAAGTGTTTATATTTATTTGATTTTGCATGGTTTGGTTCTTTCAGGCTTGCTGGTTTTTTTCGATACATTCAATATCTAAATTTACTTTTTGGCACCTAAGAAACAAAACAGAATTTACACTTACATCTGTGCTTCCTGAGCTGAATATTTCCTTTAAAAAAAAAAAAAAGAAAAAAACAGTTAAACATGTAGATTCAATATTCCTATTATTCTATATGCTGTTGCAAAATGGACAGTTTTCAATATACATTTGAACAAAAAAAGTTAGTTTAACACTGAAAAAAGTACATTGGAAACAGGTCCTGTTCTCTTGAAGGTTTTTAGTGGAAAACAGGATACATAAATAGTCTGTGGAAAAATATGACTATCAGAAAGACTTCTGTTCATGTCAGTTCCTTCTGCTCAGTAGTCTTGTATGTGTAGCTCCTGGGTTATTCCGGTAAGTCCCCAATCTGTGTAACTGCATTCCTGCATTCTGTATACAGAGCTCAGGTGGAAGTGAAACTGCATTAATACCCAGCTATTGCTGTTTCTGTGCTGTATAAGCGTACCAGTCAAAGAGCTGCAAGAGAAAGGGAGCAAATTCCACACTCAGATAACATATTAAATTTATAATGTGTTTCTTTCTCCGCCTCTGAAGAGGAAACTGTCAGCATGGAATCTGACATATTTGAAAGAAATGCTAAAAATGTTCAGAGCATGCACCGGACCCTTGTTACTCAGTGTGTGGGTTAAAGTAACATAGTCTTACTAGTCGTGATGGTAACCCCTCTTTTGTGGCTTTGTGAAGGGTCAGCATAAGCAAGGAAAAATTGGTTTAGTGAACTGAAGTCATTCAAACCTAGCTTACTGATAGTAAGCTAACTGTTAAGAATAGAAATCATTTAGGTTAACTTGAAATATAATTGCTTCCACCCCCCCCA
>VXAV01008087.1:133780-146966 GCA_013399715.1 Alectura lathami | reverse complement strand
AGGGAGCGGCGGCCGGGCTGGGCCTGGGGATGGCGGGCGCGGGCGTGAGGGGAAGCGACCGCGAGTGCGGGCACAAAGAGGCCGGGACGGCGTGGAGACGGGCGGCGGGAGGTCCGGTCGGATGGCGTAGGGAATGGTCACGGTGTTTGGAAACCCAGAGCTCAAAACACGTATTCATCATGCCGGCATGTAAAAAGTGCTAATATATTTGCATTTACATATGCTTCTATGCTCGGCAATGCTATTGCGTGTTTCCTGTTTACCATGTTAATTAGAAGTTGTGAGGGAAAACTTCACCGGGTGTAATGCAGGGCAGTGTTTGACCCAGTAATGCTCACTGAATGATGCAGTGGCTTTTGTTGTTTTGAGCTTTCTGGTCCCAAACACGAGCCAAATAGTTACAGGACTTCATGAAGGAAAAATGTAGAAAGTGTCATGCAACCTGCACCTCTGAAACTTCTCTATCAGCAGAAGCCTCAGAACTAACAGCAACATGGCAAGGAAGTTAAACTCCACGCTCTGTTTTTGGCACATAAAATCTTGACCAAGTAGCATGTGTCCACGGTGCTACAAGCTCCAGGACACTTTCCTCTCTTTCTTTGGATGATATCAGCTAATTGTGCAATGGTGTGAGATCTAGGGCATATAGTGCTGCTATTGTAAGGCAAGATGAGCATGCTTGTAAACAAACATGGGCAAAAGCATAAGAAGAATCTGAGGATTCTAATTGTGTTTTGAGGGTTTTTTTTTTTCTTAATGAGAACTAATATTGTTCAGTAAGCCCTTTTTTGTTGTTTTTTGTTTTTGTTTTCCCATTCATGGTATCCTTTTAATTTCAAGGTGGTATTCACACAAACATACTTATTAAAGGAACACTCTTGACATTAACCAAATGGTTTGTTTGTTTGTTTGTTTTTACAGTCCACCTCACAATTTCCAGATTGTTCCAGAGAAGAGCACAAAAAGAAACCGGTTTTGGAAAGGCTTGGAAATTTGTTTGGTACAGGGAGAAGGAAGAATGTCAAAAGTTCGTTAGAACACAGTTCACATTGGAAGGGGGGCAGGTCGGTTTTGCCTCACAGAGCGCAGGCAATTTACTGTAAACATATACAAGAGGGACCTGAAGCTCCTCCAGTACAGAAGCAAGTGAGAAATGTGAGCATTGTTCCTGGGACACAGGAATATAATTTCAGTGGGGAAACAGCACCTCAGTATCACGATACCACTTCGGAATGGAGCAGCAGAGGCGTCTCTTCGGACAGTGAGTGGTCACCAGACTGGAGCGGCAGCAGTGAGACTATTAAAAACTCTTTCTTTGAGAGCAGCCTGAATGTGGAAAGCCTGGAACCAGAGAAGGAGTCTGTCACAGATATAAATAATTCCACAACTCCAGATTTTATAAAAAGCTTGAGGAATTTGTCTAGCGAAGACTTGGAAAAGAGTATCTTAAGCCACAAGCAGCTGGTGAACACGTGGGTGTCTGAGGAGCCTGGGCATGCAAAGCCAAAGGATTTGCCATACAAGCTGGAAGCTCTGGCAAGTGAACACCCACAGCCTGCTAGAGTGTTAACAGTTGATATCTATCTTAGAAAAACAGAAGAAGTCCTTAATGAACCTGTGACTATTGTATCGGAAGAGAGCTGTGGTGACTCAGACGCAATGGAGAAGAAATCTTCTAATAAAAGATCTGGAAAAAGGAGAAAATCGCAGTCATCTAGTGACATTCCAAATGGAGAGAGAAACCAGGCTGAGAATACTGCAAGAGATGATTCCGTTTTTGAGGATGATGCCTCTCCTGAGGTGTTGTCAGACAAGGCAGCAACCTCAGAAAGAAAACTGAAGTCTCCTCAGCAGACTCCTGAACGGAATTCCTTTTCCCCAGGTAATAATCCGGACCTAAAAGTTGGATCTGCACACAGAGGGGCATCCAAAGCTGAAGCTGACAAAAGTAAACAGCAGATCTCAGCCACGACGCCTGCGAGGAGAAGATCATATAAAAAGAATCAGTTGGATGCTGTCCCTACTTCCCCCACGGGCACGAAGGGTCAGATAAAAGATTACTCCTCAAAAAGGCCGTCTCTAGCATCAACAGAGAGTAACACAGTGACAAAAAGAACTTCAGTGGAAAAGTGCTCTGTACCTGGAGCTTCTGGGGAAGACAGCCTGGAGAGTCCCAAAGGGCTGTTGGCCGATAAGGCAGAAAACAGTGCCTTGGTGTTTGCTGAAGGCAGGAATGAAACCAAGGCAGGGAAGCACGGTAATGATTCTGATGGAAGAGCTTTCGTGCGTGCTGATGGGATTAAAAATGGAGACCTGTGTGTGTCAGCTGAGAGACAGCCAAATGCTGATTTAGACAGCTTGAAGCTGAAGAGTTTGGATGCTTCCAGAATAGTCACGACAAAAGTTAGCCTGTAAGTAAGATAACTACACTTTACCTTACCCCTGTGGCTGTAATTTTGCCTGTATTTGTAGGTCGGATTATACAGGAGCACTGGCTATGTATCTGCTCTCTAGGTTATTTTCAGTTAAGAACTTTTTCTTTTTTTTTTTATTTTTTTTTCTCTCTCTCTTTCTCTTTCAACATATTTACACTTAACTAACACTGTAATGTGGGTATGTTGGAACAATAATTCCTGTGTAGGTAGTTTCTTTGTATGTCAGTTTTGTTACATAGAATAATGTGCATAAAAGCTGCTCTGCTGTCGTTGTTGCCCCTTTTGTTGCTCAGATTGGCTCAGCGTTCCTTGACATTCATGTCGTTTCACTGTTTAGAGCCATCTGAGGATCCAGTTGATGATTTTGTACATTAAAATCCTTGAATAAGGAATGTGTTCAGGTTATTCTGTGAAGCAGGAGCAGTTCTGCTCGGCTGTTACTTTATGAAGAAATGTAGGATGCAATGTAGAACTTACCTGGTACTTCAAATGATATGGTAAATCTGACCCCAGAAGTCTGAATACTTTTAGTTGCTTTCATAAGCATGTGCAGGATGAAGCATGTAAATTCTTACACATGGGAATGACATCAGGCAGTTGCATAAACTGTGCATGTGTTAGTTTGCAGGATTTCATTTTAAAGATACCGTCCTCTGTCAAGCAGGTGTGGTCTGTGTTTTCCTTGGGATTCTGAGGAAGTGGATGTATTTGTTACTTGCACGGCAATCAGTAGGATCCCAGCTATCAATTTCCTGGGTTCCTTATAGTTTTGTTCTGCAGTAAATCAATTTATTGTGCATATCATTTCTGTTGTTCGGTTTTTATGGGTACGTAACAGGAAGTGTGGCTTTCCTCTTTCTGGTGCATTCACTTATAGGTCCTGTCGGAGTCCACCTGGGGTTCACTGAGTTCAGAATTGCCATTTGCTTGTGCTAGAGGATCACCAAAGTTCAGCATTATAGCTTAAGAACCACATGTGCTTCCCATTCTGCCCCTCACATCTGCGATGGGTAGGAACATTGGGAGCAGCAGGAACATTTTCTTTGCACAGTTTGCAAAATGCTGCATCTGATTTGTTCCTTTGTAACTGAATTAAAACCGCCTCATTCCGACAGTTAGATTGTGGGATGTTTGTGCATGATGCTACTTTGTCACCTGGCAACAGAGATCACAAATCTTAAACTTTGAATGAAAGTAGCCTGCATATTTTTCTCTTTGTGTCTGACAGCCTTCGTTTTGATGGATAAAAGCCTGCTCTGTTTCACCTGTTGGCATGGGCTGTCTGTCGCTTTGTGGCTTGACCTTATCTGCTGCTCCAAGAACTTTAGCCCAGGGTGGGGACTGCTGTTACACTCTTCAAGGTTCCTGATGCTCCTGATAGGTGCTGTTGCACCGTACCACACAGTTGCTGTAGCCAGATGAATTGATGACACTTGAGTGTGAGTTGAGCTGCTATAAAGTAGGAAAGGAAAATGGGAATGATGCCATTACAAGAGAAAGGTGTGTTTCTGTTCTCGCTGCTTTGGATTAGAGAACAGATGCTGTTTCCATTTTTAAAGGTAAAAATGACCATTAGATACTCCACATGAATCCCTTTCAGTTTGAAATGTTCTACCTCCTCATTTGAGTACAGATGTGTAAGGAGAGACTCATTTGCCTCCTATAAAATTGATTTGGAATAATCAAAATAGTTTTCAGTTAAAAAAATGCATAATGTCTGTTGCTGATGACATTGTGACCATTCTGGGAATCAAGTTCCTCTGGAAGCATTCTTAAGAAGTTGGTGTTGCCAGTTCTTAGCAAGCAGTGGTCACACTTTCTGTCCTTGCTCCCGTTATGCCTGTATACAGTGGAACTTGGAAGTCACAGGACACTTTGCCTTTGGCTTGGGGAAGGGGAACTTACCAGGCCTGAGACTGAGCTTAGGTTGATGGTACCTCTGATTCAGCACATACAACCTCAGGTAGCAATTAGTTTGATGTACTTACCAAAATCCTTGGCTTCAGTTGTTATCTTTGATTTTCAGTCTTGGTTTCGAATGGTGCAGTTGATAGCCCTGAAGGAAGGGATGCCATCCAGAGGGACCTGGACAGGCTGGAAAAGTGGGCCCCCGAGAACCTGATGAGGTTCAACAAGGCCAAGTGCAAGATGTTGCACTTGGGTCGGGGCAATCCCAGGTGTGTGTACAGACTGGGAGAAGAACTCCTTGAGAGCAGCCCTGCGGAGATGGACTTGGGCGTTGTGATTGACGAAAAGCTGGCCATGAGCTGGCAGTGCGCTCTTGCAGCCAGGAAGGCCAATGGCATCCTGGGCTGCATCAAGAGAGGGGTGGCCAGCAGGGAGAGGGAGGTGATCATCCCCCTCTACTCTGCCCTTGTAAGGCCTCACCTGGAGTACTGTGTCCAGGCCTGGGGCTCCCAGTACAGAGGGGATGTGGAGCTGTTGGAGCGGGTCCAGAGGAGGGCCACCAAAATGATGAGAGGGCTGGAGCACCTCTCCTATGGGGAAAGGTTGAGGGAGTTGGGATTGTTTAGCTTGGAAAAGAGAAGGCTCCAGGGAGACCTCCTTGCGGCCTTCCAATACTTGAAAGGAGCTTACAGGCAGGAGGGGGACTGACTTTTTGCACGGGTGGATAATGGTAGGACAAGGGGGAATGGGCTAAAACTGAAAGAGGGGAGGTTTAGGTTGGACATCAGGAAGAAATTCTTCCCTGAGAGAGTGGTGAGGCGCTGGCACAGGCTGCCCAGAGAAGCTGTGGATGCCCCATCCCTGGCTGTGTTCAAGGCCAGGCTGGATGGGTTCCTGGGCAGTTTGATCTAGTGAGCTAGTGGCTGGCAGCCCTGTCCATGGCAGTGGGGTTGGAACTAGATGATCTCTGAGGTCCCTTCCAACCCAAGCCATTCTATGATTCTATGATTTCATAGTTGCCGGTGTGCCTGCACCCGTTTGTTGAATTATTCTGCCATGTTCACATGCCATTTTTCTTTGCTTGCCTCAGTCTGATGTTTTGGCATCAGGTACGTGCTTGACAAGGTCGTTTGGACAGTGTGCTTTGAATACGTGAGTCACCTTCCGTTTATGACTATATTAGAAGAGGTTTAACTGCTTGCTTCCACAGACTGGCTGCAGGGTGTAGCCTAAGAGAAGGACATTGCTATTTCTCTTGCACTGCTAGCAGTTTGCAGATCAGCAGTGGGAGACAGGGATCAGCCACACCAGGCTGTTTGCAGGAAGGTGTTTGTACCATTATGTGAATCCATCTTTCAGTGTTTTTTCCCATGCTACAGAGACTTACAGGATACTTGAGCAGCTTTTCCTCCTTTTAAACAAGCTTAGAAATAAAGCACTTGCAAAGAGCCGCATCCTTCAGCTGCATTTAAAATCAATGTTCCTCGGGGTGGAGAAAGGCAAAACGAAAGGCTTAGCTCTATGGGACTGGCTGTGGCGGATGCAACTCCAAGGCTGGGCTTTCCCTTGCTCTTTGGCCTCAGCTGTGCGTCTGCTGCTCTGCAGAAGCGCTACAGAGTGTAAAATACAGGCTGCTGAAGCAGTTGTTTGTGTGTGAATTTGCAAAGCTTGAAGGTATACCTCTGAGGTGATAGCTGCTCATTTGCATGAGTTTGAGGTGTGGCTGACAACTGTCAGTGTTAAGCACTGCCCTTGCTTGTGTCAAGGCATAGAAGGAAAGAAGGATCTAATTAGGAAGGTATGCGCTGGTGTGTTGAAACACATGTAGCAGTGCAAGTGACAGGCTAACAGGTGGAGGACATATGGAAATGAGCCTGTGGAGATTACGGGGTGCTAGTGATACCCCTTGGAAATACAGGTGGAAGGAAAGGATAAGTGACTTCCTTCTGTACTGCATCCTTGTGGAGATGGAGGTTAAGCCTGTGCTGGGGTGCACTGGCAGGAGCACAGCCAGCAGGTCAAAGGAGAAGGAAGGGGTTTGGTGATGTAGAACCTGGGCCTCTGTGCTAAGTGGTGCCCCTCTGTGCCCTTCCAGCTCTCTTCCCCTGGTACCAGAGAGATGCTCACAAGCTGGAACGAGTCCTCCGGTGGGCTGTTAAGAAGGTAATGGCACTGGAGTACACCATGTATGGGGAGAAGACGAGGCACTTTGCTGTGTTCGGCTGGGAGAAGGCTGTGGGTAGATCACATCATCTCCTCCACCCACAGAGGTGGTAGAGGAGGCAGAACTGCTTCTTCTCTGGTCTTGCAGTGAAGGGACAGCAGCCGTGGTTGCAAGTTGCAAGAGTGAAGTTTCAGTAGGGTATAAGGCAAAAATAATTAGCAGGGCAAGTAGCTGACTTGCTGCAGTGCTTCCCTAGTGAGGGCATGAAGTCTCCATTCCTGGCGATGTTCAGCACTTGGTCAGACAAAGCCTTCAGCAACTTGGATCTAACTCTGAAGCTGCCCCTGCTCTGAGTGGGAAGCTGGATGAGATGACCTCCAGAGGTCCCTTTCAACTTGTGAACATCTTCAGAAAAGAAAAAACACAGAGCAATTTCACTTCGAAAAACTCAGGGAAAAACAGCCATCCTGCAAATAAAAACTAGTGTGTAGGTATCTTGAACTTTGATGGTTCCCTCCCCACCTTTTTGTTCTCAAGAGTATTTTTCTTTCTGCTTTTAGACTTCAGTTTTCGAGCTGGTTTTTATTTGCTTCTGTTTGAGGTACGGTCAGTTAGTTGTTTCTAAGTTCACTTTTTTATTGGCCATGTGTTCTTTGTAAGAACTTTCCAGCTGAGAACCAGTTTGAGCATGCTGGTGGTGAGCGCTGTCAGGAAGTCTCCTCCTAAAATGCCCAGTGATTTTAACAGTTACTTTCTGTGTAGTTTCTTAGGCAGCTGATTTTGGGTTCCTTCTGTTATTTCAGCAAGTTTGTTCCTTGTGCTTTTCCCAAGGAAAGAAGCTTGTACAACGGAGAGGTTTTAGTGGGGTTTACTTTCTTATTTGGGCTAGTTTCATGAGGAAGAGGAGGGAGGAGTGGGTTCAGTTTTTAGGTTGTTCTTGTGAACTCACTTTCACTAAACCCTTCTTCACTGAGCTGAAGAGCTGTCTGGCAGCTCAGAGGACTGCTGTGTAGGTGAAGACCGTGAATACCAGAATCATTGATAGAGCATGTGAGGCCCTGCTAGCTGGTTTCTTTCCTCTCCCACCCTTTCTGGGTTTTGTTTCTGCATATTCTCTCCCTGCTGAATGTCTCCAGATTCCTTTGTGGAGTGCAGCTCTGACCGAGGTGCTGGTGGGCTGCTTGGCACTCCTTACATCTGGCCCATAAGTTTTGAAGACGTGCCCTGCTTCTTCACAGCTGCTGACAGTGTTCCCGTAGTAGCAGGCAACACGGGCAGATGCCTTTTCCTGGATCTAGGTATTCAGATGAAGGAGATTTAAAACTGCCGGCTGCATATCATCAACCTTCTGCCGTGGTAGGCAAGTACTGCGAGCTGCAGCCTCAGCACGCGCTTCTCCGTCTGCTCTGGAGTTTCTGCAACTATTTCCCAATTTGATTCTTGTAAAATCAGCAGGGTTAGTATAAACAATTTAAATTATTATCTGACTTTACCCGAAGGAAATGGGAGAGTCCTCACATGTGGTGTAGGCTTTGCCAAGCAGCGATGAGCAGCTGCAGTGCATCGGGGACTGGGATCTTCCCTACCAGCAGTAATGAATCCAGAAGAGGCCTTTCACTTGGTTTAAGGTTGCTTCTGCAGTACAAGGGCTGCAAAGAATCTGGGCAAATGTCTTCAAAACTTGTTGGAGAGGTATATTCTAATGTTAACCAACTCATTATCACCTTAATTAATTGGGATTTGTTTCCTAAACTCTGCAGGGAGCTGCATGCGTGTAATTTATTCTGCCTGTTCGCTATTAAATTTTAAGGTCTGTCAGTCATAAGGAGTTCTCTGCCTTGTTTGCAGATGCTGTAGGCTGCTGTGTTTCTGTGTCTTCCTTTTACTGAGCATTAAAGGATCATGTACGTTTGAAATGTATTTTACCTATTGAGTGATTTTTTTATTTTTTTTTCTTTCTGGTGCTTCAATTCATTTTGAGATACTGAAATTTAAAATGAGTATGACTATGGAAAAATCATTATAATGCCACATTTCATTGTTTTAAGAAGTGTTACAGGTCTTTCCAAGATTACTGAAATATGTGTGTATCCCTTTGCCTCCTGTAGTCCAGCCAAACCCAAGAATGTAGAGCTGAATTTTAAACCATCTACAAATCAAGACAGTTTAGAAAGCGAGCAGGATGCTCTCGAAAAACCAGTCAACAAAACTAACAGCAGCATTGCCAACAAAATCTCCTTGTTTGAAAATAAATGCGCTAATCAGAGCCAGAGGCCTGCTGACACCTCTGCTTCAAAAAATAGTACTGTACCAAGCACGTTTGTTGGCAGAGCAAAGCTGAAGTTTGGAAAACAACCTAAGGAAAACGAGCAGACTGACAGAACGTTAAATAAGCAAAACAGTCGCCAGAAGTTACTTGAGAATGGCGTACCAGAGAAAGACAGCTCTGCAGAATTAAAAGGCAAAAACGAGGAAGGCTCTGCATCTTACGAGGATATTGGGAAGACAACAGAGCTTAAAGTAAAAGCTGCAATATCCCTTTTTAACCAAGGTAGCAAAACTGATGCTGGCGGTGTCTCTCCGAAGCAACCTGATCTGGAATTAACCACAGCTAAAAAGGAAGGTTCACCTTTTAAACTGTCCTCACACTCGCCTGTTAAAAGTGAAGGTGCTCAAGATGCTTCCTACCAGAAAAGCAATGCAAGCTCCGAATTCCCCAGAAGTGAAGAAAAGGTCCTTTCAGACACGGAGGTCTTATCACCTTGCAGTGACAATAAATGCTCTCCACAATCTCATCAGCTTTCTGGATCAGAATCTCAGTGGTTGGAAAATGGAGATAAAAATGCAAAGCCGGGAGATTTGAGCTCTGCGGCACTGCAGAATGATGGTGGCCATCTTGATAATGTAGAGGAGTCAGAGCACGACAGCGATACACAGAAGAGCCCAGGCAAAACTTGCAATGGCTCAGCCGAGGATGACAGCATTTTTGATTCTCCAACTGACATGAAGAAGTTTGCTGAAACAATAAAAAACTTGGACAGCTCGGTTTGTTTGCCACAGAAAAAGAAAAGGGCAAAGCTTCCCAAGTCCCCCGCACCCCACTTCGCAATGCCTCCAATTCATGAGGACAATTTGGAGAAAGTATTTGATCCTAGCTTGTTCACCTTTGGTTTGGGACTGAGAAGGGAGAAAGCACAGGACCTGTTACCAGCCCAGCAAATGAAAATGCAAAGCCTGGAAACGATAGCCAGAGTCAGGCCCAAGCGTGCATCAACGGAGCAGAGTATAATATTCAAAGCCCTTCAGTCGTGCAGCAAGGAGGAACCCGCCCTTACTCACGAGATAAATGGGAAGGAGAGCGCTGATGGTACAGATGGCGAAGTTAAGAGATCCCGGCTGGAAAAAAGCTCGCTCTTCTCAAGCTTGCTGTCATCTGCATCCAAGGAAAAGTTTCTCAGTCCTTCTGTGACCTCAGTGAATAACACAACAGCTTTTACAGCTGACTCCTTGGGGATGCCTGCTTTACAACAGGATGCTTCTGGGCTGTTCAGCATGCCTCAAAAACCTGAGGTAATAAGAAGCATTGGTGAAATGCAATGATGTAACATTTTGTTTAGCTGCTGTATGACTGCTGATGTTCATTTTTTTGTGATTCAGTCTCTTTCAGATATGAAGTTTCCAAGTTATATGGAGAAGTACATGCAACCAGATAGTGCCAAAAAGGAGCTAAGCTTACAAATGCCTAACTATGGGAACCCAGAGAAAAATTTTTCCAGCTGGTTAGGGACGAGCAGATATGAATCAAACATCCCCGCTGGTTTATTAGATGTGGATGTAAGTACTGTGTCATTTGAAGTCTGTCTGGAAAGTTACCATAGAGTGGTTTTGGTTTGTTTCCCTTCTTAGTGGGGTGTGCATAGATTACAGCTACGCAGAATGAGCATAGGTATAGGAGCAGTTTCGTGTGATGTCTGCTACACGCAAATACGTGCATGCATCTGTGGTATCTGTCAATACGATTGGTTCTTCGTGGTGCCCTTCTTCTGACACTTCTCACAAGTTTACTTCCTTAGTCCATCATTTCTACTCCCAGTATTCCCAGGCATGTGGTAGAAAATACATGTTTGTTTAGGAATCCTTTAAGAATTGAATAATAATGATTATTGAAAGTGCTGCTACGGTAGAGGGATGCTCCTTCATCTGATCGTGAGCCTCTGTTCACCGTGAGCGAAGGCAGACCTCGTTTTCCTTCGGGGGCAACCTTACCCTGACATGAGATAACTGTGATTTCTGTTTTCAGAATGATTACTGTTTTTGTGGATGTTGGTCCTTGTTGTTACCCAAGAAGAAAAGTATAATTAGGAGACCAAGGAAGAAATATGTTCTCCAAAGTTTAGTAACCACATTAATGTGGTCTGTGGAATTGAAGCAGCATATAAGAAGCCTGAGCAATACTTTTCCAAAGCAAATGCTTATCTGCTGTTACGGTTCTACTAAAGTGGCTGGGGAAGTAGAAATAACTTCTTCCTTCCTCACGTTGCAGAAGGAAATCATCCATTCTGCCTTGCAGGTTTGAGGATGTAGTATTTCATTAGTGTGGGGATGAAAGTTACGGGGTTTATTTGCACTGATGCAGACTTACGCTGCCAGTTAAAAAGGGGTTCCTCCTCTGGATGGTTGTTCTTGGATTTCAAAACCTGAATCTGAAACTGAACAACTGATGTAGGTACTGATTTTTTGGACTGCTCTTAGGAGAATTCCATTGGGCTCTGTAGGTTCCAGGACTTCTGCCGCACTGGTACGGATTGCAAAGTGTCTTGCTCAAGGTAGACAGGTGTCAAAAAAGTTTGTATGAGGTGTTCATACTGTGCATCTTCCACTGACTAAGAAGATGGTGATGAAGGGCTAATGGGTAGTGTGAAGGAAAAGAGGTAATGGCAGCCTGAAACAATGACTCTGTCATTCCTTAAGACACAGAGCGAGTTCTAACTGGAGCTGAAGCACAGGCTGAAAAACCAGTCATGCTTCAACTTGTCCTGATGATGCCTACAAAAATTAGATGGTGGTTAGGAACTCTGTTCTGAGACCACTGCCAGCCCTGTGTGGGTGACTAATATGTGCTCATTAGCTCCCCGCATGTGTTGCTGCTTATCTTAGGCTGTCTGGGGCAGGATCTGTTTTTCGGTTTGTATGAACAGTATCTGGTGGAGCAGGACCGTGTCCAAGAACGGTCACTCCAGTCCTTGCCAGAAAACCACACGTAATTGCAACCCTTTCTTCATTTGTTTTGAGGTCACATGATGCAGCCACAACTTTTTCCATGTATTCTGGATCATATAGCTCACCACTTACTTAAAACTATTGTTTGAGATTTTGTACACCCGAGTGTGCTTGATTTGTTCCCAGCATTTTTGATCTGTTGCTTCTTGTACAGAGCCTCATACTTTTTGAAGAACACTTACTTGTTACGAGGTGTTCAGCACAGAACTGATTCTAACAGTTAATTCGTATATGTGTATGCCACCATGCCTCCTCAATCTTATCACTTGCTCCTTGAGAATTATTTAATTCTTTATGTTTACCAGACACTAACGTTTCCATTAATATCTTGACGGTTATAGAGCGTGTACTTTCAGAATGCCGGTTTTCTAAGTAGTCTCTGGGTATCTCTGCAACTCCTGGAATACATAGAAAGCTGATCAGAAGAAATTGTAAAACATTCCAAGGCTGAGATTACTTGTCTTCAGTGAGATGATAATTCAGAGTTTATTTTAAAAGTATAATTAGGAAGTGTATTATTCATGGCAAGATACTGCTTTTCAGGAAGAAGGAGGAACTGAAGTAGAAACTAGCTGTAGGTGAAGCCTTATCAGCTTTTCACTGTTCAATGTAATTTTTATTTTGTTTCAGTAATTTATTTTTATAGCTGAGCATCTCTATTGAATAGGTTTTTGTCTTTTTTTTTGTGACTTCTCTCTCCCTACTATTAGGCACTTTCAAGAAATGGACAAAGTAAAATCAATCCCAGGCCTGGGAAGGTAAGGCCCATTTTATGATCTTCATTGTTCCTCTATGTTCTTAAAAGCACAGCAAGATAGAAATTTGTGTTGTTGTTCTTTTTTTTTTTTTTTTTTTTTTTAAACACAGCTGGTGATATACTGTGAATCAGACCGTCAAGAGAATGGTATTGAAGTATTCCATGATGTTCTGGATTGCAGTTCTTGGGTTCTGTCACCAACAATTTTAGTTAAAGTTGTCAGAGGATGGTAAGAGATTAATTTTAACTCTCTATTATTGGTCTGTCCAGAAATCCTTTGGAGCAGAAGGAGCATGTGATTCACAGTAGGGTGTGCTCTGCAGATGATGATGGAATGTAGACACCTTTGAAAAGGAAACATGGTGTTTTACCTCCTGCAATAGGAGGTTCTGTGCTAGCTGACTTTGCTGACACATTGTAGTGAGTGTTACCATCTGGAGGAGTCAACATTTCACCCTGGTGGGATAAAAGGACACATTCTGTCCAGCTGTGCTGCCCTGTTACTCTTCTGTCCTTTACGGGTTCCTGGGTAGCATCTGAGTTGGGCTAAAAGGCTAGCAAAGGATTTTAGAGACAGGTTTGGTGTGGGTTTGGGCTGTGTTATCTGGATGCAGAAGATGAATTCCATGTCCAAAGATATGA
>VXAV01008087.1:82493-132513 GCA_013399715.1 Alectura lathami | reverse complement strand
AGATCCACTGGAAAGGATACAGCAGGAGAGAGCAGTGCTTTTTGTTAGAATAGCCTAGAAAATGCTATGGAAATGTAACGTACAGCAAACGCTTTTTGGCTTGGTAGATCTCTCAGGAAAAGCTTATCAGTAATTCCACAGACTGGTATTTTCAAAAGCATGTGTGGGTTGATTTGTTTGTTTTCTTAATGTATATACCAAACTTACACCCAACACAAAACTTCAGTGTTGAACACCCACAAACCTTTTTTGACACTCAAAAAATACACTTGTATGCACAAACTTACTGGGGAGTGTTGCATGTGATGGAGCAGCCTTCCTACATGCACTTCTAACCTACCGTTAAGTACGTCTGCAGATTGCCAAAGTAACCACAAGCTATAAAGGTATTTGGCTGAGGAAAAAAAGGAGGAATATCTGTTGCTTGTAACTAAAGTTCTGGTTTAAATTAGTTCTTTTCACGAATGGCTTGCTTGGTGTTATGCTAGGGTTTAATTTGCTGGCAGAGATACTAACTGATGAAAGAAGATGCATTCCTGCCTAGATAGCAGAAGGTAAACAATGTGGGTGTTGGTTAGGGGTGGACTGATTGCTGTCTTGGTCCAAGCAGAGACAGGCCACTGACCTCACTTTACTTTTATGCCAGGAATCTGATAATAGTAGTAATTGACAAGAGGGGGAAACAATTTAAACCAAACAGCAGTTACAAAACTGATGTAGTTAGGCACAGTAATGACAGCAGAGGCGAGGTAATTATCACAGTCTTTTTTGGTCCTCAGGATTACAGGGTCAGTCGGATTGATTTGTACACAGAACCCGAAGGGCTAGGAGTCGTGACTTCCTTTTTTGACGACACCGAGGAAACGGGGGTGTTTGGCACCACGCAGAAGACTTGTTCTATCAAAGTACACTGGGGCATGTAAGTGCATAGTTCTGCGTGATCATGTGCTGCTATGAAAGGAATTTGTTCTAAACCATTGGTTACGCCTCTTAGACGTGCAGGCTATATTTATTCCAGTCATGTATTTTGGTAGTTCTTGTTGACTGTAACGTTACTACATCCTTGTAGTGCTTTGCCCTTGGAGATGCTGACCCCTTAAAATGTTTTGTTTTCCTTCTAATTGCATGGCATAAAATAATGTGTAGTAAAGGAATGTGTTTTCCTCTGCTGCTTTTTCTCATTCAGGCAAACTTCTAAGAGATGAAAGGGGTGGTGGTGAGCTGTTACGATAAGACCACATTTCCTACTTGAAATCATTGTGCTGAAAGAAAATCTCTAAGTTATTGTGTTATGAAATAAGAGGTAGCATGAAGTGTGGTCTCTGGAAAGCATCCTTTTATTTCACAGTACATTTTAATTGGTGTTTTTATAGTGATCATTAAGAATGTCTGCTCTATCACCTGAAAACATCCAGCCATGTAAGTTAGGGTAATGTGTGCCATGAACTAAGCCAGCTTTTATGGTAAAGGAGACCTCAGAGGAGCAGAGAGCTGCTGTAGAAATGGTGATTTTGGTAACTTAATAAGTAAACCTGTAAATCCGTACTGAGAGTACGCCTCAGAGTGGCACCAGCAAAACTGGTGCTGGGAGGAGGGAGATGACTTCCAGAAAAAGAGAGTGGAACCGTGCTCAATGATCGGAGGTCTTGCAGAACGTTTTACAGGGTGCACAGACATTGGCACAGCCAACAGGTAGGGACCATTTTTAGGATGTGGTAGCATTCACCTTTTTGCTGCTGATATATCTAACCACTGAAAGTTGCCCGGCTAAAGATTAGTGTTAAATATCACTGCAAAGATGTTACTCAAGTACGGATCATGATGGGTGAGGCACTTCAGTTACTAGATAAAGGTATTTTATCTGATGAAATTTTTACACCATGATTTCAGAGGAAAAATTATGAAGCACGCAGGTATGTAGGAAAATTTTAAGATGTTGAGATAGTTGGTTCTCTGACAGGAGCTCATTTATATTGAAGTGCACACTCAATCCAAATTACATGCCTGCCAAGAGCAATAAAATCAGATGTCTACCTTCCTCACTTGGAAGCATTCTGTGAACAGTGAAATAACAATTGTTTTAGGAGAGGAAGCAAGGCCTGTGCACAACTTCAGACTGGCCTTCATTATGCGTCAGTGAGAGCATTTCTGTGCTAAATCTGTGCAAAACCTTAAAGTCTTAATTTCTCTCTGTTGCATTTTGATCTCTTGAGGGAAAGTGGGCTAGTACTTTCACAAGGAAACAAAATAGATCTCTCTGGTACCAGCTCGTTAGGCCAGCGTAGAAAAGTGTCGCTTCTGCCAATTGGTTGCATAAGAAATTCAGTAAATTGCTGCTGCTTTTTCGCATGTTGCAGGGTTTTTTCTTTCCTTTAGTTTACAAGCATGAAATAGTTCACTGCATTGGCAGTTGAGGGAGGCTTTGATTCTGAGTTGCTTCTCCACATGGGTGTGGTTGTATCTCAGGGTTTCCCAGTGTGTGTGCTGAAGTGTTGTTGGTTAAAAGCTGCCAACAAAAATGAGGCAATGTACCATTATCTCCTGATTGTACTCTCTTCTTGGTCTCCCATGTGCTTAAAATTCTTGCAGGGAAGTTGAGGGCTTACTGATCAGGGTGACTACAGGCACACCATGTGTTGACTGTTAGGCTGTAGGTATTAGTGAAGCTCTTTATTTCTTGGAATTGTGTGTCTGCAATGAAGCTAGACAGACTTGTGTCAGTTTCCATCAGCTCAGAATGTGCCTTACAGAGGTGGATTATTTCAACGTCTTTGTCATATCACCAGATTTATACATTACGATCAGAGAGTCATAGTATGGATCCCTGGTGGTCTAGTGGTCAGGATTCGGCGCTCTCACCGCCGTGGCCCGGGTTCAATTCCCGGTCAGGGAAACTGCATGTTTAGGGGACAGACTCTTTAGCAGGGTCTGCTGTGATAGACCTAGGAGAAATGGTTTCAAACTGAGAGGGGAGAGATTTAGACTGGATATAAGGAAAAAGTTTTTTACGCTAAGGGTGGTGAAGCACTGGCAAAGGTTGCCCAGAGAGGTGGTGGATGCCCCGTCCCTGGAGGCCTTCAAGGTCAGCCTGGACAGGGCTCTGAGCAACCTGATCCAGCTGTAGGTGTCCCTGTTCCCTGCAGGGGAGTTGGACTGGATGGCATTTAAAGGTCCCTTCCAACGCAAACAATTCTGTGATTCTATGAGAATCATTAAGGTTGGAAAAGACCTCTAAGATCATCTGGTCCAACCGTCAATCCATTGTCACCGTGCCCACTAAACCATTTCTCTAATGCCACATCTTCTAAGTGCCACATCTACACGGTTCTTGAACACTCCTGGGATGGAGACTCCACCACCTCCCTGGGCAGCCTGTTCCAGTGTCTGACCACTCTTCCTGAGAAGAAAATTTTTCCTAACTTCCAACCTGAACCTCCCCTGGTGCTACATGAGGCTGTTTCCTCTTTTCCTGCTACTTCTTCCTTGGGGAAGAGGCCAACTCCCACCTCACCACAACCTCCTTTCAGGCAGTTGTAGAGAGCAATAAGGTCTCCCCTAAGCCTCCTCTTCTCCAGACTAAGCCACCATTACCTCAAGATGTTACCCAAACTACTGAGCCTCACGTGATCAAAGGGTCTGCTGTGGGAGGTGCTTCTGTTCAGTATTTTATATGCTGCTTCATGCTGTGCATCTGAGAGATTGGTAAATTTAACTGGAAGAAATGCATTGCCATCCTCAATGCAGAGGTCAGCAGTATGTTTCTTTGTTTCCGCTGGGTCATTACTGGTTAACAGTTTCTTGAAAATGCTTTGAAAAACTGCTGGTGCTGTCCCAGTCAGTAATTTTGAAAACAATGTTTTTCAAAGCAGACTTACAAGCAAGTACAGACCATGAAGAAGCAGGTTTCTAAGGAGTCGGTGGTTTGTTTGTTTGTTTTTGTTTTTTACATATTAGTAATAAGAACTTCCCTGTTGTCCCTGAGTTCCCTGTTGAACAGATCTTGCAAGAAATCCAAGTCTAGGTTAGCAGAGATCTTTCAACTTACAGAAAATCTGTTCTGAATGTTTTAAGGCTCTTCTGAAAATAATACACAGTAGCCTTAAGTCTTGACACTTCATTCTAAAGTGGTGTTGCCCCCAGTTAAGACGGTCAAATTCTTGACTGTCTGTTCACTGTACTGAATTTTTTTTAGCCTGTTCAAACAAAACACTTTGGTGGTGGTTCCCTGCACTGTCACAGAAGTTTGCCAGTACACCAGTTTGTGGTTGGGAATTTTGATGTCATTGAAGACAAAGAAACAAAGTTTTGTTAGGGGTACAATGATTTTTTTTCTAAAGTAGCTGTATTGTTTAATTCTTTACTGTTCAGAAATGTTGTTTTTTACTTTTCGTTGTCTACTCCTCCCGTACTCTAGATGGCTAATTTATGAAGAACCCGGTTTCCAGGGAGTCCCTTTAATGTTGGAGCCTGGTGAATATCCCAATTTAGCTTTCTGGGAGAAGAAGGAAGCCTACATTAGGTCTATGAGGCCCTTGAAAATGGTAAAATATCATTATTATTTGGAAGCTACATGACCTGCACTTATATGTTAGAAATAGTGTGTTAAAGTAACTAATTTTTTTCGACACTCACAGCTTAGTATGGACTACTTATTTTTCTCTTTCTCTCTCTTCACACCCCCCCCACCCCCCCCCAACAGGGTGGCCGCAAAGTTGAATGTGCTGGAGACCCAAAGGTAAAAATCAGAATCTATCTAATTGTCCTTTTGTCAGGCAGGAACTACATGTGGGCAGATAAATAGGTCTTAATCATGTACCGACTGCTTAGTGTCCGGTCGTGCTGCTTGTGAGCACACCATGAACTGCAATTTCTGTCCAATTTATGCATCTGTCACACGTATATGACAGTATTAACAGCTGTCTGGATAATGCAGGCAGGTAACGAACATTTAAGTCCTCATGTTGCATGCCTGAGGGAAGACATCTTGAAAAGAGAGACTCCCCCTTAATTAGTTTAATGATCTTGCCTTCTCCCTGCAAAAGAACCAAGTGTTGTCAGAATTTATCATGTTCTCTGCAGCTTTTTTTTACTTCATTTCTGTGACAGGTGGTCATTTATGAGAAGCCTTTCTTTGAAGGGAGACATGTGGAAATAGAATCGGAGATCTTTATGCTCAGTGACAAGGAATCAGAAGAAAAGTCAAGACTTCCATTTACATCAGTGGGATCCCTGAAAGTGCTGGGAGGAGTGTAAGTGCGGGAGACACCAGCAGTATTTCCCCTTCAGCTCACGTGGTAACTCTGTAGATTTGAAATTGCAGTGGACTAATTCAGTACCTGTTTATTTTCTGTGTCTTCCTAGTTTTTGGGTTCAGATGTATGTGTGAGTTAAATCTGGAAATACTCAACAGCAGTGGATGCATTCTGGACAATGCTTGTGTCACCCTGGTTTCACAATGGTGAGAGAAGAGGTAGAAAGGCTGTCAAGCAGCCAGAGTACTTTAAGGCTGCCAACTTCCCTCTCTCCTGTCACAGTGCTGTTTCCATAACTAACTATTTTAAACCCTAGTCATTGAAGAGTTGCAGAATTTCATCTTGCTTCTGCTACAGAAGGATATAAGGCTTCTCCAGTTATCTTGAAGTCCATATCATAACAAGCCAGGAGAGGCTGATCTGTTTTCTTGTGCCCTGTCTTTGTACCTCTCTGCACTGTGTCAAACCAGAGTGGTCATCGTCATGCACCTCTTCACTTTTTTGTTTGACCCCTGGCGGGTTCAGCAAGTATTTTTATTAGACTTCTTTTCCTGTTGAAATGATTGTGTAATTACATCAATGTCAATGGAAAAAATGTTTGGGAGACTCCTATGTTTTTAATGGAAGAGAAGAGAGAACAAATTTCACACCTAACAACATGCAGCAGCAGTGGTTCATTTTCACACAGACTCTGTTGTTGTTGTTGTTTAGCTGGGTCGCGTATGAGAAGCCTGGGTTTGAAGGCCATCAGTATTTGCTGGAAGAAGGAGCGTATCGGGACTGGACAGACTGGGGTGGTTACGACGAGGAACTGCAGTCTCTGCGGCCTGTTGTTGGCGTAAGTTCCAAGAACGCGTAGTAGACATCACCTGAGTGCACCGAGACGTCATGTTGCATGTTCCTTAGGGTGCTTCTCTTCTTTTCAACAGGACTTCACAAGCTCCCATATGATAATGTACAGTGAAAAAGACTTTGGATCGAAGGGTTCCAATATTAACGTGCTAGGAATTATCTCCAATTTGAAGGACACTGGATACGGGCTGAGAACGCAATCTATAAACGTGCTGAGTGGCGTGTAAGTGGTAGTTTGAACTGCTGTTTGATTTTAAATGTGCTTGTATACTGTTGACGATTCTACTATCTGAAGACACTGCACTTGGACTTCTAATGTCTCTGTGAAGTCTTCAGGTTATATTTTCTGCCCTTGACTTACAGCATGTTGGCTGCAACACAGAAATGTTGATTTACTGACTTGTGAAGTATGATAGTGTATGAGATAACATCTCACCAGAGAGGTAAAAATAGTTTGTTCCCATGGCTGTATTCTTAAAGGCGTTTCTACAGCAAAATTGTTACAGAACTGATTTCCAGTTTTTACTTAGGCTTTGTGTGTTTAACCAGAGGCAACATCCTTTCTCTGAGTTGTGGGTAAAACAGAGTTTGTATCTGAAAAGTAGCATTGCTTTTACAGTGAATACCACTTGTTTGTTTGTTTGTTTGTACATTGAGGTTCCTAAAACTCTTGACTGGTGTGGCCATTAACAACTCCTCTTCTTGGTGCTGTCACATGCAGTTGATAAGCTGGTAAATTTTGCTGCCGGATTTGTTGAGCACATCAATTGCAGATTGAGTTTCACAGCCTTGGAGACAGCATCAAAGTGTTTTGGAAATATAAACAGATATTAGCAATCACATCTCCAAGTACACAAACTCTGTGAGATGTGCAGTCTCTTTCCCTGCCTGGAATGCAGGTGACTTGGTGAAAGCTTTGCCATACGCAGCCGCACCCTGAATCTTTCTGTGTGATATCCGTGTGATATCTCTGCAAATTTTGTCTGGGTAAAGACTGTAGAATCAAGCTCAGTGTGTTCCAAAGGAAGGCTTTTGATTTGTGCACGAATGTGGTGTGACAGCAGTTTTTTCTGCATGGTGACCTTTGAAGCCACTGTGCCCTTTTGTCTTCTGTAATATGCAAGGGAGTTCCATGGGAAAGAGTCACCTCTGAAGGTTGAGAAACAGACTGTGGGGTGCCTATCACGCCCTTTGTGCAGTTGTTCTAGTAAATGTGACTGTTGCAGCTGAGATAAGAATCGTACCTTAGTAGGAGTATTCCAGTAATTAAGAGTGACTCTGATACTTTGATGGTAAAGTTGGCTGGAAGTTACTACAAACAAAATGCTTGGCCTACAGACTCTGCCGCTGCTCTTGCAATCTCACCTTCTAGTCTCTTAAAGGTATAATTTGTAGCAATAAAGGTGTTTTTGATTTTGGTGCATTGTTTGTAGCAGGTGGCTATCACTCAACTTTTCTCTGTAGGAGCCTTCTGTTTCCACAGAGGCTGCAAGTGTTGCAAGACTTTGGGGTGGTGGTCCTAGTAAATGCTAATGTGTCAGAAGGTTGAATGAATCATGTTAAGTCCTGCTTGCTGGTAAACTGTTTTAAGTGTGAAGTAACTGTTCAGGTAGAAAATTTTTGTATCTTTCCTTCCAAGAAATAAGTCATACAGTGATGAATAATCATTGAGCAATTCCTGGAGCTACGTAGCCTAGAACATACATGATGTCATGGCAAACTGTTACAGGTTCTATAAAAGCTTGTCGTGTTTTTGAGCAACTTCCTGGTATCACACCGTGAAAACACTTCATTTTAAAAAAAAAAAAAAAAAAAAAGTTGTAAGGAGCCTTGAACCTTCCATAACATTTTTCTTTTTAACTACAGGTATCTGTAGTAAGCAGTTATAGCAGTAACAGATAGCATGCAAACAGCATTTCCCATTACATTAATTTGATTGCTCTGTAATTTAAAAGGTATATCAAAGAAAAGAAAGGCTGACACTGCAGAACACGGGTATTACAGAACACGTTCTGAGCTAAACTAAGTCTCTGAACTGTATGCTGAAGACAGCCCAGCTCTGCATTTGGGGAATGAATGTTCCATTTTGGGGGTAATGCAGAGCTAGCTGCATTAAAATGTTCAGCTATTGTTTCTGAGAAATGTTTCCAAGCTGTATTTTTATGTCTTTGATAAATCCAGTGTAAGGACATCTTGAAAAATATATCCGAAGGAGGTGTGTGGATAAATCATAGAATCACAGATGTTTTGCTTTTGAGCATTCTTCAGAAACTGGCCGAGCACAAAATCCAGGATATTCTGTTCTAAAATCTGGAGTGGGAGAAAGCAATTTAGACTCTTTGAGAATAGCAGAGGCCTTTCTTTCTTAGGCAGGATTTGATCTTTATTCCCAAGTTGGCAGAAATGGAAGTGGTGGAAAATTGAAGTATTTAGTTGCAACAGGTAACACCCTTTACAAGTTTAAGCAAGTACTAAAAGCAGCAGCGTTGTACAACTTTGACTTTCCTCTTTGCTTAATAATTCATCAAGCTTATATTTAATGGTGACCAAAATCACAGGATTTGCATTTTTTCAAATGTTCCTTTTTGTTTATCCATTAACATGTGAAGCTTTTGCCAAAAAATAGGCCCTGTATTGTAGCTAATCCTTTTTAAAATTGGTGGAAGAACTTTTCCAGGTGTGTGTTCTGCATAGGTATTTTTGTTTTACTGTGGCGCTGCAGTTCATACTGGTTTCCTTTTGATTTTCAAGTAATCAGTCTACAGTGCAGATGTGGCTGCGTCTGGAGCATGTATGCTTAGTGAGGAAATGAGGTGAGAAGTAGTTCGTATGCAGGAGCCAGAAAGGAATACATTGCATCTACATGCACTCGGGAAGGTGATGTGAGTGGAACTAAGAGACAGTATGTACAGGAACAAATCTCCATTGGGTGCTTGAAAAGGGTAAGGGCCCTTGGGTAAGCCTGCAGGAACATTTCAGGCAAAGCTCCTTCTTCCCTCTGTCTCTGAACTGAGCTGAACTGGTCTTGAAGAGAAAAAAAATAAGGTCCACAGGTCCATGGGATACTAGAAATCACAAGCACAAAGGGGTGTGGTAAATAACCTGTTTCCTCTCTTTCCTATAAACAGAATTTCTTTTCCTCTTCCTCCCTGTCAGTTGTGCTACGGATATACAAGTGCTGTTTTTTTTCCCCGGCTCCACATGGTCGATGTGGTTATCATACAGGCCAGTGTAAACCTGTTGTCTCCACACAGCATTAAGGTTTAAATATTCCATTCCAGACCTAAAGGAGCGCAGCTGTGCCTGAAAGCTTGGCTTTTTACAGCTGTGCCATTTAGTTTAATGAAGGTGTTGCTGTTTCTTCTGTAGCTGAGAGTGCAGGATGCAGGTCCTTCCCGCAGCGATCTGTCCTGCTGTAGGACAAGTGTGAGCAACAACAAAAGCAGGATTCCAGGGGCATGGATGGCGCAGAGGAGTGGAGTCTGCAGCACGGTTCTGGCACTGACTTGGGATGAGGCTGTTCCTTGGCCTACCAAAGGCAGTTTGTGGGGCTGGGGGTTACAAAATTACTGTGTTAGGAAAAGTCGCTCCCTGTGGGGTAGGGTAGGCTGCAGCGTGAAACTTCAGCTCTTGCGGTGCTTGGCAGCTGAGGTGTGACTCTTCTGCTTAGGCATGGAGGCTAGGTCTTGCTCTGCAGGCCTTCCTGTTAGTCAGGAGCTGGATTAAAGCAGCGCTGCAGCCTGGGGAGAGCCTGCAGGCCTGGCAGGTTCAGCGGGCGCCACATTCAGCTTCCCCTCCCTGGCGCTGGTTCTGGTGCTGCTGGCAGCTTGCAGGGACAGAGCACAAGGATTTCAGCGGTGAGCCCTGGATCTAGGAATCCTCCAACATGGGCTGACTTGCATGGCAGAGCGGTACTTATTAACTTAAATCCCATTGTTTTCAGCATAAACATGTGCTTAGAGTGAGATGCTTTCATTGCTTCTGTTCTCAGGCTTCTTTTAGATAGGAGGGAAAGAGAGGCCTGCTATTGAGAGACCCGTAGAAGGGGTCTGGCATGCTTTGTCATTCGCTTAATATCAGAAACACTTGTTTTCATAGATGTAAATCAAGTGTAACTGTCGTGCATTGTAATTGTACCTTGGTATTTGTGCACTGAAAAGTCTTAACAAGAATCCACTTCAGAAACTGATGAAGGAAACCTTGTTTTCACAGCTTTTGGTGTATGCGGCATACAGGTCTGAACACACCTGAGACATTTGAACTTTCTGCTTAATTTAGTCTACATACCAATGTCTCCTTGATGAATTACTGTAAGGTGATTTTGAGATGTGCCTTGAAGCATGCCCTAAGTAATTAGTGCACAACGATTTAGAGTAATTGATTATATCTGAGGCAAACCAGGAGATGTGATAGTGATGGATGTGAATCACTGTTTGAGTGCTTGCCGTGGACGAGTAACACGAAGCCCACACTCGCAGCACGCACGTGTTGGTGGAGCTTTATTTCAGTTTGAAGTTATCCCACTCCTTGTACCTGCAGAGACGCCGCTTGCTCTTGGACAGAAGCTGCAGCTTAACAGACCCTGGTTGCTCAACACATGTAAATCTTTTTGTGGTGAATTGAGGTGGTGAGAGTTAGCCCCTGTGACTAGACTGTGAATTCAATCATTTCACTGCAGTATGATGTGATTTTTTTTGTTTGTTTGTTTTTGTTAGTGTTGACACTCTCTGTGAAGACCTCGCTGGCAGTGGGTGTAACCTAGCACACGCTCCTTACATAATGCATAGGCCAAAATTAAAAGCTGGTTGAGTAGGAATAGATTGTCTTGTACAACCAGGAGGATGTCCTGATCCATGCATAAATATAGTCAAGGAAACTCAGCTGTTAACTGTGACCAGTTCTAACTTCCATACTAAAAAATAAAAATAAAACAAGTGAGGAGTTTCAAAAAGAGCCAGACTGTAATTATTGAGAAGTTTGGGAAGTCTGGCAGTGAAAGGCAACAGAATTTATGTAGCTTATGGCAAAACCAAAGGCGGTACTGATGCAGGAATGCTTTATCTGGGCTTGCAGTATGGACCCTGGGTTAGAAGAACACTTTAACAGAAGGTTACGTGAATGTAGCAGACCATGCACGTAGCCAGGCTAGGTGATAGCAGTCCCTGCAGAGCAGAAATAAAGGACTGCAGGGGCGACTGAGTATTGGGGAGACGTACACAGTGGTTTGGTTGCGTTTCTGGTAGTTCAAGTGTTTGTCTCAACAGGTGAGTATCTTTCAGAAAGGCGTATTCATGCTGAGCCAGAGGTTGTGGGCTTGATGCAGAAATTGGAGTTTGTGGCCTGTGTCAGGCACGAGGTCTAAGTAGTCATAATAATTGCTTTGAATTTATGTACGTTAATCCGGTTACTTTTTTGATGGCCTCAATGCTTGACTGTCAAGGTCATTCTTCCTGCCGATGCCTGTGCTTCCTAGCAGGGAGCAGACTGCCCCGTTAGCATATATGGCTTCAGTCGCAGCTTAACTTCCTGCTAAGTTCTGTGCGTGTTCGCTTAAAAACAACTGAAGTTCAGAAATATTGATTTTTTAATGTTGCCTATACATATCTTTACTGCCCTGATGACTCTGGAAGGTAATTTTAGCCAGAGCCATTGTATTCTGGTATCTGCCTGATTTTCTAGAGAAGAACTTAATCTAGATAAAATAATAGAATTGTGAAGTATCTCAAAATATTCCTACTGGAGACAGCTTTTAAGGTATCTCACAGATGATGTGTTTGAACTTGTGGTCTGCTTTAGCTTATTCATTCCGATTCATATTGACGTAGTAGGACAAATGGAAGTGAAATTTGCAAGAGTTTTGGAGTATCAGATGCATGATGTTGTATATTTAGGATTTTAATTGCATTGCAGTTTGGCATTTGAGGGGAGAAATTTTTGATTTGTTCTTACATTAAAATATAATGAAGATACTACTTTTTCCAAAGCACAGAAGTGTATGACTCTTACCCACTGCCCTCTTCTCTTTCTCTTAGGTGGGTGGCTTATGAGAATCCTGAATTTACAGGGGAGCAGTACATACTGGATAAAGGGCTGTATCCCAGCATTGAGGCATGGGGGGGGAAGAACTGCAAAATATCTTCAGTTCAACCCATTGTTATGGTAAGGAGTTCATTTTGTACTTGTTCTGCAAGTTTCTCTGAAGTACTTCTAGGTAGCCTTTTTCTGTCAAATCCAGTTTATGTACATTCTTTAAGCAATAATTAACAATAAACTTTTGTATGTTTGTTGCTTTAGCACTTCTTAATTTTTTTTTCTTTTTTGTTCTCCAATCTTCTGTAGGATATTGTTGGAAGCGAAAGAGGTAAAGTCAAGGTAAGATAGTTCTCCAAGTGCGTGGAACATCCTGTGTAGTGTCTATGTACTGTATAAGTGAAGAAATGGAGTCAGGCGTTTGTATGCTGTAACAGAGAGCTGACTACTCAGAGAGCGAGAGCTCAAAGAGAAGAAGGAGGGCTGCTTTCTGAACCTGTGAATAAGGCACACTGAGGTCCAAGGAGGCTGGGATGTAACATACAGCTGTCCTCAGAACTTTCTGGGGCCCAGGCAATGTTTTGGGTCAGTATGAGCTGCTCGGGAGTACCAGTGATTGTTTGGAGGAGCTGGAGCCATCCATGCCGAGCTTCGGTGACCAGCGGAAGGTACCTGGGGTCTGCTGCAGAAGCAAGGGCTCTGCAGGTTGGACACTGTGCATGGCACAGTGTTGACTTCATTTGCTTGGAACCCAGTTCCTCAGTTAACAGTTCTGCAACCTTTAGGTTGCACTTGCGAGAGTCCTTCAGTCACAAACTCTGGTGAGTTGTGCTGAGAAGTTAGTGTAATGCTTGTCAATAACAAAGAGAAGGGAATGGCGGAATTTGTCTGTTCAGCAAGTTAACCTGTTTTTATCTTGGACTTTCCCCCCCAGGCAAGTACTAAAACATTTTTGACAGTGAGACTAATGAGGGGGCTTTTTTCATTCTTTTGTAATTCTGAGCCTTTGTGTCTTTTTGCCTGCACAAACTTACTTTCACTTTCATTTCAGTCAAAATGGTGAATGTGTCATGGAACTAAAAACCAGGGAGAAAAGTCTTGGCTGTCTCAGTTTGCATTCTGAATTAGTAACGTGCCTTACTGGAATGTCCTGTGTAGGGATGTGTATAAACTATGGAGAATAAAAATCTCCAGGCTGCTTGTTTTTTGCTATATGCACAAAAAAATATTTACATCTCTATATTATGTTTCATATTAATACCTTATCCTAAGGAAACTAAGAAATAATGGCTTGTAGTCAACAGACTGTGTCCTTTGTCAGCATGTTCCTCTTTGGAAAACGCTGTGCATGCCTGCACTCGTATCTGTTCAGAGTGAATAAAGCTGGGAGGCATGTGATAATGTGAATGACTTCTGTGTGATCAGGGTTAATTATCCTCTAACCAAATTAGCAGGTTTGCTGTTTAGAATTTTTTTTTCTTTTTAACAAGGACAAAAGACTCTGGGTGACTTATCCTTTCATACCCTCTCATCCTCAGCGTACAGAAAGAATGAACTGACATGTCTATGGCTATTGTTCCAAGAAGTGCATAGAGCCCATCTGTCCTGGGAGCATACACCAGACCTGCTGGCGTGCTGTCTGAGTTCTTTGCCAAGATTGTGCACCACTGATGTTCTGAGAAACAGATAGCTTTCGTTTAGTGAGAAGAGTGTGCAACTTGGAGATTAAAAGGATTAAGGAACTAAATCAGAAGAGTTTATCACCCTTTAGTAATGATGTGCCTATTCCGGCCATTCTGTGGGGATTTAAAAATCTCTCCAGCAGACAGTCAAAACGGCTGCCTCTGCTGGTGTTCTTTGAATTACTTCGTATGTTACTTAATCATTTACTTATTTTGGTATTGCAGTCCTTGTTCAAGATAGCAAAGTAACAACAAAAAGCATGTCACTGAGGGAGTCTGGGTATTGAATATGTGGTAGTCCTGGCTATGGAAGTAATAGTAGAGACATGTTGATGAAGGTTAAAGAACTAATTGATTTTAAATGTGTTTGTGACTCTTTAAAGGTCCAGTTATTTTCAGAGCCTGAGTTCAAGGGTAACTGCCAAATACTGGAAAAGAATATGAGATGTATTGATTCCTTTGCTGTGAAGTCTTCAAAAGTTTTAGGTGGCAGGTATGTTACGTCAAATGAATATCGCAAAATCACTAAAATAGTAAAAGGTTTTAAAAAAATCAGACAGCTTTCTTACATCTGAAATGGTTTCACCTGTGGGGAGTTGCAAAGAGCGATGCTTTGCATTATACACATACACACATCAGTCTTCAACGTTTTGTCCTGACAAGCTGTAAATGAAGTTTCTGTCAGTATCTCTTACTAAAGACTGAAAATACTAATGTGATTTTCCTACCACAATTTTCTTAAAAGACAATTTCTTCTGCTTCTTCCTGCAGCTGCATAGTGTTTGACCAGGAAGAATTCTCTGGCAACCAGTATGTGTTAGAAGAGGGAATCTATCCTGATCTGATGGCAATGGGGTGTTCACCCCAAGCAGCAATAAAATCTTTACGGCTTATAAATATAGTAAGTAAAGTAGAGAAGTACACTGATGTCTCTGACCACCCCGTTTTTTTGTTTGTTTGGTTTTGTTGTTGTTATTGACAATAATAAAAATGATAGGGATGTGTGAACAGTAGAGCAGTGCTATTTTTTTAATTTTTTCCTATGCAATAGCAGTGAAATGTCCTATCTGCAGTCAGTGTCCGCAGCTTTGAGCTGTTTTTGCACAGGAGAGGAGACCTCACAGAAGCAGCTGTCTGGCATTGCTGTTCTCAGTAACAGCTTTAAAAGGACTTCTGTAAAAATAGTTCAGGATGTGTCAGACAGACTCTTTATTTCCCAGTAGGATACTTAAAACAGGTTGAGAAATGTCAGTAGGACAGTGTGAAGTAATGCTTGTACTGCCAGCCTTGTTCCTAACTCATGTTAAAAGAGCAGATTTCGACTGAGGAACTTTGCATGAAAGACATGTAATTACAAAACACTCTTTCAATCATTGGGGAAATGCAGTGTGTGTTCATCATGAAATAATGTACCCTTCCAGATAAAGCAACGCCCAGTGCTATTTGGCAAAATCAGACACTGCTGTTATGTTTGTTGAATACAAACCTAAACAACACTTACGTATTTTGTAACTCACCAGTGGTCAGGAACGAGTTTGTTCAAGCCTGTGACCAATCACTGTGATGGATCACTTATGGAATCTGCAAGAATCTCATAAGATCAAAGTAATTACTAGCAAAACGTAGTCAAGAATCCAGGAACTTACTGCAACCATACAAAGAGGTGGTGCTCATTCTGAAAATGGAGGAGTGCCTTCTTGACTCTCCTCTTTGAATTTGGCAACTGTATTGCACTCCACTGTAATTTTGGTAACTTGCTAGTGATGTAGCAGTTGAGGAAGGAGAACTAAAATGTGTCATCCTCTTTCATGTCTGGGGAGCATTTTGATGTACAGGATAAACAAACATTTGCAGCAAGTGTCTCTGCCTTCTGAACTCTTTGGCTGCCCAGTAGAACAATTGCTTTAAAACAACAGAAGCGGTTCTAGCCAAACTTGGTGGATGACCACCATGGATTAAAATAGGCTCTTTTCTTCATACCGGTGTCAAGCTCTTGGGTTTTAAATGCTTTGTTTTGCACTGGTAGGATTAGCTTTCTCTTGGAAAATTCTTTGTGACAGAGACTTTTGTGTTAAAGCAGCCAAATGACAGTTCTGTTGCTTCTTGAAGTTCTTAAAGCTTCTGCAACTTGTCCTAGCCCTACAGTTCAAACAGTAGTAACGAGCCGTGTCTGTCGGCAAGTCATGTGCTGGTGCTTTCTTCTTCAGAGGCTTATTCCTGAGGGGAAGAGGAAAATGAGAAGCTTCGCTCAGTGGCTTATTAGCAAATCATAATACAGAGAGCAAGAAGTTAGATGGAAATGATCGTATTACAGTGTTCATTTGTCAAAATTTTACGGAAGCTTGAACTTATTCTTGATGCCAGTTTCACCTGTCATATTGATTTTGTGGCTGGTTGTGGCAGTGACATTCTCAACTCTTCCCCAGCATCTGCTGGTCCTGCAGCTTACCCCATGATTTTTCTGTGACATTTCTGTACAAGAAGCGCCTTTTTGCTTTAATATGCAAAGTTACTGTAACTACCTAGCATAACTCCATTTTGCAGGGATCCAATTCTGAGGGACCATTAAAACAAGGAAATGTAAGGGATATTTCATCAACTTGGAAGTAAAAGTTAAAAGAGGCTTTTATTCATAAGCTCAGTATCTTTGCTTGCTTGTGCTTGCTTTGCATGCTCCAAATAGTTGTTACAGATGGAAAAGAGTGTTTTTCCTTCTTGAATTTGCTATGAGTTCTTTTCCCTGAATACAATATGAAAGCAGCTGTGGATGTGGTTTATACTTGAACAGTCATGCTGAAAATACTTGTTTTTAATGAGCAACCCTGTGCAATAGCTGTACGTAGATATCCACAGGAACCAGCTTTGTACAGTGTAATACATGGGAAGAATTACAAGTTAAAAACTCTAAGCTGACCTTGCACTTTTGCTGTGGGGAATGTTTTATATAATGATGTTGCTGCTGAATCTTAACAAATGCCCAGAGTAGAAGGTGTGGTTGAAAAGTGGAGGATTTCCTCTTCTCTCTCTGTGCTTTCTTTTTAAATAGATTATTTCTGAACTATTGCAGATGGCTCGAGGGTTGCTGTCTGACCTGTTTTATATCACAGAAGGCAGGTGCAGGTCTGTAGAAGGGTTCAAAGACAGTGGGACGTAATCACGGTTCATGTTGGGCTCATTACCCATGTTAACTTGTGTTAACCTTCTGCAGTGGGATTCATCTACTCTGATTTTGGAGGAAGCCAAAAGGCCTTGCTGCCATTTGCTGCAAACTAGCATCAACTCAGCTGCCCTGCAGTAACCTGGATTACTGCTGAGATAATGGTGATGCTAACTCAATGTTGTCATCTGGGCCCTTACACATCTAAAGGAAGGGTACAGAGGAATTTAAGCACTGTCCAGAAATTGGTTGACGTTAGATTTTTCCTAGTAAAGACACAGGGAAGCGTGGATATCCAATCCACTGCCGTGTGCGTATGGAGCCTGTTCCCATGCCTGAGGCCGTTGTGAGTCTGCTGAGAGCTCATTCACATCAGCATTCCTGCTCCAGCTGATGTGGTCCAAGTACGGGTACACATGGCAGCAGTAGGGAGCTCTCCTACTCCACTGGCTGTGGCACTGGGATTCCTCAGTTGTGACTGGAAGACATGTGAGGAAGAAATGACCCTGCCACTCCATATCTGTGACTATAAATTGCAACACCAGGACACTCAGGTTTAATTAACTTTACCCTGAGGGATCTCAAACCCTTACCTCCCAATTTCCAGGGAAGGGCCATAATTGGGAGAGGCTGGTTCCAGTCCACTACAGGTACTTGCTGCACAGAAAAGAATCGAAGGTTTGTTATCCAGAAGGCATCTTAAATAGATTCAGTGACAGGGAGTTTTGTGTGGGTAGGAACCCTTTAAACCAGAAGCATTTTGACAGAGAGGGAGAATAATCATCTCCCCAGAGCCATTTGGAAGGTGGAGCTGTTAATTTTTGCCTAAGCATGAAGTATTCATCTTCATGCTTTTGTCCAGTGAGCAATACTATCATAACCTCCTATAGAAGCTGAAGATGAGAGCTGTAAGAAGTGCTGACAAGGCAATCATCAGTTGAAGCTGGAGAATCAATATTTCCTGTGTGTTAAGATCTGAAGATGAAAATTCCTGCATCGAGTGAGGATTAGTGCAATGGAAGAGGGATATGGCAGTAATTAGAATGTGTTTTAAAATATAATTAAGATATGCAAGAATTGATCACAGAGACATTTGTGTGTGCGTTATGATAAGGAAGTCTACTGTTGCATGCAAGAAGGCCCCTTGTGAGTTTTCTGTAAGGGCTTTTTATGGCATTTTCATTTGTTTCCTTTAACCTACTGCAGAGCGAAAACATTGTTCAGGGTCAGAGCAGAGAACTCTTGACACAAAATGGTTGCGTGGAGTGACGATGTTCACGATCACCATCTGGACTTTAAGCGTCCTATGAAAGTTCTCTTCTTCTTTGTGCAGGAGCTGTCTGAGCCATGCATAGCTCTGTTTGAAAAGGTGGGTTTCCAAGGAAAGAAAATGGAATTCAGCACTGAAATCTTAAACCTCCAGTTCCTGGGATATAATCCTCGAATAGCTTCAGTTCAAGTCCTTGGTGGCATGTAAGTTTAAAATCTCTTCTTGGTTCTTCAGAGCTATGTACTTATTCAGTAGAAAAAACACAGGTGGTAGAAACCAAGGAGAATAAACTGTAATAACGTAACGTGCACACCGCATTAACGCGTGTCGTGCTCACAGAAACTTACTCTCATCCTGTTCCTACAACATGTTATCACAGTCTCACAAGAAGGTGCCCTGTGCTTTTCTAAGAAGCTGCAATGAATTTGAGTCAAGCTCCCAAGGAAACTTGTCCCATCTTTCCTGCTAATATAAACGCTAGCTTGCACAGCAACCTTAAAAGCAACTTTTGTGCTTTTGGTTTAGGTCTTGATCAGAACAAACCATACTGTCTGTGGTCTGTATCCTGTATCAGAAGTTCAGGATGTTTTGATAAGCTTTGTATTCATCCTTTTAGCTCGATGTTATGGGCACTGATAGAATGAGATCATTATGTGGCCCTTTTTGTCATTAGTAATAATCCCTTTCACTTCAGGGGCTAATTTGGGTTCTTGGTTACAAATTTCTCAGTTGAATCCATAAGCAGTTTTTAAGCCGTTGCATTCTCTAAATATACTCAAGAAGATCACGTTAAAAAAAGAGTTCGTCTAAAAACTTCCAGTATCTCAGCAGATCTGTTAAACTTCTCTTCTTGTGTTTTTCCTGGTGCTAACCTTTACCTCCAAGATACTTGCCACGCATTTTTCTGTCTTGAAGAAACATGCTTCTATTTTACTGTTGCGTTGCATTTAGATGTGTTTGAAGAGGTAAATTTACAAAACCTGTTCCAGAGAGATGCTGTTGGACAGCTTAATGCTGCCCTCAAGTGGATACTTAACACCAGCTCTTTACAGGCCATTCTCCCTGTCTGGATGAAGGGGAGAGGGGGTTTCCCTGCCTCACTGAACCGAAGTTTGAAGCATAAAGGTCATGAGACAAGCTGTGCAGAAGATGCATGCTCTGTATTTTTGAGCATCCTGAGATTTCTGCATCTCTCACCATAACCACGGTGTAGGTGATTATCACTTTCCTTAAGGAGAAATAACTTGAAGTCAAATGTCAGGGCGTTGCCAAGTTACCGTGGTCCCAGGTAACGCTGTCATGAATCGTGCGTTTCCTGTCCAATGAATGTAAAGTCTTTCCTGGCTGGTCACTGGGAAGGGGTCAGTTATGGTTTTAAAAAAAAAAAAAAAAAAAAAATCTGATTTCATTATAGCAGTGTCAGCTGCCACACTAGTTCCTGACAGAATCACAGAATGGTCCTGGTTGGAAGAACCTCTGGAGGCTGTCTGGCTTTCAAGTGCCCTTGTCCCTACTGTCTCCCCCTTCAAAGAGTTTTCTGCTTTCTCTCTTCTGTTGCTAAGAGAGATCCATTTATAATTCTCGTAATTTCGTATCTGGAGACAGATGTCTAGTAGGCTATGAAAAAGCTCCAAAATGAAGGTGAGTGTGCGGCTTCTGGATAGATGAAGTCTACTGACAGGTCAGTCAGAGGAAAGAAGGTAACAGGAATGTGTTCATCTTGAGTGTTCAGGTACTAACCATAGATCTTAGGGTTCTTGGACAATCCCAGCAAACCAGTGTGAAAAAACTCAAATTTTGCTGCATTGCAGCATATTTCAACATCCACTTGATTTACCTGGGCTAATGGTAGAGATGCAGATGTCAGGTTTGACAGGTTGCTCTGAACATGATTGCACACGCAGGTTTGGACATGCTCTAGGAAAAGATACACAAAATTTTTCTGTATGCTATTTTTCTCTTATTCTTTCCACTTTCAGGTATTTTGGAAAGGTGTTCTGAGATAAAACCTCTATCCAAATACCCTAGAGCATTTCACTCTGTTGCAGTGCCTGCTGCAGTCTGCTTCCCTGGCAGTTCTTTCCCACATGCATCAGGCCTGGCCAAGTTAAGATGCACAGCACTACTGCTTCTGCACATGTAGCAATCTAGCACACAAGCTTACATAGCATACACAGATATGCTCCTCGAGGAGTCACAGTGCCTCCTGAAGACAGGTGATACGTAAAAACTGGGTTTGCCCTTTTCTGACAAGAGAGCGCTTTGCTTTATTCAACTTGTAATTTTTAAATGACAAGACTTCAAAATGTGAAGTCCGCTGCAGTCACCTTAAATGCTGTTTGACTAAATCAGAACATGGTTTTGTTATTTTGAAGACCTGTTAAAAAGAATCCCTGTCCTATTAACCACTACTATTTTGTGGGATATATTTCTGTTAAAACCATTTATTGATTCTAAAGCAGGACTTGGCAGCAAAAGCAATTTTTTTTTTTTTTTCCTTTTTTCCCCTCATAGATGGGTAATTTATGAGCACAGTAATTACAGGGGGCGTCAGATGTTGTTATCACCAAATGAAATTCCAGACTGGTATCAGCTGAGTGGCTGCTGTCAGATAGGTTCTCTGAGACCTCTGCTGCAGGTGAGTAGGCTCTGGCGTGAGATTGTGAAGCACTGGTTTATATTTAGCAATGGGGTGGGGGCTATTACACAGTCGAAAGCAATGGTAAAATCTTGCTGTATGTCACAAGCTCTAGCAGTGGCCATTGTATAAACCATTGTATAAAGGAATTGCTCTATGGTTTCATTGTAATAAAAGCTATTTGATTATGCTACGTGGCTTTGCATTTCTACTGCTTAAACTGTTCATTAAGCATACTGTAAACCAAAGTACTGAAGACAGCATGTAAGGATTGGCTGAATAACTTTAACAACTAGTGGATATGACTACCGTATAGAAAGAAGTTTTATAATTAGCTCCTAAACTGGTCGCTGGTATACTGTCAGTGCTACTTGCGTAATTTCTGGAAGAAGAACAAAATTGGTCAACAAAATCGGATTACTTCAGTCAGCAGTGATACTGTGTTGATTTAGGGCATGGAAAGTCAGTCCATCCTTGCTTATTACATAGCAGAGTAACTTGCAAATCTCCTGTAAAACTTCTCATGTTGTCCTTTTGGTTCTGCTCTCCAAATAGGGACCGTGTGATCTGGTCCAAATGCTGCAGCAGTCCTCTGAGCCTTTGAGGTTCTTGCTGAGCTGTATTGCGTTGAGGAAACAACTTTGTATAACCCGCAGATTACTTGCTCTGGTAACAGATGCTTTTGCCTGCTGTCACAGAGCTCTTTATGTAGCCTTAAGCAGAGCTAGGAATCATGCATTTTGACTGCCCTGGCTGAGAGCTTGTCTAAACAGAGATGTGGATGTGAGACAAGCAGCAGCACGAATATGAAGTGTAATACCTGGTGCCAGTGAAACAAGCAGCACTGCACAGGTGCACCCTTCATGAAGGCTGGGAGTTTCTGCACAGGAATTTGACACAAAGTTTTTGCTGTTCTGAATAAAAATTCTTAGCATCCCACTGCATGCTGATCCCGGTGCACACACAAGCCTAAAACTAAGTCCCAGTGCAGAACAGCAGGTTCCCAAAGCTTGCCTCATCTCTGACAGGTAGGGATGTCGAAATTCAACTCTAAAACAGAAACATAAGCTTTCTGAAAGAAAGAGAGGCACCAGGTTCAGCACTGAGAAGTGATTGCTCTGCAGCTGACCAGAGCCGGATATGTTCTGCACTAAAGAGACTGTGGTTAAAGAGTTCTGATTTTGTTTTGTTTTGTTTTTAATTAAAATATTTTTTTCCTACAGAAACGTGTGTACTTCAGGCTTCGAAACAAGGAAACGGGAAAATTCATGGCAACTGACGGAAACTTGGACAATTTGAATCTTCTCAGAATACAGGCTGCAGAAGATGCACCCTCAGAGGATCAAATCTGGCTTTATCAGGATGGATTCATAAGATGCCAGGTAAGGTTCAAGTTCAAGGTGAATTCCTTCTTTTCCTCTTCCAATTACAGGGCTCCCTGAATTCAGTTTTTACTGTATCATCGTAATTCGTTTTCTAGGTTGATTCCACTTCAGCTGCAGTACAGTGTCTGTGGAGTTCTTAGTTGGTTTTGTCAGTGGTTGTTTAGTTTTTTTCATTGAACTCTGGATTTTTAGGTGTCATAAACCAGTTGTGTAATACCTTTCTCTGATGTGATTGAAGTTTTGAGATTTAGTTATGACATGCCTTTACCCTAAAGGATGGCAGCCTTACAAACACAAGCAACATTGGAAGATCATCATCGTGCTTTTCATGATCTCCTGCTTTCATGTCGTCTTCTTCACAGTGAAAATACTGCAGAAGTAGCAAGTTCTGTCCTCTTCTGCATTCAGACAAGCTTAATGATAAAATCCTACTTTTTTTTCCCCCTTACTGGTTATTCCATATTTGTCAAGTTCCATCCCTTTTCCCCTCCTCCGTACATCCAAGTCACATCCTTCCCTTCCATCCAGGTTCCCAAATGAGGTCCCACTTTTCTCACAGTCCATAAAGCTAATCGTGCAAATTGTCATTGAGGTGAGCAGAGGTATTTGCAGTTCATAATGTTTAAGCATGAGCAGTCCTAGTTAGGGATGTGAGCCAAAGAAAATTAAGTTACTTTAATACTGTTAAACAGCTTGACTGCAAAGAATCATGTGAACTTTTCTATAGGATTGTATAACTTCAAAGGAGACGTTTATAACCACGTCATCTATGCTGGAGGGAAGAATCTGGCTGTTAATAAGCTAAGGCATTGTTTGGACATGTTTACAGGACAGATGCAGTGGTAAAAAGGATTTATGCAGACAGTGAGATGATGCCCAGTAAGCTAAGAGCTTTAATATCACATACAAAAGACTTCTCTCCTGTCAGCCTCTCAAGCATTTCACTGGAAGGATCCCTGTCGCGACAGCGTGCTGTTACCTGATTCTGGATACGTGCTCTCTGGTTTCTTTTCCCTGTCGATGTATTTGGAAGTGCAGTTTTGTTGTGCACAGAAAATCCACAGCTTAGACCTGTGCAGGACAGCAGTCAGGTAGCTTAGTATGGAGAGCAAGCTGGCAACGCTGATCTTCAGTGACTGAACTGTGACGGAGCTGTGCCATCTTTCTGTTCAGTGGCTGTAAAATCGTTGTGTTTTCCACAACCAAATGGTTTTCACCACATTTTAGGAAGAAGGTGAAGCTGATGGGTGGGTAGGTGCATGCACATAGGCAGCCATAGCTCACTAGAATTTTTGCCTTTGTGTCTGTAAGTTTAGGGCATCTTACTGACTCTGGGTCACCCTGTCTTGAGGTGTGCCTGAGGTTTTTAGGCAGGTGGGATAACCAAGGCAGCAGGATATTAAAATCATTCCTCTCATTTGTCAGAAGTAGATAGGAATAGCGGATAAGAATTTGAGTCTCCTCGCTCATGATGAGTTTCCTGGAGATGCATGAAGCAGCAGCCTCATGAACCTCATGTGGAAGCTCTGAGTCCTCTGCGTCCCAGCAGAGAGTTTTTAGACACAGATGAGAACTAAGCTGACATACTGCATGGCTGTATTTCAGTGCTTGGTTACAATGGTAAGAAATACTGCTCTCTCCAAACCGAGTATTTGTTTAGCGCCATATCAATAATGGCAGGTGGATGTTTAAGCTGCCACTAAAGTTAGAAGTTACAGGAAGGCTTGTGGTGATCTGTTGAAGATCACTGTTCCCACAAAATAATTCACTACAATTTACTACTAATACAGCCGTACCAGTCTTTTCCAGTAAGTTTGATTTCCCCAGTAGTTTTTTTTTTAGCCATAAAGACATTTGCAGGGTTCTGACATTGCCATCTGATAGATGACTGGGAAAAGAATACAGAACAAAGAAAATACCACTGTGCTGTACTGTGAAATTCAGACACTTTATACAGTGTGCAGTTCTGTCCTTTCTCTGTCCCAAGAGGTTCCTGCAGAACTAGAAAAGACTAAAGAGCAACAAAAGAAAGATAAGTGGAGGAGATGGAGAGCCCCCATGCACCGAAGAGATCAACTGTCTAGGGCTATGTGTCCTAGCCACCCCTTCAAATAAGGCAGGGTGCAAATAAGGAGGAGAGCATGAAATAAAGCCAGTAGCTGCATATCAAATAAATGGTTTTTTAATAGTGGTGGTAAAGATGTGGACTTGCTCCCTACAGAAGGGTTATGATATGGAAGGTAGGTGTTTAAAACTGACTGACACACATGGGACAGAAAACATCCAGATCTTAAGGTACCAGCTCCCCATGGAAAAGTCTCTGGGCTAAACTTGCTGCAGACTGGGAGAGTGTACCAGGAATGTCCAGCACACAAGAGCAGAGGGAATGTAATCTTCCCTAGCAGCTGTTACTGGCCACTGCTGGAGGCAGGTGCTAACTGCGCCTATTGATCCAATACCACATGGCTACTTTAATGCACTTACCTAGTGGAGAGTGTCAGCAGAAACAGGAACAAAAGGCAAAATACATAGTCTTGTGTTTGGGGAAAAAATATATCCCTTTAGGGGAACAGAATTCTCAGATTCTGTTCTCACCTGCTTGCTTCCCTCCTGTCTGATTAAAAACCAGTGGATGTTCGACGTAAGGGCTTTTGAGTCATTGCTGTTGCCTTTCCGATTATACAGATGGCAGAGGATTGCTGCCTGACGATTGTTGGAAATCTTATAACTCCTGGCTCTAAACTTGGTCTGTCATTTGAGCGGAATGAAGACAAACAATATTGGCACATTAGTCCCGATGGCAGGATTTACAGCAAGATGAAACCGACGCTGGTTTTAGATATCAAAGGTAAGCAAATGTGTTATCTCATTACATTGTGTCTTAATTACATGGTGTTTACAGTGGGATAGGCACTAAACGTGCCCATACATTAAGGATATGGTCTTAGAGTCACTTTAATCTAGAACCAGAGAAGACCCGATCAGCGAGTCTGACATCCTGCATTATACAGGCCCTGGGACCTCATTGCATTTTTCCTGCACAGAGTTTCGGAACTCACAGTACTGGCTTATCTTGTATTCCCAGTGTCCACTCAGTGCAGATACCCCCAGTTAATTGTACTTGGCACTAGGTGATGTGAATATAATTATTCAAAGATGCTGAAGCTAGGTTTTTCTTACCTAGTTTCTCATTAACTTTAATTTGTATAGAGCAAATTTTCTTATATAGTAGTTGTAGATGCAATAGCCAAAGGATATTAGGAAAGCAAAGGCAGGCTGTACACTGACGTGACTCGATGCTGAAAGTTTTTTCGTTTGTTCACTAATGGCTGTGCCTTTATTGTGAACATGAGGTTCTGTCACAGCAGCCTAATAGCTGTGTACACTTGATGCGCATTTCCTGTAGTTGTTGTAACAGCAACTTGCTTCATGTAGATACTGTTCCTGAACTGGCTTTGCTTTCATAATTTCATCCATCTGATACAGCAGCACAGAGAATGATGAGCAAAATTGCCATGATCAAATGTTCCTACCTAGCCTGCATTTTTGGAGGGAGTAATCATTTCCCATAGCTGTTGATCTTATCAGCAATTTTTAAATCATCTTTGGATTGAAGTTGTGGCATTAACTACAACAACTATAAAAAAACACTGCAGAAAATTACCAAAGTCAGCGGTCAGCACTTTGGGACTGGAAAGGACAGGACAGGCAGAACTGGGAGACGAGGGCTATATAATGTCTGACCGCGATGCAGCACTGGCACAAACGGTCATCAATTCTCTTTACTGCCATATAAAATGATTAATTTTCAACTTAGCAAAAAGACTCTCATTCAGAGGAGTGTCCTTACTCACAATGACTCTGCGTACAGTTTTGCCAAAGTCAGTTCTGAGAGTTGCACCAGAAAAGCAGGACTTCTCCTGCGCCAACATGACTTTGGTTAATCACGCTAAAAACACACAGCGCGTTTTGCACTTAAAGCTGAAGAACTCCACAATGGTTAGGCCTGGTGACGGGAGTACAGCCCCCCTCTGTAGGTGCATTTGGCTTTTATCTGAGAAAGCACAGTGGGAACATTGATTCTGCCAGTTCTGCTGAACCATTCCTGCCCACAGATCGAGTTTCAATGAATTCTTCAGCAAATGACTGCAGCTGCTGGGCTGCGCAGTGCCAGTGCCACCCTGTGGTTGCTCGGCATGGTGCAGTGCCTTGCCCAGAGCATGGCTCAATCACAGCAAACAGCCGCTGCTTCCGCTGAAAGAAATCCTGTGTTTTCCCATTATTGCCTTTATATTCTACCAAATACTGCTTACAGAGTACCTTCTGCCTCACGGTGATAACTGAACGATGTAGCCGATGTTATTTTTTGTAGCTGTGGGGTAGTTTTGTCCTCTGGGCATATTCAATGTGGTATTCCTCCCCCACTTTTTCTTTTCTGGAGAAATTTCCAAATATTTCTGCCATGTATCTCTATTACTTTTCAATCATTCATTGGCAATGGTAAGGATGTGAATCATGTTGGTGTTAACCTTCTCAGAGACCCCTTCTGACCTGGGAGAGAGGCACAAGAAAGCTTCGCCCAGATTCCTGAATCAGAGATCAGCTAAGGTGCCCGAGATGGCATTTCCTTAGCACAAAAGAGCTGCTCTTGAATGTGCTTGACCTCATAGGGCTCCAGGTACCTGGCCTGTTCCTTTCCGGGATCCGCTAGGATCTCTATTTGCGACACTCACTGGAGGCTTTCAGCTGCCAGGCATGTCTTTCGCTCCCTCCGGGAAGGTGAGACTGTGGGGAGGCATGGGAGAGGGTGCAGAGTGAAGGACAGTGTCCGTTAGAGTGTCCCAGCATTCTGCACAGACAGCTGCTTCCAGCGGGAACAGTCCCAGCTATTGCAGGTGTGGCACTACGTGAAAGATGCGTGCCTCTGAGCTTCTGTGGTACGTACAAGATCGAAAGAAGTCAGCTCTGACTTCCAGTTCCACCTGAACTGGAACATTTCTTTGCCTCTGAGTTGAACTCAGAATGCTAACAGCACTGCCCACTGGGAGAGCTGGCGCCGTGTACCGTGAGTAAATGGCGCCCATCTGAGGAATGGGTGCATCTGGCATTCGGCTCAGCTACCGCTGGAAGTGGCTGAACATCGGTGACGTTCTGGGTGTGGCAACTTGTGATGCAGCCGCTCAACATACAGGGTTACAGTGGCTTAATCTAATCATTATTTTTTGTGTGCTCCTGCCCATATTGTCTGTGAAGAGTGAGACTTCTTTCATTGCGTAAACATCATCTTTAGAGGCAAGTGACAACAGCGAACAGTTAACTTTGGCTGTTGGGAAGTGGCAGTCTTAGAGGAGTTAACCTGACTGTATCACAGCGCTTTCTTCCTTTCCCATCCCGTGCTGCATTTCTGAAGGGGGTGGGGAGGAGGAGCAGGCAGCCCCCCCTGTTTCAAAAGAAATTCCAAAAGCAGGCTGCAATGAAAATGAGTTCCTCTCTCTGCTGCCTTAGGAGAGGGAGAAACTGCCTTCATCAGCCCATACCAGAAGGGCCCTGACACCCAGAGCACAGTCTCCCCACATCCATGCACTTTGAATTTCTCTTTACAGGGGGCACACAGTACGATCGCGACCACGTCGTTGTCAACGCAGCCAATGAAGAGAAGCTAACGCAGTGCTGGGAACCGCTGGTCGTATAGCTCCACGCGAGCAGGGGTGATGCCTGAGCTGGGCGCTGTTCTGGACACTGGAATCGGCACTGCCACCTTTGAAGGATGCAGGATCAACAAGGAGAGCTCTGGCTTTTCAGCTCTAAAGAGAACAAGCAACAGAATGATCTCATCTCTCTCTGCCTAAGATTATTATCCCTATAAAAGCTTGAGTATCGCTCAGACTTTTTTAATCACAGCTCTGCGAGATAAGAGAATGGTAACATTCATCAAGCTAGCGTGGAACTAGAGGTGGGAGAGGCCCCAGAGTTACAATCATGTCAGTGAGTACATATCCAGAATAGTCAAGCAGTATAATTCTAAATTATTTTAAAGTTTTTTTTGTTTTTAAACTGAGAGAAGGGCTAAAAATAACTAAACCTTATTTTACAAAGGACAGGAGTGCAATGTGTATGTGGGTATAGCGACTTAGGCCTACAGGCTGTAGTATAGAGGAATATTCACTACTGAAAATTAATATATTTGTTTCACTGGAACAACTTATGTTTACTGAAAGCTTAAGACTCATATAAAACAGCAAATCCAAAGAATTTCTAACATGTGCCTTCAACTATAGGTAGTATGCTAAAATAGTAAGTCCTAAAGTAAGAAAAAAATCTAGTTTTTCTCATGTAGAGAGAGGATATAAACGAGTAGATGGATGTTAGGAGGGGGCTGACAAAAGAATTCATCAGAATGTGAAGAACCTGCCTGCCCATTTTCTAGGCTGCCTTATTTCTTCGTTACAAGTATTCTACTTCTTTGAAAAGTCAAACTTAATCTTTTAAAATAGCTCCAGCACAGTCTTCCTGAACTCTAGAATCATTTACCATATAGACAAAAAGAATTCTTAAGGAAACTGTCATTAAACATGACTGCAAAAGCATCTGAGTGCAGTGGTGACGCTGCTCTTTAGCCACCACCTTTTGGCCAATGCTCTGGCTTGCTGTGGAGTGCCAGACTCCCTGGTATTTCAGGTGATGCTGGAGAGCAACAGCGGTGGTGGGCTGCTGGCTCCTGGCATCTGCTGGGAAGAGACGGTAACGCGGCCAAGCTTGGCTCCGTGTCACGTTTGCAAGGGCAGTGCCCACTCACAGTCAGCACTGCAGGTTGAGTAAGGAACCTGTGACACATGAGGCACCCTCAGTGACTCCTGCACATTTTTCTGTTGCCCTGCTCTGAACCTGTGTTAGTTTTCCTTAACAATGTTGGCAGAAAAGTAAAGTACGAAAAAAACTTGTACTATGCTGCTGTGTTTTGTTCTGGCTTCAACCAGTGTTATGCCACACTGCTCCTAGGAGCACCCAGGCCTCTGCCCTGCATAGTAAGCCTGTTTAAAAGTTACATTTGCATTACTATAGCATTGCCTCAAACGGTCATGGTGCTTTCATTGTTGCCACCCCAGAGGAAGTGCCTTACTAATTTTCCTCCTTTTGTACAGAACTACTGAAGTTTTGTTGCTCTGAAATGTGCTGCTTTTAGTTCTTCATAGAAAATGTGTTACTGGTTCCAAACAGTGGTACTTTGTCATTTTATGTGCTTTTGCTATATATAATATAGCATTTCACAAATAAACTGAAGTTAGGTAACATTTTATCGAAATTATTTTTAAGTTAAAAAGCCAACATTTGACAGTTCTGCTTCTGGCTGTGTTTTTCTCTGGCCATAGTTACTGCCGCAGGTGGGTAGCAAGGAACACACGGTGCGGGGTAGTGGCAGGCTCAGAGGAAGGGATGCTTCTCCTGCACAGACAGGTGTCCAGGGCCCTTGCACTGGGGATCACACAGCTGCTGCCCCCGCTGGGAGCACTGCATGACATGGCTTCTGCACTACAGGAAGCCTGCAGCTCTCAGTTAAGAGGTTACCACTTCCCTTTGATCCACCCGCACAGCTGCAGGGTCTCTCCCTCTCTCCTGTCTCTGACAGGGAATGCAAGTCTGAAAGCAGCCCACCAGCCACATGCCCCTCAAACACTCCACCAGCGCCAGCAGTGCTAGGGGGCAAGGAAGGAGCAGGGTCAGCGCTGACAGAACCACATCTGGCCTACCTGCTTGAGCACCGCTGTCAGCTGAACCTGTACCATGAGCCGGGCAGTCAGGTTAATGATCAGTTGCAGACCGACTGTGTCAGTGCTTCCGCTCAGCTCAAGTACGCCGTGAGCAATTGGGTCAAAGTCCTTCAGGCTTGAAGTATGGTCCTGGGACAGCACTGCGCCCATTTCATGCAGGAGGAGGTTGCAGGCTCTGAAGATGAATTAGACTGAGTTGCTGCACATATTAATAAAGGTAAACAGAGATGAAGAAAGGAGGAAAGGCAGCACGAGTACCACGCGGACCATCAGATGGGAGTGTCTCACCACTGCAGTATTTAGCCAAAAACACCCAGGAAACAAAAGTTCTCAAGATCTAGAATCTGAAAATATGGCCATGCTTTTCCTGTCCCAGGAGTGAGGAGTGTCCTGCAGAAGTCACAAGAACATTTGTAGTGAGAAATACCTGAAGGGATGTTAGTGTTTCCTGTCTGTGTACTACCAATAACAGTCAGAGTGTGAAGGAATCAAAGGGGCTTTTCTAAACCAAACCTCTTATTTAAATGATGCATTGAGAGCTTTCCAAGAAGAAACAGTTGCTACATACCAATTCATGTTCAAGTGTCATTTACCAGTTAAAGATGTGACTGAGGGCAGAACAGTGATTGGAGAGACTTTATTTTTTGTTAATGACATCGATCACTGTTTTTCCACGTGCGTGTCCTTCTTCCAATTTCAGAAAGGCCTTTGGAACTTCAGAAAAAGAGAAGACTTGTTCGATAACTGGCTGAATCTGCAGAACAAAGTGTTACTGCATTAGCAATAAAATAACACAGTTGTAGCACCTTCACACTTCAGAACTATTTAAAGAAAGGAAGATTTTTTAATAGTACTTCAGGCAGAAGTTGCTGTATGCAGTCACTGGCTTTTAACTTTTTTCAGGGACCCCTCTGCATGCAGAAGAGTTTCTGCTGCTGTCTGCCCAAGGTTTGAAACATCTTTAGTAGCACAGAGCCCTAGCCCAGGACTTCTAAAATGAAGTCAGCATGCAAGGCTGTACACACTTGTATTTCTGCACTGGTTTTCTTGTTAAACCCAGAACTTTCAAAAGGCCAAATGTTTTACAGATACCTGTGAGTCTAGTGCCCACCTGCATCAGGACATGCCTCTTCAAAAGACCTGGCCACAAGTTAAGTCTGAATAAGAAGCGCACTAATGTTTGTTGCTGAATCATTCAGATACACGTGGGAACTCAGCTGCTGTGTATCCCGGTCGGTACAGATCATTAAGCCCAGCTTGCACCAGTGGCTATTTTGGCATTAATTTTGTAGAGTAGCCTTCTGGATTGTATTAGAGCCATCTCTAACAATGAAGGTGAAACGAGCACATTCACTGTGCCCGTCACCAACTACGGAGACAGAAAACCCTACCGGCATTTTCTCGAGCTATCACAGCGTGCCCATGGAGGGAGAAGAATTCCCAGCTGCTTCTGAAAATTACTTGTCGCTGCCAGGCCAAGAGAAGAGACTGTCACCGAGTTCTGAGACACCCTTCCAGAGGCCAAAGTAAGCTCTGTACACAAAACTGCCTCTCACACCTGCTGCCAAAGCCCATGCCCTGAGACTGGTCTCTGACCTCAGATCCCCTAATACCAGCACAGTGCTCTTCCTTTGTTAGGCTGATCCTAATCCTCTTATCAGAGGACAACATTAACACCAGGTGAGCGTGCAGCTAGCTCTTGTAGTGATCAAGATTTGAAGAATCAAAGATTCAAATATCTCTTCTATTGTGCTAAGTCCTTGTTATTTGTAGCATTGAAAAGTATCTTCAGGATCCTTGCAGATCCTAGCACACGCACTTATCTTGTTAGAGGCTCCAACAACGGGTAAGGCCCCTCTCCGCAGGACATGCGTTTGCTAGGAAAGGAACACAGCAGCAGTAAGGAGCCAACCCATTTGCCAGAGTCAGAACAGCGCTTCTGTCACAAGGCTTGCTTTCACCAGAAGGCAGGGGTACCTACTCAGATGTGCAGCTCAGAAGGTGAATCAGCACTACCAAGGAAAGATTTTTCACCATATCCACTTCCCAAGCAGGGCTCTGGGCATCCAGCCCAGACAGCACAGCAGATGCACTCCAGAAGTTGTCTAAGCTCACGTGGACGTGCTCTTTTCATTTTGCCTCTGTTACCTTCAAGTCCTTTTATTGCATGAGAGCAACTGCTGGTTTTGGTTATATGATAGCAACATCCCAATACATCAATAACCAAACTAGCACACTGCATTGCCTCCTAAGTTTGTTTCTAGGATTATCCTTTGTATTCTGTCAACACACACCTAGCAGTAACGCCTGACTTCACATGGCAGCAAAGGAGGAAGGAGTAAATCCCTTCAAAGAAGTCAGAGCCAGCATCTGATTCCTGAGGAAAACAGCTGTGCTGGGCTGTGGGGCAGGAGGGCAGGTACTTTCTTCCCCTTGTTCAGCCACGACAACCTCTGCAGCCAGACCTAACAAAGCGAGTAGTCACATGCAGCAGAGGAGCCAGAACCATGCTGTTTAACACTTGCTGCTGCTCACCTGGGGGACTAAATGTGGGGCGTGACTAAGTTCAAGTCAAAATTGTGTTTAGCCAGCACACAGCACAGAAGGGAAATGTCATCTTGGGCATCAGCAAAGTCAGGGACACGGCCTCAAAAAACACTTGAACCAGATGTCTTTGGGTAAAGCGAGCATCTGAGTGACTGCAGCTGTGTGACAATCAGCAGGAGGAACGTGCTGCTCAGCAGTCACAGTTCTGAAGAAGACCAGCCCTTGCTTTTATAGCAGAAGCTTGTGAAAAACAGTCCAGTAACCTTGTTGAGCCAAGCACACGTGCGGTGCGTGACAAGCGGTTCTTGTTAATGGCAGCAACAGACAAAGCCGTGCTTCAGTTCAGAAAACAGGAGGACAGAAGCACAGGCTGCTGCAGCACGGGCTCAGCTGAGCCTCGCAAGGCAAAGGGCTGCCAGGAGAGGAAAGGGGCAACAGGAAGGAGGCAGTGCTGCAGCGTGGCACCGCGAGGCACAGGGAGTCAGACGCCTGCAGTAGGTGAGCAAAAAAGAACATAATGACTCCAGCATCCTGCTGCCTGCATTGTGGGCTGGAGCTCACAACCCTGACAGAACTCCCTGCAGAGTTGGGCAGAGTTTAGCACATCACGTCTTCTGAAAATTGGTGACACAGGCATTCAGAGGAACCCCGAATGCAGCCCCGCGGTTCAAAACAGCGTGTGTGCTGCAGCCTCTGAGCACTGAAAGGCCACTGCAGCAGTGATGGGACCTCTGGTTCCATTTAAACGCTGGCTGTAGGCAATGCTATAGAGAGAGATGAATACTGAACTGATGATCCCGACAATTTGGAGCATTAACCATTTTATCTGGCTGGCTGGGCAGCCCCGTTGTCTGAATAACCCTGAAAGGGCTGACCACGTTGCAGCACAGTGATTCACTCAGCCTTCACCATAATCCACTGACTAAGATAAAATTTCTTCCTGTGAGCAGACAAACAAGTAGGGAAGCGTCTGCTGTTTGTTGAATGTGTGATAAAAAATGGAGATTAACTGGATAATAAAAACAGTGCCTATTTACAGCCACACGTCAGTTCCTTGCCAGAGGACACCTATTTGTTAGGGGAAAGGGATTAAACTAAAGTCTGGGAGAGAAAGGATTACACACACCCGCACTGAAATGTTTATCTGAAAACAGACTAGGGCTGAAAGGTGTTTTCTTCCTCTTCATTCGCTGTGATGTAGAGCATACTATAGAAATGAAGCTCAGGTCTCTTGAAATGAATTCTGTCTTCCGAAAACCAAAGAGAGCAACAGCTGATACCGATTTGGGCTGTCCCACACGGGGCACAGAAGTGGCATCATGGCCGATCCCGCTCTGAACACAGCAGGCTGTGAGCAGGCCTTGGCAGGAACACACTGCTAACGCAGACTCCAGCCCACCCTGGCAGGTTTCCACTTCTGTGCTAGCGTGGCTCCAGCGTGAATTAATCAGGAGAGGAGAAGCAAGAAAGCATGAAGGGAACGAAGATGGCTTTGACCCTCAGTATTAACAAGTCGTTCCAGTTCGCTTGTAGCTGTCTCCTGCTAGAGCCTACCAAGCTTCAGAGACCCACCGGGCAAGGCCAGCTCAAAAACAAGAAGAAAAAAAGTCCTCCCACTCCACGGGCAGTGACGGTGCATTGGCCCTTACCCAGCTCTGTGAGGGGTGGCTGTGTGAGAGCCCTGCTTTGTGGAGTGCCTCCCCCCCGCACACGAACACGTTATGTCTGGGCTGTGACTCTGGTCACGGCCCGTGCGCACGCCCTGCACAGGGCACTTCGTGTGCATAGGGAGAGCTATGACAGGCTCCAACAGACCGCAAAACCCTCGAATGCTTTCTGTGGTGGAAAGGACCGGCGCACCGTTTGGATTTAGCTGAGCCGGAAGGTAAAGACGGGACGACCGTGCCCAAATGCAGCGCATGAGCCAAGGCACAAATGCAGAGTTCGATGCTGTGCTTTGGCCTGCATCCCTTGAGTGCCAATGGGAGACTGGAGCAGAAACCATCACAAAGAACAGCCTCTGTCCTGTAACTAAACGTTGTATCTGTTCTACACTTCATCGGCATCTCATGGAAAAAATGCTCAGTCCTGGGACGCTGCTGCTCTGTCACTTCTCCCCTTTGGCTGAGCATCTCCTTCCCTACTCTAGTTCCACGTTCTTTGGGTCTCAGTCCCACCCCTTTCTTCATTAGAATAAAGAGTGGAAAGAAACGGGAACAAGCCCAGAGGGACAGCATGTGCCAGGCTGATCCACGTTAAATCAGCAGAAGTGTGGAAAAAGGTCCTGGGTTTAGTAACTACTGAGCTGTGCTGAAAAACTTAACAACAGCAAAAAGTAACTCTCACTTCTAGAATCCCCTAGCAGTCATGTTCCTGCTACTTGTGCTGGTGATTAAACCGATCTGGGGCAACACCACCAAGCAAGAAAGACACAACAGACTTTACTACAGTTGTATGAAACACAGGAAGGCATATCACATATTTCATAAATAGTGTAACAATAGCCTTGTAGGACCTGCACCTCCTTAGGTCTCAGCAAGTTAAACTCACAACAGCAAGAGCTGTCTTCCTGACCCTACATTTCACAACTGTGCTGGACATAGTTCCCTTCCTACAGGACACGAATTACATCGGACTCAGGCAGCACATCTGATTAAACACCAGGTACCTGCTGAAAGTTTTCCAGACCTCACCATGCTGCATGTGAGCTCACATACTCAAAAGCTGTTTCTCCGGTTCCAGGACCTCCTTCAGTCTTCTTCACTGACATTTTTTGACTTTAGCACACAGCATTTCTTAAAGAGCCACATCGCTTGCAGGAAGAGGCATAGCTGCATTTTAATAAAAGTCACTGTATATTTCTTGGCCATAATTAAATGCAGACAGAGGTTCCTTCTTGAAGAGATAGGACTGAACAGTCTTTGGCAACCTCTCTTCGATTAATATCTCTGGGCTCGAGCCAGCCAACCTGGCAAGCAGAAGCACCACAGCTAGAATACACTGAGGTAAAGAAAAAGGTACAAGCTCTGCTGTTTAGCATGGGGAAGGATGGCCATCAGAGAGGGTGTGGACAGCATTTCACAGGCCCAAGAACAGCGAGCATGCTGCCCTGCCATCCAGAGAGGCACGCCACTAACGCCGATCTCTGCAGCAGAAAGCACACACAACGCTGCACGAAGTTACACGAGGCACAGGCATGCAAACTGCTTTTCTTAGGTGTCTGTGCTGTGACATCTGTAGGAAGGAAGCAATACAGAGAATGATCTGTTCATTTCTTGATCTGAGACTCAGCTTCTTCCTTCAGCCTTCCTTCTCTGCACTCAGCTTTCCCCCATCTGATGCAGCTTTGCTCTGGGAAGAGCATTCAGCCACTGGAACACTGCACACGCACGCCCACGCTGCATTTAAAAGGCAATGAAGTAAAAATTTTAAAGTTCTGTAGGACTGCACATTAACACACACCCTGTCATGGTCCAGCAAGAACATACAGCACACCGAGCACTTCCCCTTACTGCACTGATGAGCCTGCCTTCCTCCACCAGCCTTTGCAAAAGGCAAAGGAAGTTCTCAATTGCAAGTCACAGGTTTTCTACACAGTTATGTAGTTACATGAGTTGATAAAATCTCACTAGGGCCTAAATGGCACAGCCTCAGAAAGGGTAAGAAGCGGTGACAAGCCTTTCAGTGACAATGCTGCCAGCAGAGGCCAGTGACAATGTTTCAGCAGCCAGTACGCCAGCACAGCTACGCTCTGTACCAGAGGCTTTATTGATTTCAGCTGTCTCCAGCTGAGAACCCCATAATCCTACAGGAGTGCTCTGCCATGGCAAGAGGTCCCTAGCTGCTGACACGCGTTTCAGCTATCGGTCTGGTGGAACCCTCGTTAAGGCACCCCTTGCTGGCTGGTGATTAACAAGCTGAGTGCAACCCCCAGCAGGGCCATCCCAGCAGCCTTGAGAGCAGCCAGCATCTCTACCGTTGGAGAAGGAATTACTTGATTTTCTCTGTGCCCACTGCTGCTGCAGCAGCCCCCTGGCCCCCTCAGTCTCGCAATGGTCTCTTGGCAAGGTGTTCTGCTGCAAGGCAGAGAAAGCAGCTTGCCAGCTGGAAGTGGTTTTACAGTCCCCAGAACTGAGCTGATGCGCAGGTGAATTACAAAAAGAAAATGATTCTGCTTCTTTGCCTTACCAGCTCATCAAATCCCTTCCTTCTCCCTCTTTAAAAAGGCTGCTCAGAGAACTCCTCATAGCTGACATTCTGCAAATCTCTATTCCTTGTTACAAAGATCATGTGTGATAACCTAGCATCTCTAAACAAAATACCCCGCTGTGTGCCCATTCTTCACCCACTGAAGAGCGGGGACTCCTTTGGAGGATGGAACAAAGGAAGATGATGGAACAGAACTAAAAATCTGTGTTGGTGCAAAAGAACTGAAAAAAAGAACCTGACAAATGGAGACGATCCACAACTGCTTCAGGGGTATGCTCTTCAAAGCTTCACTTACGGGAACATCAGCTCTTTAAACCATCAGCTCTTTTTAATTTCCTTCATTTAAATCCCCCCTCACAATTTATGCTTTCCTGAAAAATGCCTCTCTTTCAGCAGCTCTCCTATTCATACTTCACACAATCCCAAAATTAAGATATTTGTTACAGAAGAAAGGACATACTCACTGAAATCACAAAATAACCAAATCAGCAATGCTCAGATCTGTACCCACTCAAAACTACGTTCAACCACCCGAGCTCACTTCACTAGCTTCCCCTTCTTGGCACCCTTTACAGCCTTTTTTTCCCCTGAAATTTTCATTTATTGTACTCCAATTCAAACACAAACATTCATTCATCACTTAGCTACTGGAAATTATAGTACACTGCTGCTAGTAGCTCTCTTCTCCCCTTTTTCCAAACAGCTACCCTTCTGAACGGATGATCTGTCCATTTCAGAGAACTCTCGTGTCCTGACAACAGAGCTCAGTCTCACTAACAGCTGTATGAATGGAACACATCTAGGACACGCAAGACTGTTGGCAACACAGGTGTTTGCAGTATTTCACAAAATAGAGCAAAATCCTGGTGGAATGGTGACTACGCAGATACACAGTCTGACACTATGACCTGTTCTTGCCGACACAGAATTAAAAAGAAAAAAAAAACAACAAGCAAACGTCTTTATCCTCATGGTCACCTTACAACAAAAGGCCCCAGGACACCCATGGACATGATGCCATTGCCAGGGCCTGGTGGCTCACCTGCCCGGATTGCCAGGCAGATGGATGCTGACTAAGCCCTGTCTCTATTGCATAAACAGGCGTCTTCCTAAAGGCTTTTGTGGGCATGTTCTGCATCTCTGTTTTGCATACAAGGCTGGAGCAGAACACTAAACACGTTGGGATGGGCTAAGGATCAGGACAAGTGGCGTGAACGAAGACAAGGACGTTCCTGCTTCTCAGTCAAATGCAATTCAGCTGGCTGAGCTCACAGCATGGGGAGCATCTTCCAGGGTTTCTTTCTAGACTGGGAAGTCAGGCCTAAGGCACTGCACTAAATGAAGTGCAGAGTGGTGTAAAACTAACCAGGACTACCCTTCACCTCAGCTCATTTGCTGCCTCTATTAATGCACAGTAACTTTTTAGGAACACAGGCTCCCTGTAGGCTGGATCAGCAGCACCCCGGTCACAATGGGGGTAGAAGTGGCCGAATTCAGGAAGATTTTTACTCCAACCAGCAGCACTCAGAAGGCACAGAAACAAGCAGGGACTGCAGCAAGAAATTTTGGAACATAAGGCATAGAGAAAAAGGAGCTCTGAACTCAAACTGTCTGAGAGTGCTAGGTTTTTCTAGGTATGCACAGATTTTGAGTGCAGGGTGGCATGGCAGTTCCCATTCTCGGAATTATACTATTTTTTCTCCTCTGCTTAGGCACCACACACAAAGATAAACAGCAATTGTCCCTATGCCCTGCTCTGGGGATTTTGCCAATGTGAACAAGTTCATAAAGCTGAAAGGATCAGCAAAGCAGGCCTCTGCCCGAGGTTCCCCAAAAGCTGATGAACACAAAAGCTAATTCCAGGTCTCTGTGCTGAATCATCACAAACATTCAGCACTGAGAGCACCAAGCACCACTCTGCCAAGGCAGATCCCCTGTGGCCTGCAAGAACCCGACTGTGCCAGCTCTGTGCACCCCATGTGCAGGACTTCTCATCACCCAGGCCTGAGGGTCTGCATATGCAGATGTGCACACAGCCATGTTCATCCTGAACCAAACGAGGCCTCTAAACGCTTATCATTTGCAACAGCAGAGCCTATGCCAAGTGACTCCCACTCGCAAAGAACCCAATCACTGGGCATTCTTCCTCATAACTTACTGGGCTTGTGTTCTTAAAAAGGGGTAGGATGGACAGGGAGAAGGCAGAACAGCCTGAAGGACTATAAATGCCGGAACTCAGTGCCAAAGGCAAAGGATAGAAACTGGAGCAAACCAACTGTTAACCACCTTCTTCGCTGTGACTCTTAACATTTTGTTCCTTAACTGTGATTACACCATTTTTAAGTCAAAGCACCAGCTTCTTCAGCACAACAAAACCCAAGTAACGTACGTTGGGTACATACCTTTCCTGAATCAACCAGTGCCGCTATTTCATCCAAACTTGAGCCGCTTGGCATGAAAAATGCCCACCGGTAATGGACTCCTTTAAGGAGATGCTGCAAGAAAGATGACAAATATATCTCAAAAATCACGAGAGGAGACTGAAATGGGAACTAAAAGTAAGGACAGAAGCATGACAGAAGCAACTTAAAGAAAAAACACAGAAATCATTTGCTAGTGTCTAAAAAAAGTGTTACCTAAGCACGTGGATTAAATGTACAGACAGGGATGTTGTATTCCCACAATAGGATCAGGGTGAATTTTGTGTCCAATTGCACGAGTCAGCTAGTTGAGAAAAACAACGACCTCGTCTCCGCAGCTAGAAATAGCATTATTTCTTATGTAAGAGAGAAACGGTGCTGTACGGTTACACACATCCACAAAGAGGGTGAAATAAAGCCACCAATATGCCATTTACAGCCTTCCACCTCGGTGCCAGCGATGACATTTTCCACCATCACATCTGGCAAAGCCATCACCGTCTGGCAACGGGTGGCAGCTCACAGCAAAAGCATTTTAGGAAGATGACACGAGCACTTCCTCTGAGACAGCTGTTACAGCTGCAAGTCTTCCCCTGCCAAAGACAGCTGATCTTCAGCAGAGGGCACACAACGTGCAAACTGTGATTTCTTTGCAGGCTTTTCATTTTGTTTTTGAGCTTTCCTTTGAAACCATTGGTACTGGACCTAGAATCTCATTCCATCACAGGAATACCATGGCAATGGCTCAAAAAGCATCCATTTGGAGAGCAAGCACACATGGTGGAGAAGAAAAGCCTCACTGAACTGACCACTGGGAGAACGTCTTAAACTAGAAAAATCAGTGTCACCATCCAGATATAGGAGGAAAAGAAGACAGATGCCTCCAGATGGAACTCGCAGGGAGCCAGGAGGATATAGCATCGCATTCAGGCACACAGGGTCTGGTCAAATACCTTCACAGTTTTGGAGCCAATCGTGACTCCTGTTTGCAACATGCCGTCAGCCACACCGAGCCTGTCCACGTTGATCAGAAAGGGTGTCACTAAGGTAACGTACGTTGCTCCTGACCACTTCTTCAGGAGATCTAGAGCCCACTTCTCAGTGGATCCACCGACATTATCTAGGATGAAATCAAATCTGTAGACATGTAAAGAACAGGCTTAAAATCGTGATATGGAGAAAATAATTATAAATGAGCTAATGGATATCAGAAACTGGCTGTGGTTTACATTTCTACTTGTCACTGCAATGCATTAAAATAAGCTGCCTGTGAGACAGAGCAAGGAAGCCCCAAGACTTCAACTAAATCCCAGGTTCGCTGTAGAAAGGGAGTTAAAATTACAGGTTATTAGCCTGTATCTGCACTGAATGGACACTGCAATAACTGCCCTGCTCCTAACTCCAAAAAGCAGACCTTTAGTTGCACAACTGCATTCTCTATCTGCCTAAAGCCTTCTCGAGCTGTATCTCTTCATCCCTCCAACCGAGATGACTGGAACAGCCTTGGGGGCCTGGTCCTAGCATTCAACAGCACACTGTGAGCACCTAAACACTGCTCTGGGCTCCTGCCCTGACTGGAACACCTCCTGCCCTTGCAGAATGGTCACATGCAGCCTCTGGCAACAAGCCCCCGTTCTAGCATTCGTTCTGTTACCCCAGCATGTGAACCTGCCCAGGATGAATATGGCAGCGGGGAGCTATGCACCTCTTCTGTTAGAGCCACAGCTCATTCTCTGTTGTAAATTTCCAGCAATCTCCAGACTGGAAGAGATACACATTATAAATACACGTCCCGTGTAACTAATCCACAAATAAGAGGAAAAATATGCAAATAAATAGAAAAGTTCTCATCTCTGGAAAGAGTTTTACTGCTTGTCTTCCCAGGGTGTGATTTCATGTTATAGTTGAGTCAACCTAACAGCTGTCAACAAAACAGGAATTAAACCAGTGAAAACTAATGCTCCAGAAAAGAATAGCTCCCTGTGGAGGCTGAAGAGTCAGTACAACCGGGAAGAGGGAGGCCAGAGGGTCCTCCCTCCCCCTCAGCATACGTGACTGGTGGGCTTTGCGATACCATACGGCTGCGCTCTGACACGGTGCTGCTCACAGCTCCTACAATGGCTGCTTGCTAGAATGGATGTTTAGCATTTAAAATGTTGAAGAGCACAGTTTAGCAAATTTAGCACTGCTTGCAAACTGTTGAGTTAATTTCTGTATATTCTACCCAAACAGACAGTGCCAATACCCTTGGAACTATCTCAGGGCTGCCAGCAATCACACCATAGTTAAAGGGCACATGCCTTCTTAGAACAGTTATTAGTAAGATTATTTTATTGAATGAAAGAAGTTCTATTTCCCCTCCCAAATTAATTCAGTCTAGCTACAAACAGCAGTGTAAATATCATCGTTAAATAAAAGTCACAGCAGACCAAGTTTAAACAGATGGAAAGACTGCAAAAGCAAAAGACCCTCCAGTTCTAGAGTAACCCCCCAAGCTACCCTAAACATAACTGCTGTCACAAGATAAATGTGATTATTCATCACAGGCAGCTGTACCCAGTGTCACAGAAATTTACTCCCAGCTATGCTGCAGTGTGGCTACGGGACTTCAGGCAAATCACTTAGCTGCCTCATGACACAGTTCTTCCCTGTAGATCAATTTCTTTATTTACTGACCTTACGCAGCATTCCTGAGACTTGTTTTGATTTATTCATGCTTTTTAAGTGCTCCAAGATCCCAGGATGGAAGCTGACTAAACTGTTCAAATCACAGTCACTGGAGAGAAGCACGTGAAAGCGTGAGCTTGCCTCCACAAACCCAATCAACTGGCTTAACCTCCCAGCGAAAGCTGTGCTTCGGCACTCACTTGGCAAATTACGTTTGAAGCGGGCTGGGATGAATTTGCTTTAGGAAGAAAGGCTTTAGAAGTGGGGAAAAAAAAAAAAAAAGCAGAAAAGAGGGAGACCTGATAGGCTGGAGCCAAGAAATCGAAAGGCAGAAGGACTGATCACCAACTCCTTCATCTCAGTGTTAAGCAAGGCAAACACGTACACGGGTAAGGCTTTCAGCTGCTCTTCCAGATTTCCGGACTTGTAATCGATCACATCATCCGCTCCAAGCTTCTTCACCAGTGTGCTAGCATCATGAGAGCAAACTGCTGTCACGTGAGCACCCCAGGCCTTCACTAGCTAAAAACAAGCAGGAAAAAAAGGGCGGAAGTTTAAAATTCAGTGAAACAGTGAGAACAGCTTAAAGGAAAAAATATAATTATATTTAAATAGCAAATGAGGAGTTGTAACAGGGAGTGGGGAGATTGTTCCAACACAGGGTGTGACTTGTCACACATCCACCAACAACAGTTAGAATTCACTGATATTTAAGGCATTTGAGGGGTGGAAGGAGTTGGTGTGGGCAAGAAGAGGTTTTTTTATGCAATTTGCAAACACTGGCTCTCAGGACAAGGCGTCAAACAAAATCCTCCGTCTGCCTTGTGAATCTGGTAACTGACAGAACCTCTCAGCATACATTTATATAGCTGACAACCTATAGAGGTGTCAGCAGATCAACCACTCTAGGGGTTACAGTATTTTATCTTCCTACCTGCTCACTGGGTATTCTGTACCTCCATCTCACTGTAAATGAATTAAACACTAAAAGGTCATCTCTGATTTACCGCAGGGAGTATGTCAGGTTACCTTCTACTCCAGAAGTTAAAGCAAAGTAAAGTAAAGGATTTTTGCTAGTTATTTACTTCTTCTGTAAATTTCAATTTTTCATTCAGAGTAATCTTTTTTTTTCATTTACTCTAGATTAATTAATATAGTTTAATCAAGATTAATCAGGTAGAAATCACAACTAGTCACTGGTTGGGCAGCCTTTTCTACTGCTCTAACCCTACCATCTGCTCTATCCTAGAACAGAATCACAGATCATAGAACCGTTTGCGTTGGAAGGGGCCTTTAACAGCCACCTAGTCTAACTCCCCTGCAGTGACACCTACAGGGACATCCACAGCCAGATAACGGATCAGGCAAATAGTGTACCACCAAAAATTCTCCTGTGACCTCCTTAAAACCATACTGTCTAAGGCCTAGTAACAGGGCGCACAGTGATGCAATCTAATCTAACACAACGTAACAGCTGGAAGGAACGAGTCCCCGCATACTTCACTGTTGGAGCTCTGACAGATCAATGGGCAGCTCCCTACCTCATTCCCTCAATGCCCCTCTGTTCAATTTTGTTCTTACTGAGTAGCCTGAAGACGCACCCTGGGGTGCTGCGTTACCTGTATGGCAAATGTGCCAACTCCTCCCGAAGCTCCCAGTATCAGCACTCTGTGAGAGGAAAAGAAAATGTATTGAACAGCTCTTCAAACAAACAGCACAGTAACTCTGTATTCTTGTACATCCCCCACACCAAACTAGGCAAAGGATTGCCATCCAGTATTCCTTCACGGTTAACTCTTCAGAGCCCTGGTAGCGTGATTTAACACTGCGGATCTTGCTTCCTGTGCCAGGAGCATTATCTCAGCACAGCCATACAGACATCCCCACATGTGCTTGCCACTAAATCCAGGCGCGGGAGCTGTCGACAGTAACGTTTATCACCCCAAAAATCCTGTCTCTGCCCACACTTTCCCAAACACAACTGCTTGTGTTTGAAGTCAGTAAGAACCTTTCTGTCTCCCAGACTCCACTGTCATATTTCCTAAAGAAAAAATGTGATTTGCTAACATTTTACACAAATTGTTGTTATCTAACAGAAGAGGTTTGGTATCATACCACTTAGAGACACTGGGGACTTCAGAATATATGGAACATCATTTTCCAGCATCACTGAATATTTATCTATCTGGAAGACAAACTATAGTGCTGCAGCCTTGCTATAAACAAGTTCTATTAAATTATCTGAAGAAAATGGCAGTAGAATTTTTCTAGTTCAGTACATCTCAACATGACCCTGTAAAATGCCAGGTTGTTGAAAACAGTAAACAAACAAAAAAATAAAGGTGCATACAACCCAGTTAAATGAGAGTTCATTTTAATGAACACACCATCCTAAATTTCATAAAAATGCATGCAACTTTAGAGGTGTGAGAACCCATCTGCTAGCAGCCTGATCACTGCTTAGAAATTGCACCTGGGTATTTTTATTAGTTAGCTAAACTTCAGAAAGGAAATTAATAAGGAAGCCTTGCAGCTGAAGCTACAAACAGCGCTTCATCTTCAGACCCATTTGCTAGTTCCAGAACAAAGGAACATCCAAAATGAAGTCCTGGCACTGGACTGTGGAGCATTATGTTTATCAGAGCTACGGTTTGCCAGAAAACCGTCAGTACCTTCAAAAGCTGGTGATGTTCTTGTTCTAAATCTCACTGTGCTGGATGCTGAGAGAAACTGCTTTTACAGTGCAAAATTGCACTGCACAATCTGGAGCATCAGTTTACAAAAATCCTTTGAAGTAACCTAAGAGACTTGGCTTTGGTCACAGCACCCATCTAAAAAGGATACTCTTCGGTAACTCACCAGATCCTGTTCCCCGTTTCACTGATCTAAACTGTAAAATTCAGATTAAGCATTTGAGACCACAACGCCTGCTGCTTTAAAGCCTGGCAGAACGCACTTGTGCTCAGAACCGTGCTTCTAACACCCGCCGTCTGACACAACGTTTGCACTCCGATCTCATTACCTTCAAGAGTCTGGGTTAAGCCCATCTTTATCTTTACAAAGGACGGTCACAATTAACTCCTTTCAAAAAAACCTTGTCCAACTGTCTTTCCAAGTTTACTCCTTTCCTAAAGGACATTTATTCCATTACAAAATTTGGAGAAAGCTGTCATTTCAGACATACATTTGGCTTAAGGGTACGTGTAACATTTTCAGTTGTGGGGAGCTGCTTGGCTAGGACTCCAATAAACATGCTTGAGGTTCCTGAGGTAGAAACATGGTCCAGATTTGTTTTGTTCCTATGTTACGCGGGCTACTTCCTACCAACACTTCTAACTACTAAAACTCCACACACAGTGACTTAAAGAAAGCTCTTCCCTTCACAAACCATGCCTACACTCTGAGGCCAACTGCTCCGCAGGGCCATCTGCCACCCACCAGGCCAAGTGCCTCACACCCACAAAGCTCCCAGCTCACCCGCAGGACTCTGCCCTCACCTGCTCCGCACAGCGCTTGCCCCGGGCTGTGCTCGTGCTGCTGTGGCTCTCACGCATCTGCATGCGTGTTTTCAGCTCAAGAGCCCTTGTGCTATCAGGAGCTCAGTGTGTCACAGCTCAGCAGCTCAGTGTTTTTACAGTGCTGGGGATGAGGCATGCTGTTTGGTGTAACTGAAGGACAGGGGGAAGTGTCTGATTGTGTACGACTGACATAAGTTACAATGATTTAGGATACAAGTTACGGAAAATGACTAGAGCCTCACTGAGGCAGGAGACACCAGGAACCACGTGAGCACGCTTCAGGGATCTTGTAGGAACAAAGCCTGTGGAGGTGCAGGCAGGCGCGGCAGGGAGTCCTGTCGGATCAGAACACAGGCACGTGCTGGACCGATGCCAAGTCCTGCTGGTGAGCCCACCTTCCACCTGAGAGAGGCAAAGGAAGCAATACACACCAGCAGAGGGACTTCTTGTTCCTAAGATACCTTAATGCTGCAATAGAGATCAGTGGAGGAGCTTCCACCAAGGAATACAGCCACTCTTTCAAAATAAGACACACTCCTGTGTGTATATACACCCTTCTACACAGCTATTTACACACACCTACAGGAGACAGAAAGACCAACGTAAAATCACTTCTGTAGGCAGCTTCTCACTAACAAGTTCAATTGTTTCAAGATATTAAGAAACATGACGTAAATTCTTGCCTCGAAAGACTAACATAAAGGTCTTGAACTATACTGCACAGCCGCATTAATGCATTACGTGTACATTCCTACAAGAAATTTTTCAGGGAAAAAAACACCACCACATAAGCCATTCTGCTGCTTTTGCAACTCAAAAATTCTAGATGGGAAACCGTAATTTTATAAGTACAGAATATTTTTATCTTTCGTTTTTTTTTTCTGACAGGCAAATATAAGGGACACAAACGTAAATGTTAAAGACGTGATGTAAATGCAGTCTGCATTTCACTATTAACAATCTAAACACTTACCTGAAGACTGAAAAGATACTTTAAGCAAGGTTAGCCTATCAACCCATCTTTAGGTTAGTGCTGCTTACCTCTGACAGTTAAGATAAACAATAACAAAAAGGGGGATCGTACATTCAGTTAACACCCGCTGGGAGTTCATTTCAAAGATGTCTCTGCAATTATTTCAAATTTTGCAATTTATTTTCTCAAACATTGCTGATCTTTAGAACAAACAACTACTTTGCATCTTCATGATGAAATTTACTGTGACATATGGACAACCACTCCGCCAGTTACGTTCCAAAGAGGTGGGTGGAGAGTTTCAGTAAATCGGGTGTCCTGTGCTGCATTACAACAGTTAATGCCCCAGGTATGAGGAGCCCATGCAACCAGATTCCTATTACCCAATTACTCTTTTATGACTTCCAATTTTGATGCGCACAGCAGCTGTAGTGACTATTTTTCAGTGCAAGTATTTTTACTTTTGCCCTTATTTCCATTCATTTCCACTCTGCTATCTATTTACACAAACATCTGAAGGCCAAAATCATTGCAATCTTCCATTATCAGGAGAAAAATGGTACCTGCTCCAATCCTGCCATGCATTTTTCCTCTTCTGACCTTCAGCTGCCACGGTCAGATTAACAGGCTGGTAAACCAAGCCATTTTTTTTCTGTTTAGCTGCCAGTCTTGCCTGTTTACCTCCTTCTGCCTCCCTGGCCTCATTAAAGTTCTGTCTTACTGGTCAAATGAGACGCAGACACCTGTTTTTTTCTAAAAAGCTGGAAAACCTGTCAGTCTGCCCCAAACAGCTCCTGCACAGAGGAGCCAACCTGAGTGAACCGCACCTCTGTGACTGAGAGGTCTTTTTGGCAGTTGCCCACTAAAAGACAGAACATTCTGTTTGGTAGCTGTCCTAGCAAGCAGAAGGCAGTCCCAATAAATTCCTAAAGATCCCATCCTTAAATTCTCTGTGCAGTCACACACATTGGGCTGCTGCTATACAGTCACCCTGTAGAGGAAGTGAGGCTGCACCAGCGAGCTGTGAGTAAAAGGTCAGGTAGGCCCCACGCCTGACCTTCCCTTCAAGCAGCCTCCTCCTGCACAGCCTGAATCTGGCATCTCCAGGCCAGCTGATCCTTGTGCCAGGGTGTCACAGTCTTCATCACTGCCAGACATGTCCCACAGGCTGTTAAACAGCGTAAGATGAAACACTAAGTTTTAGCACCAGAGCCAGGTACTTACCTTTTCCCACCACAGTTACTTTGGTTCAGTCCTCCAACCTTGTTAATCGCAGACCAGGCTGTCAGACCTACGTACGGTAAGGAGGCAGCTTCTACGTGACTGAGACACTTTGGCTTAAAAGACACCTGAAATAAAACCAGTCTTATCTAAATCACACAGCAGATCCTATGTCACTGAAATATCTAAATAAGCTTTACTGAATTCCACAGTTTCAACTATCTTGAAGATTCGCAACTAGCAGATCAAGACCAATCCAAGCATTAAGAAACAGACAGCTACCAGGGCACCAAAGGAGAAACAGGAGAAACAGGAAGAGAACACCAGTAGTTACTGGGATTTGCATTTTTTTTTTTTTTCTTTTTTTGTCTGTTAGCCACATTTTTGCATGTTTACCTCATTTGCACTAGCCACCACAAACTCTGAGAGAGTGCCTTGTTTCCAGGGAGGAATTGCTGCCCATACCTAAAAACAAACAGAAAACAACTATCCACTTCTGTGACTTTGCACAAGATTTTACCAACATGGAAAAGTTACATTCGTTAAAGGAATCCTTTTTCCAATGTGCAGAATGCATTTCCTATTGCTTATCAGATACTAGTTTAGCTTACTCTTCAAACAAAAATCAACACAAAACAACTAAATGAAGTTTAGTTGCTGCTGAGTTATGTAAATAAACTGTACCATACTGTGTACAATTTATGCTTTTTTTAAAAAAAAAAAAACAACAAACAAAACTGCTTCCATGGCAGGAAAGCCCAGACTTGGGAAAACAAACAAACCAAAAAAAAAAACATAAATAGAATTTGTTATACTAAAACTGGTGAAAGCATCTTGTAAAGGTGAAAGCAAATAATGCCAGTATTTATGTGCAAACCAAAAAAGTGATTCTTGGGCTATGCTAGAGTTCCTTCCTATATCAATTGGACTACTCGAGGGGGGAAAAAAAAAAAAAAAAAAAAAAAAAAGTCCTTCTTCTTCTTAGAAATCCATCTCCAGTCAAAAACAAAGCAGCATCCTGAGTGCACTTACAAATGTTGGACCAAAAATTAAAAAACAAAAGGGAAATTAACTTGCAGACACCAGTCAGGGAAAGGTGATGTTTCTCAGAGGAAAAAAAAAGGTAGGGAGAACAGCTTTCTAAAAACTTACTGCAAGGCAGTCCTCATTCAGAGTGCAACAACATGACAATTTCCTTAAAAGGGAAATGAAAACGGTGTATTTTAACTATACGCTTTTAAAAAAACATGATTAGTATCACCTCATCTCCAGGTTTGAAATAAGGCACACTCAGTCCACATTCCATGATAACACCAGAGACATCTCGACCAAGTGTCAGTGGAAACTCTGTTTCCACACTTTTGATTTTCAGGGGATCCCGCTTCATATTTAACGCAGTTGCTCCATAGCCACCTGCAAAACATGAAATTAACCACGACACACCTCACGGACAGAGAGCAGTCTGTCTGCAACATATCGCATTTTCTGTACATCCTGCATTTCTGTTATAATGTATGCACAACACCTGCAGCGTTTTTAGAGATTTTACAAAGAATGAGCAACTCTTAATTATGTTTTAACACTGCAGTGGGCAAATGCTGACATCTTGTTGCCCTGAATTCAAAACACTAGTTGCAGCCAGGTAACTCTAGCAGATCACTCAGCTGGAGTCCTCAGATAGCAAACGTCCCATTACGAAACACACTATTGTATAAAAGACGTTTTAAAATTCATTTATTAAAGGCCCAAATCACACAGCGTGGCTCTGCCAGCAGGCTCCCTGCAGGTATCTCTCTCTACATGTGCTACCGAATAGAACTCGCTGCGCAGGGTCCCTCCTCAGCACGAAGTACATCTACTGCTACCACAGCCTCCTGCTTGTACCTTGACGCTTGAAACCGAGGAAACATCTAGTTAAATGCGTCAAACCCAAAGAGTTTGCCAGCCAAAGTTAGGGATCTCCTGGGCAAGCTCACAGTGGGGACCGGGAAGCACGAAGGCAGAAGGCAAAGCACGGCGCGGTTCGGGGCAGCTGCCACAGGCCGAGGGGACCGCGACCGACGGCAGCCGGGTGCCGAACGCAGGAGCTCCGGGGAAGGAGGGCCCCCGGCTCCGGGGCGTGCAGCTGGTACCACTCGGGTGGCGGGGCAGGGGGAGGAGGCCCCAGTCCGAATTTTTACCACGAGTGCGCTACTGAACTGGCGTTTAATTTGGGGAGCACGGCTCACACCCCGCCACTTACTTCTCATGGTAAGGTCTATGGGGTTCAAGCTCGCGGCGTGCACTTTAACAACGACCTCGTTCGGGTACTGTACGGCGGGGAGCGCCATGTCCCTGGTGAAGCGCAGCACCTCGTTGCGGCCGTACCGGTCGATGACCCACGAGGGCATGGCGGAGCGCGGCCGCGGAGAGGCGCGGAGGCCGCGCACC
>VXAV01008087.1:37278-82150 GCA_013399715.1 Alectura lathami | reverse complement strand
CCAGGTGAGCGGCCCCGGGCCGGGCCGGGCCGTGCGGGGCAGGCTCACAGGGGACCGGGGCTCGCAGGGCCCCGCTGAACGTGGCTGCTGTCCTTTCAGATCTCAGCAGCGTTAAAGGAAGGACAGGTCACCGCCACGGAGCTTTGCCAGAGATGCCTCTCTCTCGTCAGAAGCACCAAGTTCCTTAACGCCTACATTACGGTGGCGGAAGAAACCGCTTTACAGCAGGCTGAAGAGTCAGAGAAAAGATACCGAAGAGGTACGTTAGCCTGCTTGTAGTGATGGTGAGAGGCTGGAGCACCTCTCCTGCGGAGAAAGGCAGAGGGAGCTGGGCTTGTGCAGCCCGGAGAAGAGAAGGCTCCGGGGAGACCTCACTGCGGCCTTCCAGTACCTGAAGGGGGCTTATGAACAGGAGGGAGAGCGACTTCTTACATGGTCTGACAGTGATAGGACAAGGGGGGATGGTTTTAAACTGAAAGAGGGGAGACTTGGGTGAGGTGTTAGGAGGAAATTATTTACTCAGAGGGCGGTGAGGCGCTGGCCCAGGCTGCCCAGAGAAGCTGTGGCTGCCCCATCCCTGGAGGCGTTCAAGGCCAGGCTGGGTGGGCCCTGGGCAGCCTGACCCAGTGGGTGGCAGCCAGCCCACGGCAGGGGCTGGGGCTGGGGGGGCTGTAGGGTCCCTTCCAAGCCCAGCCATGCTGTGACTCTGTGATATTGCCCCTTGTGGAGGAGCGCTGTGGTGGGTGAGGTACCTTGTTCCTGAAGCAGGTGTTGGCACACCTGTCTGGCTGTCGGGGGACGGGGCTGCAGTTGAGGTTTCTTGGTGTTTGCTGGTGGGTGCTTGTTGGCACCCAGCAGCGTGCGCAGCTCAGGAACCAAGGGCAAGACCTGCCGCAAAGCAGAGAGCTTACCTCAGGGGCAGGTGCTGCAGGCTACATGCACTCGGTGCTTATCTGCGCTCTGCTGCTGGATGCCTCTTCTTTCCCTTAGGAGTTTACCTTACATCAGTAGCCAGCAGTTACTGTGACCAGAAAGATCCAGTGGGCTTTTGTAGCCCTTTTGTGGGCCTGAGGCAGACAAATATCTTCCTAAGCCCATCAGGCATTGCAGTAAAAGCAAGTGCAAGTGAAGCAGCTTTGTTAATTTCACTCACTGGCAGACAGAACAGTGTTAACTCCCATTATCTGCAGCATTTAGAGGCTGCTGTGTTCCACACTGACCATCCTCGATTTCCTTTGTATTTCCTGGGAAATACACAGAAAAGGGAACTTTTCACCTAGTGGAATACTATTTTTTAGGGTGACACGTGCTGTCCTTTTACAGCTTAAGAAAATTGCCACCCAGGGAGTTTTGCTTCCTGACATAATCATTTTTATTTTATTTTATTTTCTGCACGGAGGATAATCGAACACTTAGGGAAGACTTTCTCTGCTTCAGTAATTTCTTTTTTCAGATCATACCTACTGTGTATGTCAGGGAGGCAGAACTTTGGGCACCCTGCCTGGGAATGGAGTAGATTTAGGCAGCCCCTGAGGCTGAAGTAAGCATTATGTAGTCACGTTTGGAGAAATAAGCACTCTTTTGGGGTAGCTAACCTATCTGAAAGCTGCAGGCTTAGAAACGGTTGCAGAGCTCTGCGGGGACAGGTCTGGTCTGGCGTGGTACTTAATAGTAGGGCTGTAGGTGGTGGGTCTTGAAAAAGTAGCAGACAACCATCAAATGCTTGGATAGCATTCTTGCTCCCCAAAAACACTGGGGGTGACATGTGAAATAAACTGTAATTGATGAGAAGACTGTGCACATCACGCGCTGATGTAATCTCTGTTGTCTTGGCAATAATTCCTAACGCAGGTCAGCCACTGGGCGTTTTAGATGGGATTCCTGTTGCAGTAAAGGACAACTTCAGCACAGCTGGCATTGAGACAACATGTGCATCAAACATGCTAAAAGGTACGGTACAAAACGTGCAGCAGAGCTTTTACAGTTAACCTGAGCCCTGGCTCTCCTCTGTAGTGGTTTAATGGGGTGGAGTCTGCGAGAGATCCACGTATTTCCAGAAAATGAGCTGAACCGATTGGAGAGGATGTTTGTCACACTTCTTCTGTCAAGATGAGCTAGTGATACAGATGCAGCCTTTTATCTAAGTGCATCTCCTTTGCTGGTATGGCTACACTGCTATTAAACATGCAGAGTTTATTCCAGCCTCTGGATTAAAATGGAATTATTCTGCAGTTCACATTTTGCTTCACGTTGTGTTTAGATTTACAACAGGGCAGTCGGTGTTTGCTGTCGTGTCTAACAAAACGCAGGTAGTCTTTTTTTGTTCTGCTTATAACTGTTCACATGCCTAGTGTTTTCATAGGACAGGTAGATATTAGCAATTCTCTACATTCCTGATGTACAAATGTGTTCTTGCAAGACTTAATTTTTTTTAATTTCCTAAGCTGCTTGTTTCTATTAACACTCCATGAAAATTTTCAAGGCGTTCTAATGTTTGCATAGTAAAAGCAAAAGTAGAAAGCATTTCTTAATATCTGCCTTATTCTGCACAAAGTAAAACAGGAAAGTGTTGAGAGAGAGAGACTTTCTGCTGATTTCCTTGAGATATTACATATATTTTTTAGGAGCTGGTTGCTACCCAGGATCTCATGGAAGTGACACTAGTTTATATAAGGTCAAACGAACTGGAGGAACTGGTTATATGAGTCAGGGAGGCAGAACTTTGGGCTCCCTGCCCAAGGATGAGGATGGAGTAGATTTAGGCAGCACCTGAGGCTGAAATAAGCATTATGTAGTCACATTTGGACATATAAGGAACTGGTTGCTAGATCGTACCCAGAGGGTGGTGGTCAATGGCTCAATGTCTGGGTGGATATCAGAGATGAGTGGCGACCCTCAGGGGTCCATTCTGGGACCGATACTCTTTAACATCTTCATCAATGACATGAACAGCGGGATCGAGTGCACCCTCAGCAAGTTTGCGGATGACACCAAACTGTGTGGTGCACTTGACATGCCTGAGGGACAGGATGCCATCCAGAGAGACCTAGACAGGCTGGAGCAGTGGGCCCAGGCCAACCTCATGAGCTTCAGCACAGCGAAATGCAAGGTCTTGGGCCTGGGTCACGGCAACCCCTGCTATCAGTACAAGGTGGGGGATGAAGGGATTGAGCAGAGCCCTGCCGAAAGGGACTTGGGGGTACTGATGGGTGACAAGCTGGACATGAGCCAGCAGGGTGCCCTCGTAGCCAGAAAGCCAACCGCATCCTGGGGTGCACCCAAAGCAGTGTGGCTAGCAGGGCAAGGGAGGAGATCCTGCCTCTCTCACCCCTGCGCTGGTGAGACCCCACCTGAAGTGCTGCGTCCAGATGGGGAGTCCTCAGGACTGGAGGGACATGCAGCTGTTGGAACACATCCAGAGGAGGGCCACAAAAATGATCCGAGGGGTGGAACACCTCCCCTGTGAGGACAGGCTGAGAGAGTTGGGGCTGTTCAGTCTGGAGAAGAGAAGGCTCTGGGGAGACCTGATAGCGGCCTTTCAGTATCTAAAGGGAGGCTACAAGAAAGAAGGGGACAGACTCTTTAGCAGGGCCTGTTGTGATAGGACATGGGGAAACGGTTTCAAATTGAGAGGGGGGGGATTTAGACTGGACATAAGGAAAAAGGTTTTTACAATAAGGGTGGTGAAGCACTGGCACAGGTTGCCCAGCAAGATGGTGGATGCCCCGTCCCTGGAGATCTTCAAGGTCAGGCTGGACAGGGCTCTGAGCAACCTGATCCAGCTGTAGGTGTCCCTGTTCCCTGCAGGGGAGTTGGACTGGATGGCCTTTAAAGGTCCCTTCCAACTCAGACAGTTCTGTGATTCCATGATTCTGTGGAAGTGGTCGTGGGTGCACACATTTGGTCACAGGATGGCCAGCTTGTGTTTCAGCTTGTGCTTTCTTCTCATTTTAGACAATTCCTGCAAATTGCCTGGATGCAGTAATTTTCTACCTTTGTGGTAACTTATTTGTGTAAAGTCTTGGTTCCATGCTGTAGAAATGTATAATCCAGAATTACTGGATTGTAAATTGTGGAGGTAAATAAATAAATAAATAAAGGCACTGCAGACCAAACAGTGTTTGGTTTGCTTTTGCTAAGTTTTGAGAATTACTCATGTTGTCTTGAAGGAAAATTTGAGTAGTGTGTAATGATAATTCTTATGCGCAAACAGTGACAAGTTTGAAGTGTTCAGAGAAGCAGCTACTTGTAAACATCAGCCCTAGCTCACCAACCACTGCCTTAACTGTTCTGCTTGTTTTCAGGTTATATTTCTCCTTACAATGCTACAGTAGTTCAGAAATTACTGGATCAGGGAGCTGTGCTTTTAGGAAAAACAAACCTAGATGAATTTGCAATGGGGTGAGTCATGTTTATTATTCTTAAGATGTGATTCCACATTAAATAGATTACACACCATCTGTTCTGATCTATCTGTAATCCTTAAGCTCCTTGTTATACCAGGTTAGAAAATAACGAACATATATCTGCAAAGAGCATTTAGAGTTGCATGAATTTCTCAGATGTTGCATGAAGATTTGTACCGTTGTGCAAATGCTATAAATGTTGATTTTTATGAACATGGTGTTCAACTGTGGCTGTGTTGGAGGGGAGGGAGGTGGTACGGCTGTTGCAGAAAGCCAGGGACAAGCAGACTTCCAGGTCCCGTTGGGTGTTGGTATATTTGGTTACTGCACCAGCTGTTTGCTGACTTCTTTCCCTCCTGGTGGTTTCTGCCCTTAGCTCATTATTGTCGAGCCCTTGGTGACAGCTGCTGCCTCCACCAGTCAGGCACTGGAGCAATGTGTGTGAGTGCTCTCTGGTTTGCTGTGGATGACCTAGAGCAATGCTTTGCATTGCCTGTGCTAATGTTGCCTAATATTGGTGAATTCTGTCAGGAGCAAGCTGGAAAATGCTCTCACAAATTGGTTCTCCGACAGATCGGTGCAGGCAGCAATCAGCTGGGACAGCACTGGGCAGTGGGGGGACAGGAATCTGTCACCAGATCTGCTGGATCCTGAAGGAATGTCAGGACTTCGGTTACCAATGGGAAACACCAAGCGTTGCATTCTGCTTTTGTTTTTATTTTACCTAAGCCAAAGACATAGGTTTGACTCAGAGAAAATACTTTGATGGGGTCATTTGGATTAAGTCATTTCAGTGTCAGAGACACGCCTCAGCAGAAGGGCAGGGAAAAAGCACAGGAGAAAAACAAACACACAAAAAAAACCCTCCTCAGGCTGTGTTAGAAGTAGCCCAAGCTCATCAAAGCACCAGATCCTGCTAAAAAGGATCATCTCACCCCCGGCCTCTCCTCTCTGTACCGTGTATCTGCACTGCCCCTCACACTGGCACCACCATGGCTGCACCATGAGATCCAGCTGGAAAGCGACGTCTCAGGGAGGTTAGCTTTCCGCTGTGTAAGCTGCCAGCTCTGCTATTTGGCTGAGGACAGGTGGAGCTGGGGGACGCGAGGTGCCCGTCGCAAGGAAGGTGGCGAGCCCCTCCCTGCCTCCCCTGAGGTTGCCACAGGCTGACTGTAAGCAGGTTGCGACAGGCCAGGCTGCCGCTCTGAACCGACGGGCTGCGGCCTAGGGGGAGAGCTGCGGAGTCAGCAGCAGCCGGTTCTGTACAGAGCAGCGCTTGCTGCTGCTCTTGCAGGGATTTCCCCCCCCTCCTCTAACAGAGTGGTTTCCCACAAGGCTGTGGTCGTCTTCTTTCACCTTTTCCAAATGCAGGAAAGCAGAGTGGCTTTGTTCTGTAGCAGACACACAGCTCTGCTGGTAGCTACCTTAAATCTCGTCTAGGTTTTGATGTTTACGCCCTTTCCAGTGGCATTAGCAGAAGTCAGGAAGGAGTACAGGCTGAGGTGCTGTGGCAGAAAGGGGTGAAGATCCCTGTTTTCAGCTCTCCGCAACATTGTGGAAGTTGCCTGCACAAGAATGTACGTATGCCAGTCTTTTGGGATGAGATTGAATTTGTCAGGGTGAAGGATGAGGAACTGGGTAAAGAAAAACTTGGTGAATGCAATGTGTCATGTGTCGCTTCTGCCTGTGTTTTTTCTGCCTGACTGTCTTAGATCTGGGAGCACGGATGGGATATTTGGACCAGTCAGGAATCCCTGGAGTTACTCGAGACAGTACAAGGAAAAGTCTGTACCAAAATCTGATCCTGAGCACGAGGAGTCGAGCTGGGTGATAGCAGGCGGGAGCTCGGGAGGCAGCGCAGCTGCCGTGTCGTCTTTCACGTGCTTTGCGTAAGAGGCTCTTTAGAGTTGCTCTTAATTAAATGTCTTGAGGTGTGTTGCAAGGTTTTCATTCTGTGCTGTTGTAGTAGTCCAGTTTGCAGACTGAGTTTCAGAAAAGATGTTGATCTTGTCCGAGATGGGAGCATTATTTGCACTGGCGTGCAAGAATTCATTTCAACATCTCCAGCTTTTTGTGGCACAGCACGAAGCCAGCATGTTTCCCTGTAGGCAAATTGAGGCTTACTCATGTTGAGTGTTACTCAGTGTGCTGATGTGACCACTTTGCACTGCATGAGGCAGAGCGATAATGGCAGTGGAGGAATGACAGCTCTACTGTTATTTCAACATACTCCCTTAAAAATAACACTGGGTTTGAAATGTGTCTTCTGCCTCATTAAGTACGTTAAACAAATGCACACTGAAAACTTAACTCAGCAATGATGAGATCCCTCGGCTTGCAACAGTAGAGGGATCATTTTACCCAGCCTTTGTTTTTGAAGCTGGGTATGTAATAATACAGATACATGAGGTTTGCCATCTAAAAGCTTTCAAATACCCGATTTAACAAAAGGAAGGCAGCTATAAAGACGCTGGGAAACTTGTCTGTTTCTAAAAAGTTAGAAGAATTTTAGTTTATTAAACTTATTAAAAAGTTTATTATTTTACTTAAAAAAAAGTAAAAAAGTACTACTTGTTTAAAACAATTATTATCTGTATGGAATAGCAACACTGTTTAACAAATGGATTTCCAATCCAACTGTTACATCTGTTCCCTAAAAACGGACACCTTTCATTTTGTGCAGTTGAGAGCTACGTAGCGGAGCGCATTTTATAAAGGTGATTGCAGTTGTGTTCTTAACTGGAAGGATGTTTAAACTGCTCGTTAGTTATAATGTCTTTTGTTTACCCATATATTATGTGCGTCTGCTTTCTTGTTTAAGTATTTTTACTCACATTGATTACAGCTTTTTTTTTCTAAATTTATTATGCTTTTATATATGAAACCTGAGGTTTTTCTTTTATTTTGATTAAAGTAGTTTTATTTTTTTAAATGGTGTTTGAGTTTAAAGCCATTAAAAACAAGAGAATAGTTTTCATTCCAATGTGATTTTCCAATTCCACTGCAATTTTTAAAATTAAAATTTCAATTTAGAACAAAGTTCACCAGTGAAAGAACAGTGAAAGAAGTCAACTTAAAGATAAAAAAAAAAGAAAATACTGTGTTCTAAAATTGCACTGAAGCTACTCTAAACTGGGAGTTCTAATGCTATGCTTTGTAGGCTTGGAAACAGGAAAAACATCCTGGACTTTGAAAAGCACGTCGTGTTTTTAGTGGCAAAAAGCCTGCTGTGTGGCTGTTCCTTTGTGTGCTGGAAGGTGCTGCTTCATGGGGTACTGACTGATGAATAAGGATCGTGAATATCTGAAAATCCTACCCTAAACCAGGAGGCATTTTTCAGAGACCACGAAACGGGAACAGACCAACGGAGAAGGAGGAAGTGGGCATTTAGGGCCTTCCTCAGAATGCCTAATTTCTACCTGCCTACTCTGCTCTGTGGAGAGAACTGATTTCTCCCAACGGCTGACTCAGAGGACCTAAGGAAATGCTGAAAACAGATGAGAAACAGCAGACACGGGGAGTGGGCTGAAATTTAGCTTGTGTGGTTTTGAGTTCTAGTCTGGGAAGAGCTCAGACATTTTTGAATCCATACACCTTAAAGCCATAAATATATATTGTGTGGAAATGTGCCAAACCATTTTACTAACAGCAATCCTTTTGAAACCATAGAGCTTTAGGGTCAGACACGGGAGGATCTACCAGAAACCCCGCTGCCCACTGCGGTGTGGTGGGTTTGAAGCCCACCTATGGACTGATCTCTCGCCATGGTCTCATTCCTCTAGTGAACTCCATGGACGTGCCAGGAATCCTCACCAGATGTGTGGATGATGCAGCAGTTGTGCTAGGTATTCCTGCTACAGACGCCTCTGTGCGCTGTACGCCTCAAAGCTGCCCAGTGTACTCTTTCCTGTTCTTCATGTGTCGTGTCACTTTTCAGGTTCACTTGCTGGGCATGATCCTAAAGACTCCACCACCATTCAGGACACCTTTCAGCCGTTTGAGCTGCCCAGCTTGGCTGATGTCAGCAAGCTCTCTATTGGGATTCCCAAGGTAACATTTAAATCCTGCCAACAGCTGTGGACAGGGGTGGGAAAAAGGACTCCTGCCCAAGCAAAATCTTTGTGGCTTGCCTATCACCACCCAGTCTCTCGTGGCTTGAAACAGTGAGGACAGTATGAGCAGCTCCTAGGAAAGAGCAGCGTGTGCTCTGCTGCCCGTGTAGGTGATTCAGAGTGAGCATCTGCTGACGCTTTGCCTCAAATGCTTTGTCATCCTTGTGGGAAACGCTGTCAGGAAGTTCCAGGGAAAATGGGGAACTGCAGTTATGTGCTTCTCTTTGTGGCTTTTCACCAGACACCTCTATAACTTCAACTAAGTTGCTCTCAGTGACTTTTCATACCGTGAGGTTTGTACTGGTTTGTGCAAAGTTCTGAAATCCTTGTCTAAATGGCACTGTGTTAAGGCTTTGTTTGAGAGGCACAAGGAGCTGCCGTTCACAGTGCCCCAGGGATGGAGGGAGAGCTTCCTCACAGCCACTAATGCTTTTATCAAGTAATTTGGCTTCTGATGCAGGTAATTGAATTGGTTTTGTAACTCTGCTTGCAATTTAAGCACAACATCTGGGCCTTCAGCCTACCTGATACCATTTTGGGAAGGCTGTGTCAAAGAGACAATGCATGTGACGTTTGTTTTGATTCCTGGTATCTGAACCCATGCTAGAAAAGGTAAACCAAAAGATTCAGTTTGGTAAGAAGAGATGTCCAGTGACCAATTAATTATTCAGAAAATTAATGTGCTGCATACTGTTTGGATTCTGGTAAATCTAAAAGAGTGGAATTGATGCATTATTTACATCCCTTGGACAGTTGTTTTCTGTTGCCACAGATTAACCTAAGCAGGTTCCTGCATATGTAACGTGAGTTGTAGCTGTTCAGGGATCAGGCAGTATTCTGAGCCAGACTGGGAGCTAGAACTACAGCAAGCATCTTAAAGCAGGGGTGACGCCTGCCCAAGTCTTAGACCAGCCTTGTGACTGTAGTCCTTTGGTGGGTTGCTTGTCTGACTGAAGCACAACTAATTTTATCTTCCCTGCTTTGAGTACCCTAGTGCTGGGGCTTAACCCTGGACAGCTTCTGCCCACGCACCTCAGGGCCATGCAGCATGATCTCTGCGACTGGGTGAATGAGGGGATGCCTTCTCCTCCAGAAAAGAGCTGCTGAAATGCCAGTATGGAGTGGGTTGTGGGTTGTAACCGACGAAGATGAGCGTAACAATCTTCAGAAGGCAAGGTGCAGTTAATTTTAAACCACTTGCTTCTATAATGCTTAATAGATGCAAAGGGCTATAAAGTTGAACAAGTGATTTCAAAGTGTTTTTAGCAAATAGCATTTACGTGTTGGTTCCCAGTAAGAGCAAACTGGTACATAAAACCACTCTCTGATTGCTGTTTTTCTCTAAGGAGTACCATGCACCAGGGCTTTCTGGTGACGTTCTGGCTGCTTGGTCAAGGGCTGCCGACCTCTTTAAGAATGCAGGTGCCAAAGTAGTGGAAGTGAGTTTGCCACACACTCGTTACTCGATTGTCTGCTATCATGTGCTGTGCACAGCAGAAGTGGCATCAAACATGGCCAGGTTTGATGGACTGGAATATGGTAAGGCCTTTTAATATTTGTTTGTTCTCAGACAACAGAAACCTTGCTGGATGGCATTAAAATACCAGTTTTGATAGATCTGCATTTCATAGTTGAATGTTTGGGGATGTTAATGTTAATGGGCTGAAACTGAAAGAGGGGAGGTTTAGGCTGGACATCAGGAAGCAATTCTTCCCTGAGCGAGTGGTGAGGCGCTGGCACAGGCTGCCCAGAGAAGCTGTGGCTGCCCCATCCCTGGCTGTGTTCAAGGCCAGGCTGGATGGGTTCCTGGGCAGTTTGACCTAGTGAGCTAGTGGCTGGCAGCCCTGTCCACGGCAGGGGGGTTGGAACTAGATGATCTCTGAGGTCCCTTCCAACCCAAGCCATTCTGTGATTCTGTGTTTCTTTTGGCTGGAATAGAATGAAAACCCTGTGCAAAGAAAAGCTGGGGAAGATAAATATTATGCTTCTCTTGTAGACACAGGAGTGTCTGGGGTTAAAATCTTCCTAATACCCACATAATAAAACAGGAATATCCTTTGCTTGTTTTCCAGAATGGTAGCATGTCAGTCTGCAGCAAACAGTGGCCTGTTATATTATTATATGCACCATTGCTTCATGTTGTTAAATCTTAAGAATCACAAAAACTATCAGTTTCTAAATTACCGTTTCTTTCCAGGACATCGTTCTGACATGAACAAGTCCACGGAAAGTATGTATGCAGCAACACGACGAGAAGGCTTCAATGATGTTGTGAGAGGAAGAATTCTATCAGGAAACTACTTCTTGTTGAAGCAGTAAGTGGAACACGTCTCAAAACTCAGATTTATTAAGTTAACGATCTGTTAAGGAAATGGTGGTGAACTAGTTATCAAGACACAAAAAAGAAATGTCCTTTCCCCAGTGGCTACTTCTGTCGTTGTTGTTATTGCTTTAACTATGTTATACCCTGAGAACTGCTAATAGTGAATGAAAAGGTTTTCCCTTGGTCGTACCAGTGAGCCTTTGGAATTAAGTAAAACAGCTTTGTGATTTTTTTTCCCCCAATAGAGTATTATTGTCACCTATTAGTTAAAATAAGGAAAATATATCCTATAGAGTGACATTGAAATCATAGCAAAGCCATCGCTTAATCTCATTAAAGCTGTGTAGAAAAACTGCTGGCACATTCTGCTGAGGTCTTCTAGAGCAAGCCAGATGATGCAGCAATTACATTAACTGCAGCCCTCTGCCTTTGTACACAAGGAAGGGAAAGCACTGGCAAAGGTGCCTGAACTGATGTTTTTGTCGAAGAACCTGGTGAATGGATCAAGTTAACTTTTTTCTTCCCTGTTTTCACTCCTTATTTAACAGCCATAGCATGTAAGAGAAAATAGGAGTCACACTTTCTTTGGGTACTAACAGAAAAACTGGTCGTGTAATTGGTCTCGAAGCAAGTGCATGACAGAAGGAGCTCTGTCAGCAACAGCATTCATCAGAAGCGACTTCAAGTTGCTCTCAGAGACAGGAATGTTGTCAGTCAGTATGTAACAACCAGCTCTTGTGGAATGCTGATGTTCCTGCCAAGTGCGCTCATTCTGGTCTCAACTGTCCAGATCGGCTTTCCTAAGGCTGCTTTGAATTTCATGCAGCTCACTTTTTTTTGTGAAGGAACATGAGACTGGCTTCCATCAGGACTGAACAAGAGAGTCCTGCTGCTGTTGACAGTAAATTACTTTTGGAGGACAAAATTCAGAGTTCAGAAAGCATTCTCAAGACAAAGGAGTACAAACATCTGTGTCTCCTGCAAACATTGCCTTAAACAGAATAGTTTTGTCTTGCTTTTGAAATCTATAAAACAAGGAGGGGATTGATCATTCATGAAGTGATAGTTGTTTGTAAACATTGCGTCAGAATTTACAGAGTAGGTTCGACTGAGAACTATTTTTTCCTTTTTTTTTTTTTTTTTAAGAGTAGCTGTTGGTTTAGGTGGCAATTCCTTTTGAAACAAATTTTCCCTGAATTTAAGAATTCCATTGCATGTTCACTGGTTCTGCATGTGAAATTAGAAGGAACAATGAACATAAAGCTAACTGATTTGTTTCTGCTTCAGAACTGTATAAAGAAAGTCCCATGTTTACGTGAGGAAAATAACTGGGGAAAGAGAAGGTCTTCATAATAGTCTTTGAACATATACCTGGTTTTAAGTCCCTTTGGAGCCCTTCATAGGTGATGGGACTTTTTCCACATGCATTAAGGATCTAGCTGGACTGAATCCTAAATGTTCAGTGCCTATTCTGCAAACCTGCTTTGTGTATATTTTATTTCTAGACCTCGCAGTGCTGTTCTGCAGTGAAGTTCAGTACGCAGCTTAGTTTCAGAAAGTCCGTACAAGTGTTACTCTGACTTTTAGCTGAGTGTTTTAAACTAGGGTTTCGTTTTCCCTTCACCTTTCTTCAACAGAATGTTCTCACGTCTTCCTTCTTTGGCATCTTCAGGGCTATGAGAGCATAAAGACTGTTTGAGAACTAAGCTTGTGGTGTATCAGAAACTCGAGTCTCAGGGTTCATCTCCTAACCAGGAGGAACGCTGGGCTTGTCTTTTCTGTGGTAACGAAGGAAGTGTTCTACATTTCCAAAAATCACAGCATCCCTTATATCTTTCTAGGAACTATGAGAATTACTTTGTCAAGGCCCAGAAAGTCAGGCGTCTCATAGCCAATGATTTTGTGAAGGTTTTTGGAAGCGGTGTCGATGTTTTACTCACTCCTACCACTCTGAGCGATGCGGTCCCATACGTGGAATTCATCAAAGAAGACAATAGAACCCGCAGCACACAAGATGACATCCTGACACAGGCTGCAAACATGGCTGGTGAGTAGGGACGGGCATTCAGCTGTGTTTTCTCCTGCCTAGTCAGTTTTGGTGTCCGTTCCCTTCTGTAGAATCAGGACATCTTACCCCTCTCTTGTAAGCCTTACCATGATGACTAGGTAAATATAGTTCATTCATAACATGCTTGAAAATGTAAGGCTGGATTTTAAAATGCTGCTGAGAAGGGGTCACAAATAAGGTGAATCCATTCAGATTCCAGAGACTGAAGTCTTGTTTTGAGGAAGGCTGGTTCTCTTCTGAGAGCATGCTGACTCCTCCAGCCACTCTAATTCATTTTTGTGACCGCCTCTAGGTATTTGTAGCTCATTGACTCAAATGGTTTTAACTTGCCTTTCTCCTCTACGTAATTTTTGCTCTGGTTCTCTCTGAATTGTCACAAAAATGACTCTAACTGGATACTGTTTAACAGTATGCATATGGAGACTTAACTTCCTTTGTTTCAGGATTGCCAGCCGTAAGTGTTCCCGCAGCTCTTTCAGGGAGAGGCTTGCCAATTGGGCTCCAGTTCATTGGGCGCTCATTCCAGGAGAAGCAGCTTCTCACCGTAGCCAAATGGTTTGAAAAACAAGTAAAATTCCCAATGATTCAGCTAGAAGAAGTGAAGAGGCATGAGCACGGTGTCCTTCAGCATCAGAAATCTGCTTCTTTTTCATAACATGGGACTTGGTGGGAAGAAGGCTGCAAGAAGGCTGTCGGGATGGTCTGCCAGTGCAGCTCTGCAGACACAATAGCGTGGTTTAAGAAGATCATACTCAGTAATGCAGGATGGGATCAGGAGAGCTTGTTACTGTGTAATTACGGCAAAGTGAATCATTGAGTAAACATGTCTGCGTTACTAAGAGCCACTTCTTACTGATATTAAAAACACCAGATTGAAGTTATTTATCTATCTTATGTTTGTGGAGCTGCTTTTTTCCATCCCCAGAGGGTATGTGAGGTACTTAGCTCATTAAAGAACTAACCTGAATTTTCATGTGAAAGTTGCTTGGTTGCCAAAGGGCTTGGTTTTCCTCTGTAGACTTGGTAATGGAAACAGCCAGACAAGCTGTAACGGAACAAAGTTATCAAGGGTCCACTTGCCAACAGGTAACTACAAAATGAATCAAGGGAATAAGATATAGATAGTTAATTGAAAAAACAAACAAAAAACAACCCTCCCCTTGTAGCAAACTCATGGCAGGAGATGAAGCAACCTCCGGGTACACAGATCTTTTGCGGATGACGCTGGTTACATCCATCTTAAGAAGGATGAATTCCAGATTGCTGACTAGTCCTCTTCTGACTAGTCCTCTTCTTCCTTCATCACTATTCTCTGCAGTCAGCACTTAATTTTTTACTTAGCATTCGTTTTATTTTCTGCAGTGTAACTCTCTGTACGGGTTAATACCATCTATTCCTTCATGGATGCTTGTTCAGCACAATAGGATTTTAAATAAATTTCCCAACCATAATGTTAGTGCACTAGAAGACTTGCTAAGCAACTGGTAAGCTCTTGTCAGTGTTGCAGTTTTCATTTTCCAAAGCATCGTCCAGATGAGCATTCAGGTGATGCAGGCAACTGACACAAGTCCTTCTGAATTTCTGCTGCTAGTAGACTTCAAACTGCAGAACAACCATGTGATGAAACGTGCAGTAGGGTGCAGAGCAGACAGACAGCCTTGAATAGCGTGACCTTTAGAACTTTGTTAGTGGGTGAGATCCGTCCTTGAATCAGATGTTGTAAAGACATGGAGGCAGAACTCCAGCTTAGTTTGGTGCCTTTCTGGGCTGGTAGGTTCAGAGTAGCTCTGATGAGGCTTCCGTCCTCCTCCCACTCTATGGGATTCTGTGGTTTGGGGGACCATGTACCAGATGCCTTTTCCCCACTCCCCTGTCTAGTGCTGGAATTTCACCAAGCCAGAGGTTAGAGCTCAGTGTGGTTGAGCAGCTTGGAGTAGCTCACGTTTTACGTGGTATCTAAGAGACATTTGCCATCTTCCTGTTAGAAAAACGCCTCTAGTCATTCATTCTGGGCCCCTCAGCAGTTCCTGAAGAAGCTTAACTCTAGATGATACAGGAGTTGTGAGTGGTACCTCTGAGCAGGTCTTCATGCAGCTGCTCCCTGTGCCAAGTCGTGGCTCCAGAATTCTGAACAGTGAAGTTTCTGTGACGGATTATTAAAAGCTCAAAACCCCTTGTTACAGAGGTAGAGGAATTTCAGAACACAAAAAGGTCTAGGGAAAAAAAAAAAGCCTATATAAACATTTTGTACAGCTGTCTTGAAAAACAATTTGCTGAAATAATAGAGTTGAAACTTCTATGGCATTGCAGCACAGCCCCAGCAGGTGGCTAGGTGTAACCCTATCACACAGGGAGCCCTGTGAAGGATTTGTAGCTGGAGGATAATTCCAGTGCTTCCTGAAGGAAACAAAAGCCAGAGCTGTAACAAACAAGCAATCTGCTCAAATGTTGGGGGGCACGAAGTCTTTTCTCCAGGCAATGGGAAACTGTAAGGCCATTATGTAATGAAGTTATTTTGAACAGAAAATTAAGACCTTTTGCTGCAAGGTGATTTTAAATACAACTGCAGTTTGTGTAGTTTCCATACATGTGTTTTTCTCCTCACCTTCCTCAATGGGCTCGCAGTAAGGGCAAATTCAAAGCAAGCTTATGACTGCAGCTACTTCACTGTTACCACATTTCTCAGTTTTCAGGTGTAGGTCACTTAACAGTTACTGCGACCTCATTGTTGCTTCCCCTTACACAGTGTTAGTCATTTTTCCCACTTCTTTTTACGGTTTAGCTAGGAACTAATCTGCCTGGAAAGCTGCAATGGGAAACCGGCTTTGCAGCCTGCCAGCACTGCTGCCTGGGGTGCCTGGGGGCTTCCCTTCAGCTCCGCCCCCAGCACACTGTGTTTTCTTAGAGCTGTAACACTGCATTCCTACAGGACATGGGCAACTGAAAAAAGGATGAGGTGCACACAGCATGTCTAAAAATCAGAGACTGGTAGGGCTGTATGGCAGGCATACTGCATTTTGAAGTAGTGACCGGAATGCTGCCAGAGATGTAGGGAAAAGCGGCAAAGAAGTCAGAGGAGTAGGAAAGGTTATCTACAGTTGTTATTTGTCATTATGTCTCCCAAATGAAGAGGAAGGTATCCAATTACACAGATTCTAGAAAGAGGCGGAAAATGAAAAACAATCATCTTAATTAGCTTACCACACCTTTGGCTGATTGATGTCCAGATGCAATTAAGGAATTCTAAGCTAACTTTTTTTTTGTAAACATGGAATTTTTTCCTCACTCAAGCATGGGCGTCCTCCCATGGCTGCTGTTGAACAGCAGTAAAAGGATTCTTCAGCTCAGCAGCTCAGGGCACCGGGAGAAACAAGGGGGAACCCAGCCAGGGGGCTTTGCCTCATCCTGCCCGGTTCTGTAGCTCTGTCTATGGCATGGCCTGTGCAGAGCCACACAGAAGGCGTGCAGAAGGTGCAGCAGTGAGGGACAGCGGTGGCAAGGGAGTGAGCAGGGGAGCACCGGCCAGCACCCTCCTGGTCCATGCTGTGGCTGCTATTTGCCAGTCCCAGCAGGGAGATGAGGTGCTGCGCCGCAGCCTGCGGAGTAGAAGCTCTTGGTGCTTCATTGTGCCACCTGAAATGTGACGTTTCAGCCCAGGAAGAGAGATGCAGAAGCACAGAAAGGCAGTCTTGGCAGACCACGAAACACTGGCACATGGAAGAGGGGATGGACTGAGCACCATTGGAACTGCTGGTGCATTTGAGAAGCCAGAGACTTAGGAGAGGAAGACTGAGGTGAAGGATGCAGGGACAAGAACAAGAAGTGTTCTGGTGCAGAAGGCGCCCCAGTTTCATGTTCCCAAGTTGGAACCTTTGAAGGTGGGTGCGTTCTTGAATTGTACCTCTCTGAGCTAGAGTCTGTTTGATTTAGTCAGAGATCAGAGTATGTAAGGATTGCATTTGCAAGCATTTGGTCCAAAAGGGAGTCCGACTGTCTGAGGCAGGCACACATAACATCTGCTTAACCAAAATGAAAAAAGTTATTAACAACAGGAAGCCTTGGGACACATGGCAAAAGGGACCTCATGGGCCAGATTCCTCTTCATGGATAACTATTCCATGCAGTCATCTCCATAAATTTATTAAAATCTGTCCAGTCTAAAGAGTATTCTGGATTTTTTTCTCCCATTCAGAACTTTTTGTTACAGAGTTTGAGCCAGCCAAGCGACACACACCTGTTTTCTCAAGGCAATACTGTTCTTTTTCTTGAATACACCTCGCTCCTTGCGTTTCATTCACTGATTTATTTATAAAGCACAGTTGTGTTCTTCCTCAGCCTTTATCTTGCTAGGACCAGTCAAACTTTTCCAGTGTACTGCTGTGTATTAGGCTGCCCACTGCTAATCCCCGCAGCCACCCACTGCACCTGCTCCAGCTGAATTCATCTGCATCTGGCATGGGTAACTAGCATTGTAAAGACAATTCCAGGTGCAGTTTTACAAGCACAACCACTTTAATATTTCCCCATCTCTCTTGAAAAATGCCTCCTGAGAACACTGGAATTTTACTTGTCTTGTGCTCAGATACTTTACACCAGACCAGCAGCCCAAAGCCAATTAACCAGTACACTTGGGGTTTTCTCTCTCCATAGCTTTCAATGGAGAAGCATTTCTGGGATGGGCTGAAAACTTGTTATTAAACCTCTAGGTTCATGACCCTGCACTCCTTTTCCTTAAGGCTCTTCATATTATCAGCATTTTCCACTGAGCCAAAAATAAAGTAGATGTTATAGATGAAATTATTTACTTTTCTTCTTTAAAAGCAAGACCCTTTGACAAGTTAGAGCATAAAAACTTTATGGAACTATTGCTCTCCTCTGCATCATATTTTTGCTCTGCAAGCAGACCGGCTCTGACTACTGCTCTTCCACTCTGACATTTCACTGCCACCAAATGCATTACATTTAAAAATAAGATTTCCTAGGGAGTTAGGCCAATCAACACGGAATTTGTTGACAGACCAGAGAGGGTGGAGAAAAAGTGAGAAGAAAACTGGTTCTGCTTGCTGTCATCAGACTGGATGTGCTGTTGTCAAGACCGACTGTCGCACAGTCAGTAACCATAGTAATGCACATCCTTGCCTAACAAAGGTGTCCAAAACCCTACTGTTCTCTCTGAAAGCACAGACATTCCCTAAACCTCATGACCAAACTCACTAAATGAAGGCCATGTTGCCACGCTGTCCAGTGTTGCTAGAGTAAGTGTACTAATGAATTAACAACACTTCGGAGCCAACCTAGAATGTATTTCAGTATTATTTAAGATGGAAACATTTAACTCACCTCAGACTCCATTTCTCACAGTCAGAATGTGCTGTCATTGCCTTAAGTAACAACACGGGGGGGGTGGGGAACAGGAAAACCAAATATTGCTTGATTACTCTTGATCTATCCCATTTTTAAGTCTTTTTCTAGGACCTGCTGCAAGCTGTAGCCTTTATCTGTAATTACCGCTAAGGAGCATTGGTGTGAAATAATCTCAAAAAATTGTGAACTCTCATGACATAATTTGAAATCTGAAAATGAGTTTAATTATTCATGAACAGCTTCTGGAGACATCTGCCTATTTCAAGACAGCTAGTGCTGCCAGGCCCCTACCTGTGTACTCCCTCTATAACACCTGGCCCCCTCTATTCAGTATGACAGCCTTCACGATAGCTGGGAGGCACTCTCTTCGCTGTGAAGACAGCCTTGGCTGACCAGCCAGCCTGTGGTGCCCATTAGCCTGTAGAAAATGAATTTCCTGGTAAGAAATTTCTACCTACGTTTGTCTGGATTAAAAAAACAAAGCAAGCAGAATAAACTGCTTGCTTGCAACTTCCCCAAGCCATCCCAACTGCTTTTTACCAGCAGTTGTCTTCCTCTCTGCACCCCTTCTGAAAGCTTGATCAGCTGTCAGATTTGAGGTTGCCTTGCAGGAGCCTGACGAAAACGTTACAAGGACAAGGCCAATACTCAGAAGCCTCACTAGCGTTACTTTGTGATAAATAGTTTCTCATCATTCTGCTGAAGCAGACCACCTAGCCATGTTTACTTTAGTGTGCTATGTTGCTTTTGTATCACTCCCATTTCCTACAGAAGTGTCAAGTGCCATCCAAGAAAAACCATCCCTCTACAAGCATAAATATATTATGGCAGCATTATTTTTATTAATCGCCTTCTACAACAATAATACGAAGGCCTCAGGTTAGATGGACAGAAGCATTTCTGTATTGTCTGTGGACATATTATTTTTCAAGGGCTATCTGTCCAGTCCCCACACCATACTTTCTATTATTTTTCCTGGGACTAAGACCCAAAGACTTACAATTGCCAGTTCCCATTTTGTACTTGCATGTTAGCTTCCTTCTTTCCTTGCAACTTCCCCCAGTGACCACACTGATGCTCATGAAAGCCTCTCAGCCATTCTGTTCTCTGGAAGCTGCACATTTTCAATTTTTCAGCTGTTATTTAGTATTCTCCCAAACTGTTATAGGAAGAGAAGATGCTGTACAGTCACACAGCCAGGCTATGACACCCTTGCTTTGTATTTGTAAATATGCTTAAGTCCTTTCTCTGCTATACCTGACCAAGCTTCCATTTCGCCAATGGCACCAGTAGGCCAACAGGAGCTCAGCTGGGCTGGGAAGGTTGGATTCTGTTCTTAACAAAGCATAGGGCTCAAGTGCTGAATATCATACCTGACCTCAATGTTTAGTACCTTATCTTACAGAACGATCTGCATTGGCTTTTTCAGCTACAAGTGTCTGCTCCGTGTTTTTCAATATCATCTTCTCCACGCTTCCATTTATTATATATTCAAAGAGAGGTGGAGTGTTATTTTAACAGCTCCCTCTCAAACAGGATGCTGTTTATGTTAAAAAAAAAAAATGTACCTTATCCTTCCTCCACCACCTGTCCCCAATTACAGCTTTGTTACCTGTAAAAATACTCCTAGACATTTTCAAATTATCATTTACATTTTTGTTCCTTTGCAGCTCACTTAGCCCAGAATTGTTTTCAGCATTGTGAAATTCTATCAGCTGAAGTCACTGGTTTGCATTGTGTTTGCCATCATCACATTTGTTGATGTTACAAACATTTTCACTTACTGCACCGCTATTTTCTACTGCAATTCTTCACCTCTAAGTCAAAACCGTAGCTTAGAGTTTTTTTGACCTCTGGTGCAATAACAATTTTCTTGCTTAAAAACATATCTAGAGATTTTGAAAGTGCTTCAGTCCTGGCCATGTGAGACTGCCAGTATGTGTCACTTGAATTAAGGTCTCCCATGAAGACGCGTGTTTCTTTTTCCTCCAACGCGCTCAAGGAGCCAGTTGTCTGTTTTTCCATAAAAATTGCTGCTCTCTCACAGACAGCAGCTAATGCTCCATTTTGTCCTTTTCGTGGCGGAAAATTAATCCATGAGATCATTTCTACATCATTTGTCACTAGTAAATAAATCATGCCTTTTTTTTTTTTGTTACAGGGTGCCACTTCTCATCTCCTTCTGCCCACTAAACCTTTCTGAAGAGGTTATAACCAGTGATTTAAAGATTTCAGTCACTAGACATTTCCCATCGAGTTTCAGCAACGCCCTCTCTATTGAATTTTTGCTCGTAAATGAGCAATTCCAGTTCCTCTGTTTATTGTCTAGGCTCCTTGTGTTGGTTGAAGCAGCTAAATAATTTATCCTCCTCATGTCCTTGGGAATTTGGGTTGATTTTATTCACTGGGGCACAATTTAGGGGCCAGGGGGTGCTCATTGGTTTCCCCTTTTCACCTTCTACAAAGGCTAGAGCTGCAGAGGTCCCATGCTTGCATCTGCAGGTCCCTTTCCCACAAAGGGAAGAAGCAGCAGAGTTCCCCCCAGCCTGTTTGGCATCTGCCCGCTCACACAAAAGCCTTCTCCCCCTCAAACAAAACCAGGAGACCACTAACACGGCACACAGGGTTGATGCTGGCACTGCCTGAAAACTTCTGTCTTTGAAGCCATTTTATAGCTGCTCCCCCTGCCCAGTATAAATTTATGCCTGCGGGCTTTCCTAGGTGTGTATGAGTGGTTTCTGTTGTTACTCTGGTTAATACTTGACAATGTGATGCTTTGCCTCTCCCTCTCAGCTTAAAACAACGGAAACATCGCTGCAGGAGTAGTTTTGCACCTCGGAGGAGGGCAGGAATGAGCCTTTAAAGCAAAAATCATTATTCGTATGTATCCACATCCTGGCTTCTGCTTTTAGCTTCCATTGTTTCAGAGGAAAGGTGGTGCTAAAAATATCAGAACCCAGTTAAAGGTTAGAATTGGTTTATTCTGCATAAATTCAGGCATTAATGAGCACAGCCCTGGCCTTTGGTTTTTCATATCATACAAAATTTCACCAGGATGGTTATCCAGCACAAATCAAAGCCCATAATTCCTGGAATTAGTGCCTGGTCTTGTCTGAGATATATTAGACCTTGAACGAGAACAGCTTTTGCCATGTTCTGTCAATGCCTTGTAAAATGGTTCTTTCACAGGATATGCTTTAAAACAGGGCCACTTATTCTTCCAGATTGTAATAGAAATCATACCGTAATTAGTACTTAATGGCAATAATGAAAGGAAGTGAGAAAAATGGTGGAAGAAAAAAAGAGAGAAAAAGCAATTTATTCAACGCAATTGCACTTCCACCTATTTATTTAATGTGTTTGCCACTTTCAGGTTTGTCGTCCTGCCAATACAGTAGCATAATGTTCCACTTCTAGCCCTTTATATGTCTTCGCAGAATAAAAATCTCAGCTGCAGTATCCCCTTACTCCCAGAAGAGAAATGTTTCCCTCCTAATCCAAACCTTCTAATGGCTCAGCATTTTGCACTGAGATCATCTTAGGAGATCAAATGAGCAGCTTTCCAGCAGTGTCCTGAAGGAACTGTCATCTATACAGTCACTTTAAAAGCTGCAGCCATTTTCCCCTCCCACATCTGAAGCATTTTCTTACTCGGATGTTTATGGCGTTCTCTGTAACCACTCCTTACTCGGCTTGCTTAGTCCAATACCAACTCACGTTTAATGCCCTCCTTATTGCTTCAAATGCCTTGAAACTTGATTCAGTTCAAAGCCAACACTGCCACAAGGGTATTGCAGCCCTCAAAGATTTCCCTGAGGGTCTGCTAGAAGCAAAACTAACAAAATCTAGCAAGTAGCCACTAAGAACAAAGGTACAGGCTGCACTGCCAAGCATGTCTGAGTGACACCCAGGACTTTGTGCACTTTCATCAACTCTCTGTGGAGCCCAGGACCCCCAGACCCTCCAAAAGTTGAGGCCTTGGTTTTACTTTTGGATCTACATCTCCAGATCTATGGCTGTGGAAACATGAAACAAGTGAAATCGCTACAGCATTAACTCCCAAAGCTGGCAGCCGGACTAAATCAGTGGCACTCAGAGCGCATGAACCACTTCACGCGCTTCAGACCACCATTTGAAGGAGGAGTTTCTCAGCTAGTTTACCGCTGATCATGCTCCTAAAACCACTGAGATAACGGATCCTCTCTGTACGCTAGTTGCATTCTGCCTAGTGGTCGTGGCCCCCCAGGTTCACCTTTCACAACTCCAGCAGCATACGAATGAACAGACAACGTGAACATTTTAGACAGCACAAAGCCTAAGCACAGAAAATATAAATACAAGAAGCATCTGGAAAGCCAATAGTAGCTGGTACATGAACATGTTTTTGACAACCACGCCGAAATTCAATTTTCAGTGAGGCTGCTTGGAGCCCCCAGCCCGATGTCATGGCAGCCCGAAGCCCTGAGGCACGATTTGGACCCCACTTGCCACCAAGGACCCAGGTGTACTTGCTGCGTGAATTGGTGTGTCAGCAGAAATAGACAAAACAGGATTGGCTTTACAGTTCAATGAAAAGGCTTATGCTTTTCTGCGCTGTGTGAGAGCGGGGACAGAGAACCAGGGCTTGTTGCAAAATGACAGGCAAGAAATACAAGGCAGGATGAACATTTTAAAGCCTGATTTAAAGCCAAACTATGTAGGGGATGGATTAGTTGTTATAGTCAGTGTGATTTGTTTGGATTTTTAAGCACTGCTGCCCAGTGCAGGTCTTGCTTGAGTGTGTTCCCTTTCCCACATGGGAACGGCTGTGTGTTACACCTGCGCAGTGCTGTAACAACCATTGCTCTGTCTGTCATGGTGTAAGAAGCAGACAGTCCTCAATATGGCCCAAGTATTTGAAATCTCATCTGTTTTAGCCAGTGAAGAAGCTACTCTAACAAGAATTGTTACTTTTCTTTGCAAGCTTTGCTTTATTTTGGTACCCACATTGACCTTGTACCATTTTATCTACCGTGACAGTCCAGGCAGAATTAGCTGTGCTCCGTAGGCATGCGCTAGGAGCATGACAGGTGAACCTAGAGCAGGTTCCTGAATTTCAGAGCTGCATTTTAATCAAAAGCTACTCCCTGCTGCTTCCGTGGTCAGCCCACAGACAGGGTGATTGCTTTCCTGAAGCTTTTGACAATTCTCAAAGAGCTGCTGATTCCCAGGTCTTCCCCCAGGGCTGCTGGATGCCAGCACACCAACCCCTGCATCCTCGTGCCTGGACAGTCCTCACTACATTCTCCCGCACGTGATCGGTTGTGCAAGCATTTTGCCCTTCCAGATCAAATAACCTGACCTAAGGTGTCTCACATGATGGGACACAGAAAATGAGAAGTCTGACTTGCTGCGGTTTCACCTTTCTAAAGTGAAGCACCTGAACCAACAACATTTTTACTTCCCTGGAGCCTGAGGACCCACATTTTTTTGATCATCCCTCTAAAGAAAAAAAAAAAAAATTGCAGTAGAACTGTTTTCCACAGAAACAAGCCGAGGAAAAAAAAAAAAAAAAACTGATACCACAATAGAATTCTTAGCACTGAGAGCATACATGCATGACATAGCTGAAGGCATGGAGGGAGAAGGTATGACTGAAAATGCCAATCAGTTATCTTCTAGTTATCTCCAGGCTAAAGTCCCAAAGCCACACCGGCACGCAGAACATCCCATCCCACTGGCAAGTAGAAGAACATCCCTAAATGCCCACAGCATCCTGGCAAGCTAAGCAGAACTGAGCTGCTGACTTTGGGAACATGCAGTTGGTGTGATGTAATTGTCATTTTGCAGGCTGACATCAAGAATTTGAGCAGGAAGAACTTTATCTTCTCTACTGCACCACTGAAAAGCCAATAACATATAGTTTTTTTCTTTCAAGCAGCATTCTGTCTCCAACTTTCTCCAAGCAGCGTTGCCACTGTGGGTTTTAAAGTGACAATGACTCCACAGATTAATGCTTTTTTAGTCTTGGATTAATACTTAGTCAGTCTTAAATCAATGCTTTACATTAAACTTGGCTTCAGGGAAGGAATAAAGCCCTTAAGCTTCCAGCAATTCACCCAACTCAAATAAAAATACACTGGAAGTATATTTGAGAGTGTGAAACTGAAATATGCTTACTTGCCACCTCTGATTCTGCTCTCAACTACAGACTGAAGGATGAGAATATCACAACTACAATTATTCACGTGGTGTTTTTATCCAGGGCAGGAGGCAGATTGTCTTGCACCCATCACCCTGCTGTATTGCTGACATTCTTGATACCTGAGGAGCGTGACGTGCTGACAGTTTTAAAACAGCAGCTGGCTGTTTATATCCCACAAACACATGTAGTTTTTCTCTCCAAAATCCAGGATGTCCAAAAAAAAAAAAATCCGGCCTGGTCCAGTAAGAGTTTTCAAAGCAGGTACCCTGCACTGCCCAGTACTACTTTTCCATCTCAATCTCAAGGATAAAAGATGCAGTGGGAACTGGCTACTTTTGAAAACACCAGGAACTGCTCTAACAGCATAGATTCATGAAAGTGATAAAGGAGTATTTAAACACATCCATTAGGAGTTATTAGCTACTCAGTCTTAACATTCCAATTCCATCGTACATTCTACAAGGTGCATTTAGGACCTCAGTTTCAGGTTCTGGAGTTCGAAGTCTTTCACATCTGTTTTGGACAAGATATACTGTGTCAAGCTCTGGTGCTGCACTGTAAGATTTCCTCTCACATCTCAAGACCTGGCCAGATTTGGGTTTCGCTGCAAAACCCAGCAGGCTTTTGACAGCTCTTTCCGCAAGCACTGAAGCAGCTTTGAGCAGACAGCAGTTTCACCAGGCGACTGTGTCAAACATATCTTAATTTCATGAACATTAGCATGTCACCAAGAGCTGTTTATTGCCACAGCAAGTTCAGCAGTCACCATTTGCTGCTTGCTTCCAGTCTTCCACCCATTCATTGCCACAGTTGCCACCATACAGACAACAAAAACAGGTTGCTTCTGCCGGAACAGCTTGTGCCTCTTCACTGCCGCAACCATCATTTCTTGTGCCAGCAAAAACCACCGGGACTGAGCCCTCCCTGGGCCGGATCTCCTATGGTGGCTGCACCAAAGACTACTTCTCCTGGAAAAGCATCTCCCAGCAGCCTGGTGCTAGCGTCAGGCCAAGCGCTGTGGATGCACAACATTGTGCCAGCACAGCTGTGTTTACTTTAGGGATTTCGCCAAAGGAGTATCGATGTTAAGACAAATCATGCTTAAAGTGGCGTTACAAGAGCGGCAAGAGCCGAGCTGCAGCCCAGGCCTTCATTAAGCTGCTGTGGTTAACAAAGTGCTGTGCAGCTACAGCCTGCCAAGCATCCTGCTGCCAGCACCTCAGTGCCCTGGGGTACCAGCCTCTTCCTCACTACATGGTGCCCCAGTGGGGCTCCCTGAGACCCAGGGACCATGGGCATCCTGCCCAGAGCAGGTGCAAGCTCCCACAGAGAGCCTGCCTGCCCTGGGCACTGCCAATGTCACCTTACTCCTGGCTTCTCTTTCCATATCATTAACTGTTAAAGAGGGAGAAAGTCTCGCTGCCCTGAGAACAGCATAGCATCAAGAGAAGACTGCTGCACATCATCAACCCTCTGCTAAAGAGAGCATGGGGGACACCTCTGCCAAAAACTAGCAAGAGGGAGGGCATGTCTACAGCAAAAACCTTCCCAGGCCTTTGAGGTTTTCTTCTGCCTGTGTGTGCTTGCATGAACAGCCCTCTGCAGCCAGTCCTGGCTGACTGTGTGACAGGGCCCCATGGTGACCATCCCCTGTGGACCTGGCGGTGCCCAGGTGGGAGGGGAGCCTGGACCCCAGTGCAGGCAGCACATTGGAGCCACATGGTTGTCAGCTGGCTCAGAATCAGCACTTTCAGAGGGCTGCAGTGAAGACTCAAGGTACCTGTGCTGCCACACCTTCATCCTCAAACCTGCCTTTTTGAAGCCCTCTTGAGAATGTGAGAGTTCCTCTGCTGTAGTGGACAGATGTCACCCCACTGCTTTCAGCACAAACCCATTCCCAGTTTAATGTCCCAGGTGGGAATTTCCAGCTGTAAGCTGGCTGCACCTTTAGTGCAGCGAGCAAGCAGGCTGACTTGCAGCCACATGATCTGCTTTTGACATTGAACTGTTTGTTCTTTTCACATCCTGGCCACTTTTACTGTGCCTAAGCATTGCTCATAAAAATATAACAGCTTGAAAATATAACATCCAAAAAGCTGCAGATCTCCTCTGGCTGGTACTTCTGAATGACTAGATATTTTTCAACACTCCTAGTCTTTGTTTCTGAGGGTTCGTATACTGCAAACACACCATGCTGCTGTATTCTTGTTACACAGCTTGTTTACTATTGAGAGGTAGCACAGTACTGCACCTAGCTTCCTACTCCTGCACCAGGGAACATCCAGTTATCAAACTTAGTTGCCATGACCTGCAAGAACCATGCATGAGGACTGTAGAAAGTCCTAGGCAAACTTCTCAGAAGCATCCTTTGACTTTAAGGATATCAAAGGATCCAGGTACACCTGCAGGAGGTGGTAGAGGAGAGGAACTGGAGAAGCCAGGCTTTGCCATAAGCCCTCCAGCATTTTAAAGGGATCTTATAAACAGGAGGGAGATCAACTTTGACATAGTCTGACAGTAATAGGACAAGGGAAGCAGTCTCTACACCTTCCAGCATTACGTCTGCCATGACAAGAAATTACCTAGTCATTGCAAATTATTTTTTGAGTCCTTCTTTTGCACGGGGTGAGAGTCAGACAGTGGGTCCTGAAATGACCGAGGTACAATTCTCCAGTCCCATCTCTGGCACTATTCCAGACTTACATAAAGATGACTTATAACAGTAAGACTTGCAAAAAGCATCAAGAAAAATGCTGATCAAGACATTTTGTGTAATTTCTTGGCAAAGTTCTTGGCAAAACTTGAGAAGGGGAGGATAGTTTAATTTCTATAGATTTATGGTTGCCTATAAGAAGGGGAAAGGATTGATGTGGCTGTGGTTCAAATAACTAATTATCATTGAATTGTTTCTGCATCCTGTAGTTTTTCTGATTGATCCCCAGTATGTATCAGGAGTCTTTCAGAGTCTGTCCTCTGAGACAGAGTACCAGATTCCAGTATGGGCGTTCAGAAGGGAGAGAAAACAGCAATATAAATCCAAACTGAACTGAATTTCAGCTTCAGTATAGCCTCTCATTAAACACTGCATTGGCAGTAGTTGCCAAAGTCCTTGCATTACCCACACCACAGCCTGCAGCCAACCATCAAAAAAGAAAAAGCATCTTCTCCCTTGATCTCTGTAAGCATTCTGTTGCAGCCATCAAGTCCCACAGCTGTGCAATTGTATAAAACGTTTGGTTTGTTACTTGTTTTCAGGCTTAAGTGGAAAAAAAATAAACTGGTTGACCCACAAATCCCTAAACATCTGTACTTTAAGTCTTAATACTCACATTTGCTCTCATTAGAAAGTTACTGCCTACATTCATTAGAAATTAAGCAAGCCATTACACCATAACTTCAAATTCCCCACTTCTACATCAGTTGCTAAACTTCCATTAATTCTCACTTATTCTGGTGTTTTCAAAGAGATTGTCCTTTGTGTTTGTAAGCTCACTGGTTATGGGGAATTTACCTATAGTGTAACTGAGCAAAGAGAAGCTGGCATTTACTAGTTAAACACCACATAAATACCAACAAGATTGCACCGAGCACTAAAACAAAGGTTGAGAAACTTCACAAAAATTCTTTATAACATATTTCAAGAATTAACGTGCTTGCCTCAGAAACCTCATCTTCATTTTTGTAGGCTTTGAAAGAGAGACAGTGGCTTGAACTCTGATCCTGAGACAGGAGGCCAGGATTCTGACAGTGATACCTTGCCAAAGACAGCAGACTGCTCAACAGAAGACACTCATTGTCAGCCATGAGCCTTCTCTGCTTGAAGTGGCAGTCACATGAAGATGAGTTGCTTTAAGAGCATGCCATGCAAGACTCCCCCTAGCTCTGTGGCATACATATTTCTCCCGGTAATCAAGAGGCAGCTAAATTAATCCTGTTCGTTCTGACCCACCTCTAGTCCAGGTGACCAATAAAGGCTGTTTTCAATGGATCTACATTGCCTGGGAGTAAGCCACTAGCAGATGCCTTGTTCACTTCCAGAGTTTCAAACCAACTTTAAAAGGGGCCTTTATTCTGCAACAAGGCTGCAGAAGAAATCCCCCATTTGGGAATTTCCACACTCAGCCTGCAATCAAGAGGAAAGCAGGTCCAGGAACAACGGCCGCTACAAGCACCAGCTCTGTGAGGTGCTTCAGCTCGCGGCTGAATGGTTGACTCATTGCTAGCAGTACAGAAACCTCAAGGCTATAACCAGAGGGACACGTGTTTTTCAGGGTTTTCTATGGAAGTGAGCACTACAGGATGACAATCTTTTCTGAGTGAAACCCAGCCATCTGAGGGATGAGGAAAGAAAAAAAGGGAAGCTAAGAGAATGCCAGGAAATAACTGTCAGTTCTCCTCCAGAGTTAAACCCAGTTTATGTATTTAATTCCTGCTACTTGTCTGTTCTTTGGAAATCTTTTCCCATTGCCTAAACTCTCTGTAGTGTGAGACATACTTCTGGCCATACCTGCCCCAGAGAGAATAAACCATTCTCTCCAGAAATAAAGACTTTTGCAAATGGAAGTTCTATTTAAGAGGAATTTTAGGAAAATGTCTCAACAGATCAGGTAGTTCTCTAGCAAGTGCACATTTTATACCCTTAAATGCAAGTATGAATTACTTGAAGTAACAGTTATCCACTTCAGATTTTTTTTTAAAATCCATTTCATATACATGCAATAGAAATAAGTTCAAAGTTAGCCTCAGTACAATCATTATTTATCAGGTTTCCGTAGTATGTCCAAAATTAGTTTGCCCAAGGGAAATATTCTTTGAGCTACCAGACCAGGAGTAGTATTCATAGATCTTAGTAAATAACCAAGAAAGTGATGCTTCACAGATTAAAAAAAAAAATTTTACTCTTTCCTAAATCAATACTCCCACAGCATGTAAACACAGGCTCCCCAGTCTCTCAGCACATCGTACTCCTCGCACAAACAGCGTCCAACCTTCTGTCAAGTCTGTATGCATCGGCAACCAATAGAACTGCCCGTATTCCCGATTGTTTTTCCAGAGAAAGGGGTTGAGTTCAAGCAAGACAACTGTCTTCTGAAATCAGAAGGACATCATGTATTTCAGAGCTATTACAGGCTATCACACAGAATGTGTTTGCATCTTACTGGCCAGTTCTGTGATTTGTAGGGGTACATTTATACCCAAAATATTTGTCATCAGTTCTTTAATGATCTAGAGTAACTTCTGTAAATACACTAACATATCATAGTCAAGATACAATTATTTTAAGGCTGTCGTAAAACATTCGGTGTGCTGTTAAAGAGAAACATTGTGCAATCACTGAAAGAGGCTTTTCATCATCGTTAATAAATACGCATTAATCATTGTAGCTTTACCTAGTGTGCAGAAATAACTTATAGGAGCTGTAAAATACTTTATGATCCTGCTCACTGCAGGCTAGAGAGATAAACATCTTACTAGCATGTGCCTCAATATTTCCATGCATTGACAGCTGACAAAATGACTCCCACTTTATATTATTTTTCTCCTCTGAGGGCTTGCAGAAATGCAATCAAAAGGTTTTGCTATGTCAACTTCAGAGACAAGTTTGCCCTCTGATTTGAGCTGCTTGTGATCTAGAAAAGTGGCTGGAAGCAAGTACTGCTTCTTAGTGTCTACTAATATACAGAGAAAAGGGTGTTTTGAAAATAAGACATTAGCTGTAGCATTGCATTTACCACTGCTGCGAGCAATGAAGCCCAAATCATCTGTTTGTAGTGCATTTTTTAATTTTTCAGATACTCATAAAGCTATTTCACTGAGGTCTTGAAAACACTCAATTAGAAAAAATAATCTGCTCTCTACCTACCCAACAACAAATATTGGATACATTTCCAGGGATTTGAGGCAGCAGTATTCACAGTATAATTGTTTTCTAAATTGAAAGAAGATCACATTATTCACAGTAAATGAAGATCTCACTCAGAAAAAGGCTTGTCTACTTCAGAAACACATAGAAAATATTATTGAAATTGCTGCCATAATCAAGAGATTTATATGAATGACTGCGGAGTTCTGTTGTTGTTCTTTGTTTTTATAGTGCTTATTTTAGTTGTTCTCACTAAAAAAAAAAAAACCTACTGTTTTGCTGTAGAAGCTATTAATTTTTTCAGAACTATTCCATTTTCCTGCCCTCTTACGTCTGACAAGACTCCAACAGCCACAAGAAGATGTTTTCTGCATGTGCTGATATGCTTGATGTCCACACACATGAACTGCAAAGTCATTTCTCCTCTCAGGAAGAGTGGAGAGCGTCTCTCAAGCAATGCAAAGCATCTGTTCCCACACAGACACAAATGGACACACTGACACAAGTGTTACCATGGCGGTCATGGACATGATCCAGAGAGACAGGCCAGATCAATGATACAGCACTGATTTTTCATCATGGTCTCGTTTCAGTCAGCCTGCGCTCCACAGATGTACTCTGCTCGGTCAATATGCAAGTGTTGGGAAATAGGACTGAAGTCACCTCCAGATCCTGGAGGCTCCTACATTTAAGCATAATCACAGGTTCTAGTCCGTTAGGTAGGCTATAGCTATTTTGGAGACAAAACTAATTTTAAAACATACTTTGGTGTGGGATTAACAAAGTTTCAGATCCTTTTGCAGCATACGCTGTTGTTTGATCAAAACCGCAACAAGGAGGCGTACCTGGCCTTCTGGCACTGTCTGTCGGAAAGAACATTTCCAGAGCAGTAAAACCCTTCTTTATCATTTCCAAACCTTCAGCTTTGCCCATCCAGACTCTTCAGTCTTCAAACACTGCCTTTGAGCACTGTCCAGGTGGCCTCCTCTCCCCTCCGGATCTTCTGAAGGTGTCATCTCCCTCGCATCTTTTCTGAGCTCTTGCTCCATTCCTGTCCTGAGCTCTGAAAGTAATGTTTTTCTCCTTCCAGTTCCATGACTAAGTTGTTAAACCCTCATTTTACAACTTCCCTCAGAGCTCAAAGTGCCAGCAACACAGTAACTCTTTACAGGCTGGAGGCCTCTGCTATTTATAGGCTGCAAAATTAATGTTTCCAAAGGGCCTTATTGCAACTTCTGCACACAAGTCTCCATGCTGTGCCAGTGAGTTGGCATACTGTCACATTCTAGTGCAATACTCTTCACGAAATACTGAACTGACTTCTGCATTAAAGCATATTATGCATATCATGTTTGCCATTTACATAGTTAGTAATGTGAATTTTCACAAGTTTTCCTCCTCCTCAGATTTCTTTACTTGGATACAGGTACAATACCTGATGCATAGTATAATAACTTCATGGGTAAACTCTGACACCCATCATAGTTTAGTAGCTTTTTCTGTAGAAGACAAATTTCCCTGTTTTAATCCAGAAACTGGCTCCTCACACTGCTGACAAGAGCCTTCAGAGAAGACAGTTCACACTGGAGGTGGATCCTTAACCCATAACTACAGCATGCCTTACAGTCTCAGTCTGACTGAGCCCACTCCCACTTATGTCACAAACTAACGGAGGAAGGGATCCCGTTGAAAATTTGCAGGGGCTGATCACACACCCAGTACGTAAGGAAGCATCTTCCCTTACTGAGCCCTGACTAGCCGTAGCAGACTCTGCAAGCCCTCCCTTTGCTCTGCTCCGGCTCTTGTGCAGCTGCATGCAAGAGGATGGTCAACCCACTCGCCTATGAGGTGCAAATATAGCTTGCTCATCTGTCACCTGCCACCCACATGAAGGATCTTCCTGGGGCTTGCTGGGCTGAGGACCTCTCTGTACTGCGCTGTTCCTCATGCAGAAGGATCACATTGGTTGTCAGCACAGCAATATTTTTCTACAAGTTTTGTCTTTCATGCCATGCCTCTCTGGGACAGAAAGCACCATGTATTCATGAAACCCGGCCAGCACTGGCAGTCGCCTGTCACTGTCTGAGCCCCTCCAGCCAAGCTGTCCTGCTCTGCTGCCTCCATGCACTGCAACAACTGCTGCCTATGCCCTGCACTGAAGACACAGGCATTAAAGCAAATACCCACACCCATCTTCACAGAACAAGATTGTGTCTGTGAGCAAAGAGGGACCAATGCTACAAGAAGAAAGGAATAGCCAAAAGAAGAGAAACCGATCTGTTTTACAGATCATGGAAAAGGAAAACTAATTACATCAGTCTCCAAAAATAAAGACTTGTTTTTAGAAAGAAAGTTTTTGATAGAGTTTTTTTTTTTTTTTGGAAATAAAGTATCTAGCCTTTTACTATAAGAATCATGAAAATTCTAAGGCCTTGTTGGATTAAGGTAATCCAATATAGGCTTTAATCTAAGACTTCATTACTCAGGATTTTATGGACATTTGAAAGAAGTGTCTGGATTTGTAAGACCTGTTATTAGGAACATTTAGCCAAAGTACATCAGGCCTTATAAGTTGAGGTCAGTAACATTTACTCCAAGTAAATATTCACAAGTATTTTTAATAGATTTTAAGTCCCAAGGCAACATTTATGTGAATTCCAGCCCTTCCTAAACAGCAGGTATTTTACTAAATTAAATGCATTTAATAACTGAATAACCGCTTGTGCTTATGTAAGCATTTTCAATGACTCTATGCATTTTGTTTCTGGTATAATTCTTCTGGTTTCAGTGCTAGACTTTCCTATGACCACCTTCTAAGCTGTATTATAAGAAAATTTTTCTTCATGAGGTAATGAGGTGTTCTGGAAAACACACTTGTTAAAAACTTGTGTGCCAGGTGCAATGCCACCAAATACTGCAGAGAGTAGTAATGCACCACTGAGTTTTAATCAACTTTACCAACATTATCTCCCCGGTTTGTTTAGTTCTTGGTTTACTCTCCCTGCTCCTCCAGGAGCACTGATGAGTTGGTACACATTTTTGCACTTGTGTTAGGGTCAATACAAAGGTGTTCCCACACAGCATCTCCTGATGGAGAGGAGGTGCTGTAGAGGACTTGAAGACATCCCTTGCTGCGGCCTAGAAAATAACCTCCGCTTCCAAGAGGGATGAGGAGACATCTTCCGGCACAACACCCAGATGAGGTTCTCTGAAGCTGCCCGGCCCTGGTTTGCTGGGAATGTCTCCTGGTAACAGAGCTCTGTCTGCAGGAAACGTTGACAGTCTTTAAGGATCATTGCAAAGGAGTCTTAGGAATTCACCCTAGACTTTTTGCTTCTACATTATGCCTAACAGGAGACCTACATGCCCATCTCTGGCCTCATCCAAGCCTATACATACTCATTTTAACTAATGTGAAACTATTGCTGAGAAAAAAAATTTGTTCCAGCATCCGAAATTTAAGAATTCTACTCGTTAAAATGCCACTTTATAAATCCAGCATATCTATTCAGAGCTGTCTGGATCCTAGGCATTTAGGAAATATGCATACACACATTCCTGCCTGTTCTGCAAAGGTAAAACATTTGGCAGAAAACCTGGGTTTCAGTGACACTAAGCCGTTAATTCAGTGGTTCTCCCCATATGCTCTGGAGTCAACAACTGTTTCTGTCTCCTGAGAAACGAGGCCCTGAACAAACCACAGCTCCAAAGATGAATAGAATGGTCTAACACTTGCAGAGCAATCTTCAAAATGCTTGCATGTAATTTGCATTAGTGATCACCTACTCATGTACTAGAGACAGATAACAAGGTGAAAAGCACAACACACCAACGCATCTTTGAGATATACAAAGATCTAACCTTTTATGGAAGTTCTCAGTAACTGAAAGGCTATATGAAAAGTTCAGATAGGTTTGGTATTACTTATTCATCTCCTTCTTTAGGATTAAATTTTAGCACATAAGATATATTACTCTCAGAAAAAAAATACATCATCGATAAAAAGAATAAATGCAGGTATAATCAATCATAATTTAATTCTCTAGCACTGCACCTTCTTCTCCCCACCTCAGAATGAAAAGATAACTAAGAAACTCTAGCATATTCAATATGAACAGGAGATGCTTTGGTCCATATCTGACCAACATAGGATTTCCCAGGAAAAAAAGAAAACAACCAATGCACACAAACATTGTCACTGAAACTACAATGTCTTCTTCCCCTCCTTGCTTAAGGAACTTTGGACCTCTTACGGAAAATCCAGCAAAGAAGTTTTCAAACATTTTTTTTCTCCTCCATCAAAAAGCCTGTGATTCCTTGCTCTCTGCTGGCTAACTGCCTTGAAGTCAACATTTATTTTTTGTTTTGTTACAAAGCCTGTAAAGATGTATTAAATAGGGACATAAATCAGGAATTGGAAAGAGAATTAAGGAACAGCATATTTAATAAGACCACTATTTTATTTAAAATATGCAATTATGAAGCTAACATGTTTTCTTAGGTAAAAAGATTTAGCATTTTTAAACACAGTTTGAAAGCACAGTCTTAAAATAAACATAGGCCTTTCTGCATATTTTGTTTACTAGCTTCAGGTAATTTTACCCTGAAACTCAGAGTTATAAATCAGTTCAATCTGAATTACAAGATTTGCATACCTAACCTTCTTAACTAGTGTCGCCAATAAAAGACATAAGGATAGAAACCATCTTTGGCCTTATTGCTTTTCTGAAAGAAGGTTAAGCTCTACAAAGGATGTCATTATATGTCATAAGCTGCTGTCTTCATGTGGGATCTACATACAGCTCAGACAGACAAGACATTGAGCAGTTGTCCTGAGCAACCTCCCCACCCCACAGGACCCCAGTGCTGGAGACTCATTGCCTCACTGCTGTGATACCAGGAGGCTTTATATTTCAAACAGGCTTTTCAGAAAGAGAGCAGTTCAGAGAAGCACCACACCATATTTCCAGCCATTTCAATGCTAGTTAGTTTATGTTGTTTCCACCCAGTTCTTCACCCCTAACACTCATTCTTTACCTAGGGTTTGTAGAAGACTGCTGCATTCTGAATCTTCTTTCCAACTATTTCTACTTTGGAGACATAACAAGGGAAAAAGGATAGTGACAGAGGCTACTCAAAATGCTAAAAAGTTCTTCAAAAGCCCATTATTGCTTCCTCAGGAGATTTTCTAAACTCATTTATCTGTCCTTTCAGTTTCCTGCAGCCCCATGTCAACCACTGGAACCACCCAGTTTGCATGGGAACAACCTTTACATCTCAGTCTTCAGCATTTTTGAGCCTGTCCTCCCCTGTGCTTTCAGTTCAAAAGAGTCATTTAAAAATTGAAGCAGAGACATCATAAAATAAGAAACCCTTACAGGCAGAAAGCTTCAGCCTTTCAAAACAGTTCTGTCCCCAACAGAACTCAAAAATCAGTGTTAGTAACCAAATATCTAAACCTCTACCAAAGAGCCTCTGCCTGGCTGACTGCCCCAGAGCTGTAGAGCCTGGAAACCCCCAGGCCCTGCGTACCTGCCAGAGGAGCCAGTAGAGCAGGCTGTCACCACAGGCTGAAGTCTGGGAGTCCTCTGCAAACCTAGGCATACATGTGGAAGAGATAATTGTTTTTCAGGACTCTGCTACCCAAGTCTCCTTCCTCATTCATTTAAACCAAATTTAAGCAATCAAGCTCGTTATCCCCACCCACACTCCTTATCTGCCTTTCTGATTTTGCAGAAAAGGTAACAGGCATGCTTGACCAGGGAGGCAGCACATGGCAGAGGAGTTGCAACAGCCCCTTTGAAGCATAGCGGTCCTGGGACAAAGCATCTGCAGCTTCCACTGAATCAGAAGCAACTCCATGTAATATTTTCATTTTGACAAAAGTCAATAAATTTTGTTGAGTAGGTGTTCTATTGATTTTTTTTCCTTACCAGCTGTACAATTGCTAAGAAACTGATGTACTGTCAGACATTGCAGTGACTAAGCAGCAAATAATTGGCACTTAATCCAACCAACTGTCACATTAGGCAGTCTCTGGAAGCCTGTTCACAGTAAATACTAGTTTTGAGTGGGGACCTGCAGGTACAAGTATTCCCAGTGGACGTTTCTTGATTCTTTCTTCCTCAGCTACTGTCTCCAAATAAGCCCATCTCTCCTTTATGTACATGGTAACATTTTAGTTCTGTGACATTTTCAGCCTAGAAAAAGAAATCACACAACACTTGCCCGCAGAGCATTCGTAGGTCTTTATAACCACACTAAAGAACTTGATTCTGCCCAGAGAAGCCTACAGAAGTAAGGTTATTGTGAGATAAACAGCTACCCCTCAACATTCCTCAAATCCAGTTGCATATTCTATAGCCAGGGACTTATTCCATATTTAGTGTCCACAGTCACACTTGTGGCATCATTTGAAACTTCCTGAGAAGGGCCAATACACGCAGAATTTGAGCCTTGGATACCTGGACACTTCAAATTCACTGTTCCAGTCATGCACTGTTTTCCATACTCTCTTCCTTAGGTGCACTAGAAAAAGCATTCCATGACAAAAAAAAAAAAACAGTGTTATACTGTAAGATGGGATCCAATGACTACATGAATTGAATTACCTCTGTAGTTAGGCCTTGCAGAAGTTATTCAAAAAAAAAAAGAAAAAAAGAAAAAAAGAAAAACAAATCTATGTCTGTGGGCTGGAATGATCAGTGGTTCATATTAATGTAAAATATTTAGGAAAATAAATTCTTCCTTGTATGGAACAAAACAGCCTTGGCAAGGAAAACACCTCTTTCCCAGTATCTTACCCTGAGATTGCTGTCTGTCACGTGTACCTAATGTACCTGTTTAGCTTACAGAATAACTTTCCTCCCTCCAGTTTCCGTTAGAATGAGCAAGCCCTGCTGCTCGCAGCAAAACACAGGTCTCGCTCCACGCACACCTCCGCATCCCTGCTATTTTTAGAGCAAATATTTGAAGCAGTTCATTGAAGAAAGGGCTATTAAGGAACAACAAGCCCTCATTTCCCTTCAGCTCACAAGGTAATTAGACTGGCAAAGCAGTTACAGTGTTAATTTATAATTGGCGGATGAATTAAGCGCTTCTTTGCAGACACTGGAGGAATGACTCACACCGTTAACAGCCAACCTCAGTAACAACAGTGCTGCTTTCCCCCTCACACCCTCCCACCTTCTTTTCCCTTGGGCACAGGGCTCAGACTGCAAAGTGCGCTCTGTGGGTGTCACAGGGCTGCCAGGGGTGGTCTCTGCCTCCTGTTCCCAGCCCTGGGGTCCAGCCCCACCAGCGTTTAGGAGCAGCTTCTGCTCTAGGTGCAACCAGTCGGCTCTGACAGGAGCCTGGCCAGGGCCTTAATCACTTCATCGCCTTTCACAGTCAGCTAAACATCAGTAAGACCTCCTACACCACAGCGCAGCTCTGCCAGGAATGTTATTAGGATCTGATTTTTAGGTGTTTTTACACAAAACACAGCTAGGAAACTTTCCTATAGTCCGACATGAGAGGGCTCAGCCCTTCAAGCAGTCATTTACACAGGCAGCCCCTTACCTGCGAGCTTCGTCAATGGCACTATTCACGTGAGATTTTTATGGTTTACGGGATTAGACACTGTATGTAATGTCTCGGGCTGAAACCTGGCCCCATAGCACAGCCTTCTGCCCCCTCTTCGCCAACAGCACAGGGATTCTGAGGCACAAATAGGAGGGAAAAAAAAAAAAAAGGGAAAAAAAAAAGAACGGAAGTTGATTTTTAAACCCTTGGTTTCGTCATTGCTCAGAAAGATCACACTGCTCCCGAGGTGTGTGCAGGCTGCCTTTAAGCCCACCACGATGCACTCAGCCTTCACAGTGGCTGCATTGTGAGCTGCGGTAAATAAATTGCTGCTAGCCATACAGAACCGGTGAATTCATTCTCTAGGCTTGCCAACATGACATGTTTCAACAGACCTGCATTCAGTTTTTAAAGGTATCATGGTAATATGTTTGTGTAAATTTTTTAGTACACAAATCCCAGTAGAGACAGGGACCATTTTTAAGGACTTCCATTATTGCAAATGCCAATTTATCTTTGTCATGGGACCACTGCTTATCCACCCTTTGGCTCAGCAAAATAAGCCTCTTGCCACACCAAGAAAATTTCATGGTCTGTTGTTTTACGGGTTAAACAATGTGTAATGCCAAGAAGCACCCATGGGCTGGCTCAGGCCTATTGCATGGTGTATGTGGTTCAGGTGCTCAGCCGAACCAAGAAGGATGGTGAAGGAGGCCCTTGTACCTTAACCCTCCATAGCTCGTGTGGAAAGGAGACCACGCAGGCCTGCATTTCACTTGTGACACTGCCATGGCATAAATATTATTTCTCTGCAAGTTAAAATTTTGACTACCATCTCTCATGATGGAGTGCTCACCTCATCTGCTCTTCGACAAGATTCTGCAAGGAAAATACAGTGGTGGGGTTTGTAGCGAGTTGTAGTGGTAGTAACGCTGTGGCTGTGACAGGGAACAGGATAGACTCCGCTCCAGCCACCCTGCCCCCCTGTAGAAATGGCCATCCATGGCTCTGGTGGCACATCTCAGTGAGTTGTGCAATCCACAGGCAGCCATTCCCTTGGCAAAGCTTAGGAAAAGGTGGAGTAGAGCCACCAGAGAGCTGGGCCTCACCAGGTGGAAACGGGGAGCTGGGAAGGGAGGAAGGACTGTATTCCAGGACACCAAGCCAGGCTGCCCGTCTTCCAGGATGGGGTTTGATCTGGACACAAGTTAGTGGCAGCACTACTTTTGACACACAGTTGCACCCCCAGACTCTAGTTCTGTTGGCTTTGAAGGATAATGCACCCCAAATCTTAGTCCCAGTCCATAACTCGGCTGCTAGCCCAGACCACGTGTGATTTTTATTTGCTCATTAGCATCAATAAAAGAACTGGCAGCAAATGAGAAAAGAAATGGCACTGAATACAATGAGCTACAGTGTACTTAAAAAAAAAAAAAAATAGGCAGCAGTCTCCAAAAACATTCACTGTCCTTTGCCACAAATCCAGCACCAGATCAGGCTGGGGTGACAGGATTACTGCTTGCACCGGGATTAGGGCTAAGTCTGGAGTTAGTATTTAGGAAAGCAGAGAGTGAAGTTAGGTTTATGCTAAGGAGAAAGTGATACAAGTATCCTGCTGGGTGGGAGGTTTAACTTCATATTTCAGGCTTAGCAGGGGTTATGATTACTGACAGTAGGGTCCAAAGTTTACAGCCAGATGCTGAAAAACTCCAGGACTGAAGTAAGACTGGTGTGTGAGGGCTGCAGCTTAGCTCAGGTGTGAGTAGGGTTCATTTGCCTATGGCAGGAGCATGAGGTAAGAGGGGCTGGGCAGCAGGGGCACAGACAGCTAGGGTGAGAGCAGGAGAAAATTGTTCTCATCCCCAAAGACAGGGCTGCTGGGCCCCTCGTGCTGATGAACTAGAGAAGGTTCAAAGGTGGAGGAGGCGGGTGTATTGCCTGCTGGCCTAAAGCAGCAGCATTATAAGGATGGACAACGCTTATATTTGCATTGGTCCAGGCAGGAATTACTGGAGTAGGTCTGAGGATACTACTGTGTGAGTCTACGTTTTACAACAGAGTCTGACCACCCTTTAAAAGTTAATCCCCTAGTCATTCCCACTTGCTATGCACCAGGCCATACAGCATACAGCTTTGGTGCATGTGTGAATAGACTCCTTTCAGACAAAACAAAGCTGAAAGATTCCCTGCTGGGTGCCCCAAGAGTCCTCCCAGCCTTCATGGGGACACGTGGATCTGTTATCCTGTCTGGTCCATGCACCAAGGACAGTCAGTACCTAGAGATTCCTAAAGAAGATTTTGCAGTACTTCAGAAGTCTCAACGGGAGGCATTGTTATTCAGACAGTATTATGGGTCCCAAAACATCCTGACCAGACAAGCTTTAGTGCAAGGACCTGAGAAAAAGCTGACCTTGTCACAGAAAATATTTTGCTTGTGTTTAACCTAGCTCAGTAAGAACTTAAACTGGATGGAAGCAGTTTGGAGATCGTAACAAGTAAAAAGAAATGCCAGCTGAGAGTCAGATATTTGTAGCAGATGTGATTAAACCTGTGACTAAATGTAAAAAAACAGTTTTGTATGGTACACTGGAACATGTAAAGAGTGATAGATGGGCAGAGCTGAGTGGAGAAGAAAACTAAAGAGAGAAGATCAGGACTCCAGAACATCAAGGAGCATTGCCAGGACCCGAGAAACCACACACAAGAACCCAGAACGTTCTATGATTATGTGTAAAATCTGATGAATTCTCACTTAACTACAGTTTTGCTTATTTGCTACAGACACAAAGTTAATCTAACAGGTCTCATAACTGTTGATAAAGAAGTTACACCTTAGCTGATTGGTGACTGTGTGTCCCTGTATTTGCACTTTGACATTTAATGGTAGACCACAAAAGCCACTCTTCTGCTGCTGAAATTCACTTCCCACCTCCCCAGACAGATGGCAACTCTTCCCTTGACTGGCTGGCCCTGCTAGTGAACCATGGAGGCTGCAATACACACTGAGGCTGGTGATGGTCTGCCTACATCAGGCACTGTCTGGGACTGGATCCTGTGAGAAACACCTGAACTCAAGGAAAGCAAATGCTCTGATGAGCTCATATTCGTTTCCCAATCTCGCTACCAAGAAACAGAGAGTTTGGGGAATAGCTTCAGAGACCTTTCCCACAACTGTGTTGAGTGGATTTGCCTACCCTTTCCAGTTCAACAGACACTGACTGTAAGAGTCAGTGTCCATGAAGCTTCAAAGGGTACTCTGCCACTCCGCAGCACAGACACAGGTCTCATTTACCCAGTAAAGATGCAACTGTAAAGCCAGAAAGAAGCCTTGCCTGTGTCCCCTGCAGAAGTTTTGCACCCCTGGCTGACCATACCGTGTTTCTAGGACAATGTGATCCCACTAGTCCAAACTCCCTTCCTGAGCCTGGATTCTCCATCTGGCCAGCAGCAAAGCAGCCATGGCCACAAAGACTCCCAGGAATTCACTCCCCATGTCTTCTTCCTGAAAAAGAAGATGTCCAGAAGGTCTGGAAACCATTTGTCAGGGCTACTTTCCTGGAGCAGAAACAGTATTTGCAGGGTTAAACTCCCGACTCTCCCACAGAGCGTCTTTGCCAAAGACCAAACTCAAAGGTAGGTAGAGCAGCAACCTCATTCTCACTTGTGAGGCAGGAAGAAAATGAATGAGAACAGAGATAAGGCATGAACTTCTGCAGAGGTAGAGACAAGGCTCATTTCTACATGGTCCACCAATATGGAAAGCGACTATGGTCAGGAGAAGAAATAGCTTGTATATATTTTTATTGTCCAGGTAGATATTTCTGGGCTATATTTAGTTTTATGACTAGAACTGGTCCTGGAGATAGGGTTGCAAAGAGCAGGCAACAGAAGGTAAATAAAATGCAAGGCCTTCTATACTGGAATAAGGACAATGCTGAAATTAAGTTGTTTTTGCTGTGATAGGGATTTCCCTAGCCCAAGGTAAATCTAGCTTCAGGATGGGCTTAGATGTGAGGCTCTGGACTGGAAAGATCAGATTCCTAGGATATTTGCTGTTTGTTTTCCCTTTGGTTTAAGACTCCTGGAATGCTAGTGAAGAAAGGTTAGGGTAGTGCTCAGGGTTACAGTTACTGAGAGCAGTAACAGCTTCGTCATGAATCTGTCAGGATAAATATTCACACTGAAAAAAGAAACTGGTGTAAGTCTAACCATGGCAAGTCCAACTTGGTAGCTACATTGATTTTTATGTCTCTTGGACATTTTTTACACTGAAGATTAAGACTGGAGAGGGTACAAGTGCTATAATAAGCACATGAAGATCTGATTTAGTGGTGCAGGGTTCAGTGACAGGATGAGATGTAGGGCCATGTGAGAGAAAGGTTCCTTTGTTAATCTAAGTTTGAGGCAGAACTAAAGGGAAGAGGCAGCTCTGGGCTATGTATTTAAGTCAAGATTCAACTGGAGAGTTGGTTTGTTTACAGATCCTGAAATGCCTGTGGACTGGACTGCTACCAGTGGGAAAGCACGCTCTTTCTTCTTGTTTGTATAAGCTGTTTATAATTGTTAAGCCTGTGGCTAGAGTTGTGGTTATGGTTACAGTTAGCGCTGGGTTAGAGAGAGTTGAGACTGAAGGACTCAGTTTATACTTGGATCTTGTCAAGTCTAACCAACTATGATGAGGACAGGTGCCAAAAGGAAGCAAACTCCTTATGAATACATCCGTTACTCGGAGATGTCTCTTGGTATGACTGGCATTAGGGCTGTGGGTAGCGCGTAGCTACTGGACAACGGGGATGGGGAAACAATCACCCTGCTGTTCATTCTAGATTAGAGCGTTTTAGAAGACACGTTGACAAGACTTTGGATTATGCTAGTCCTATCTACTAAACATATGTGGTCCTATACACTAAAACTTTAACTTTATAGCCAGGCAAGAAATCAGACATTAGTCTTAACACAGAGAAGACCAGCTGGAAAGAAAGTTTGTAAGTTGTTCTCTCCTTCTGCCAATGGTCCTCATTATAAGTGATCAATACGTGGAGGCCATAGCAATAAATCTCTCTCTTCAGATCTTGCTGTCAACAACTCTACCAGCCCTAGAACAAAGCAGATTATTATCCCCTAACCAAACACAGAAAATAAAGTACACGTGTATGCAGGTGTTCATAATTTGTATCTGTGTGTACAGCCTGCTAGAGGAGGCTGAAGTAATGTGAAGATCACGCTTCACTTCTTGCACAGCCCATCATACTAGACAGAGTCTGCATGGACTTGTAGTAAGTCAGGTTCATCAGAGCCTGGAACTCCAGTCCCCAAACCCCAGTTGGTATAGTTATAGGCTGGATTATGCATCTACAAAATATACACCTGCTTGATTCCTGGACCATAACACCTTTAAGGATCCAAATAGTAAAACCAGTATTAGAGGCTCTGCTGTTCCTAACATTAAAGTTGACTGTATCTTTGGAACCCTTTTGCAGGCTGTGGAGAAGCACAGAATGTTCTCGCCTCTTGGCACAAGCCTATGTCTTAGTCCACTGTCCCTTCTTTATTGCACCTTTAAACATTGCTCTCCTGGCCCTGCTCTCTGTTACGCTAAGTTGATGCCTGCCCTGCTAGCCATAAACCCCCACCTTAGCTGGAGGCCACAGAAAGGCAAAAATAGTCTCTTATTATGAAACCAGCCCATTTCCTAGGCTATCCCTGCTACAGCTAAAAGGCCACCTGCTCAACCCAGTTGCTGCTCACCCTAAGGTGAGGCCAAATATTGACTCCAAACTTGACTAATAAACGCTGAAGCTGCCATTGGAGCCCCACCTCAGCCTCCCTCCAAAAACCAATTTTGCCATCCAGAAATATCCAGCATTTTTTACTCTGACTGATCTGAACAGTAAATGAAGCCAAAGAGTAGCCTTAACTACACCCCAAGTGATCCCTACCCCACAGAGCACACCACAGTATTAACTTGTCTCTTCAGGCACCGTTCCTCATGCCTAAACATGAGCATCTGGCAAGACGTACTCACAGAATTAACTCTTCAGCATCCATCTGCCAAACCTGAATGCTGCTCTCATTTCCAACCTTAAAAACTAAATAAAGCTCAGTGACTGCTAACCTCTTCAGAAGAGTAGTTTGATATTTGTTGACTTCTAGAAGAAAACCTTAAGTCCATGTCTTGCAAAGGTCTTGCAAAGTCTACCAGCAGAAACAGACTATACAGTCCCATATGCTCAGTAATAGGCTGATGGCATTTTTGGATTCTGAAGATACTGTGATCCAGATTATGGGAGCCGGCAGATTCCCACATGCACCAGAACTAAGAAAAAATTTGTGATTCTCACCCAGCATCACCTCCAGCTGTAGGTCAGTGATTTTCGCTGGATAAGCAATAAAGCTGAGCATTTAGTACTTCATATCTAAAAACCCCAATGCTAGTGTTAACATCGCCAAAGATCCCTCACAAAAGGCACGTTCCAAACGAGGCTTCCTGAAAAATAGCTTACATTTCTCAGGGGGGTGATGTGGAAGCAGAAGTCATGTCCAAGAAAAAAATAAAACAAACAAACAAACAAACAAACAAACAAACTGAACACAGTTTCCTACTAGAGAAGTCTTTTGCACTTACATGTGGTTGATGTTGCCATAGAGTTTGAGGGAAAAGGGAGTTTGCAGGGTTTCATAAACTGGTTTTGCTTCTCTTGATTTTGTTATGCAAATACGGACAGTATCACAGGTTGTTCAAGTACCATTAACATTTAGGCAGTGTGAAATCACTGATAATGGGTGACATTTCACTTTAGTTCTAATATAGATAATTACACTGCAGATGTCTAGACACTCTGGGACGCCTTTATATCTGAGGGAGGGAAATGGGTACTTTGAAGGAGCAGTTCCTCTGAGTTAAATTTAGAAATCTGCTCTAAGATGACATGAATCTTATTCATCATGAACCTTATTCATCTTCAGCTATATCTCTGTCAGCTACCGAG
>VXAV01008087.1:17293-31190 GCA_013399715.1 Alectura lathami | reverse complement strand
ATCTCAGATTCCAACACTGTAAAATTAGATTTTTTTTTTTTTTTGCCCTCACTTCACATTTATCTATGTCAAATTTCACCTGCTCTTATATAACCCAGTATTAGTGGACCCTTCACTTTTTGCCCTTACCTTTATAATCCTGAATATTGTGCTGCCAGTTTGGTCACTGCTTGTTCAGCCCATTTAATAAGGTTGAACCCCAGTACTCCCCAACATAAAGTCACATTTGGTTCCACTGACTAGTATTCCTCCAGCGCGAAAACTATCCTTGACTCCTAACTACCTTTCCCTCCTCATTTATCTAGTTCTCTAGCTGTGAGGATGAATATCCATAGCAGACTTGTTTATTCAAGATTTGGCTTTTGGTAGCCAAAGCAGGCTTTGTCAGCTGGATCTCTTGTCTCAATGTCCCTGCTGACCTCTTCAGGGAAAAAAAAAAAAAGAAAAAGTGATACATTTGTAATGAACAAGCTTTTGTAGTGTTTGCTCTTCCCCTATATATGATATTTACCCATGCAGACACTAACTTTTCCTTAGTGCAGTTCCCAGTGGTTTGTTTGGTACAGACACAGCAGATGTGTTTAACCATATTCCCAGGTCTCCTCTGAAACACCTTCAACACCTTCACAAACCAGTGTCATAGTAGTAACCTTTCATTCTTCACAAACCAATGGGGTTATAAAGAAGAGACCATGCATCAGATAAATAATTTTTGAGTTCCTCTAGAATACATGATGAGTTATTGAGAAACGTAAGCTCCCAAACCTCTGACACCTGGATATTTCAGAGGAATTCGAAGCTTTTGCGTTGTGCCCTACCAAATACCGCTTCTGTCAGTGCAGATACCTTTCATTAGACATTCTTCTCCTTCTGCCACTTCCATGTTGAACTCTTGCAAGCTCTTATTCAACCCAAGTACCTTTTCCAGGAAACTCATCTGCATTAGGGGAATGTTAGCACAGGTACTTCTGCCTTGTGCGGCCACGTGAGTCTAGTTCCTTTTGCACTTTCCCCTTTTGTTGGCCAAAGTCAATTAAAACATTAAGAACCATTTAGTGCTAGTGAAAACTGCCAGACTCAGAACACTCATAATATTTATCCAAAAACAAAGACTGCATGGGTAGCTCCAGTAAAATACAACTTAGCCTTGACCTGAAGGATCCTGGAAGGGAAAGTAAAATCCATTAAAAGATTTTTAAAGCTGTCAGTAGCCAATACAATCAGCAAGTCAAACTTCTCGCACAACTCAGGCCAGCGGAATTTCTGATCGACCGCAAACCTTTCAATCTTTGTTGCTACATTTGAATCCCACTTTGCAATGCCAAGATGGTACCAACCAATCTGAACCTCCCATTCTGTGTACATACTTGCTCTGATTCAGTAGTTGCGTATATCAGTGGGATTTTCCCAAGTAAAGGACAGATATTGCAGCACTTTTTTTTCTAAAGAACTCTCTCTCAGGCCTATATCTGATTTCTAATCCCTGGGAATATCTTGTATTCTGGGTTTATGGGTGCTGTTGCAGCCACAGACTGAAGTGCAACATGGAATTCCAGTAAGATCAGTGGAGATGGCAAACCTACAGAGCAGCAGAAAGCGTGCACAGACAAATTAGCCCAAACGAGACCCACGCTTCTCATCCCATGAAATTCTGATCTCCCTTTTCCAATGTTCAAACTGGCTAGCTCCTTCTATAAGCTCTGCACACTGCTCCAGATCAATAGGACTGGGTTCTGAAAATCCCATTAGAGAAAAACAAATGTCAACAACAGAATTAGAGCCCTTTCATTTCTCCCTGGAAAATAGAAAACAAACATTGTAAATTGCCCATCAATTACTCAAATGCAAATGCTTAAAGTTCTTTTCCCCTCTGCAATTATAGAAGTTGTTCTATGCAATAAAAGGTTATTAAGGCAACACTTAATGGCCTTATTCATAATTCTAAGCCAGCTTCATTTAAAATTTAAACCTACCAGACTGTTCGAATGTAAATTGTGATGCTCCAGAGTATAAAAAAAATGCGAGAACACCATAAATTTCAAGTATTTTCAGACATGTCTATTCCCATCATTTTTTGTTGCATTAGCTTTACTGCTCACTCACTCCCAATTAGATCATTCAATACTCTTCTAGCAGAGCTCTCTGTGCTTTTTTTTCCTATTCTTGGTTGAATAACTCTCCAACTACTATCATGGCAGGAAGGAAGTGGGGAGGCTGCCTTTCCTAGAATCTGCTTACTTATCATGTAAATGGTCTCAGAGCAAAAGCTGATGCCACCAGGCCATTACAGGGGAGTCTCCTGAGATCATTAGGCAAAGCCTGGCCACAGTTCTGCATGCACAGAGGTGGTCAGCGGTGCAGCCATTCTCAGTATGAGGACCTTTAATTCTTTCCTGTTGAAACTTTGGTCTGAGTTACAAAAGCATTTTCTATTTGGCTTTTTTTAAAAAAATTGTTTTGTCAAAGGCAGCAATCAACCCAGCAGAACCCAGTTTATGATTAACTTAAGCCAGACTACGTAGACCTTATCTCAGACCATAGTTAGCATGGTTCTTTTTTGCAATACCGCCTGGTACGAAACCTGCACACACAAGTAAACTTCCCCACTCTGAAGCCTTAGCCAACTTCACTTGAGAAGCATCTGAATTGTTTGAGCTAAGAGATACCAGCGTATGAATAGGAGTGGAAAAGAATAAAACGCTTTAAGTTTTCCTTTGATCTCAGAGGCAGAAAGGTTTCCAGGAACAGAGCATGATATGGTTCACCAGTTCCAGTCTCGCAGACAGCACATCTGCGGTCAAAATAGGTCTTTTGATAGATTCCATGACAAATCAATAAGAACTGCTCCACGGGGGGTTCAGCAAGTACTGGAATACATCCAGTTAGTTGCTAGGTAAATGCATTTATTTTTGTATTCCAAACCAGTTTTTCTTTCCTGGATGAACTTTCTGTACAAGGAGCAATATGAATGAACAAATGAATGCTGTTACAGCCAGGGCAATCTTTTTATTCAGGTAAGTGTTGGCACTGCCACAGCTTCTTTCATCTCTGCTGCTGCAGAGTGTTGAGGTTAAGTGTGCTTTAAGTTTCAATGCATAATTACTTCATCACGCCACCTGGTCTCCCTTCGGTCCCTCTGCCATGAAATGCAGACACTGAAGACATACAGTGGAGCATCCCCAGTGCACATTAAGCTTCCTTTCCTGAGGGCTACTAGGACCCCTGAGCAGTGCTGAGCCTCTCAGAGAAAGGCCTCAGAGACCAGAGGTATGATTCTTCCTTCCCTATGTATTAACCAGCAGAAAAAGCCAGACGGGCAGAGGGCAAAACTACAGCCCACAGAGAAAAGAAGTGGGAAGAAAGGGACCCACATCACTATTACCACTTGGAAGAGTTGTGCTGTAACATAAAGGAGTACAGTTTTAAAGACGGCTGAGAAGTACCACATTAAGACATACATTCACTTCATTTATCCCTGGTCCAAGAACAATATCTTAGAGAACACTTTAAGGAAGTTTTTCTGATTCACAGAGCAGCTACCACAGGGTGAGGTTCGGGTGCAATGGTGTTTGCCCCTCTGCTCCTAATCATTCTATGCCAAACAGCAAAAGGCATGGACTGCAGGTTGCCTTTACCTGCAGTAACACTGTGACTGCAATTACTTTATTCCTTCCAAAAAAATCCAAAAACTTAATTCAGTCTATGGCAGGAGGGTATAACTGGAAGCAAACACTGTTTGAAAAAGAGAGTCCTTTGCTGAGGATTTTATTTTTTTTCCTTAACTCATTCCCTGTCATCCATACCCAAATTCAAATCATTTTGCAAACTAAAAGAAACGAGTGAGCTCCTCCAGAAAGTGTCCTGGAGAAATGCCCAGTGGAAGAGGGACAGAACCTGCAGGATTCTACAGCCACTGTGCTACAAACCAAAAGCAAGTCTTACCTTCATTCTCTTTAAAAGCTATTTTTCTCAAGCAATTTGACTGTATATTGAATTCTATACAGGGATCAAAAACATTAGTGAGCTTTCCTACAAAGTAGGAAGAGCTCTAAGCACTCCGTTCAATTTGCTGGTGGAAACCCGGGTGACTCCCTTTCCAAACCGCCACATGTGAATAGGCAAACCCGAGAGCACTGTCCTGCATGAGCATAGGGACTGCAAACGTTTCCAGGAAGACGGTCTTTTTCTAAGGTACCAGAACCACTTTTTACTTTATTCTGTAAGTTGGCAGAATAAAGGAAGATGGTTCAAACTAGACAACCTAGCCATGAGTTTTGAAACATGCTTTATATCAGACACGACAGCAAAGCTGAAGTTTAAGACACCCTTCACCCATGATGTATTAGGTGACCTGTGAGAATGCCACAGGAGGAAGAGGGCTCTGGGACACAACAGGAAACCTATCTCATACTGTGCTGTTTCAGTACGGGTTTTCTTCTCAGTTCTAATCAAAATCCTCCTATTAACTTCTCAGAGACACAAGACATCTATCAGTCTGCTGTGTGGCTGGTCAGAGCAGAGCTTTCCTCCCCGGCCTGCACCAGCAGCAGCTTCAATATTTAGCAATAATTGTAGTTCTCCATGTTGTTTACTCCAATGATAGGACTATTAACCAAAGATGTACTGCGACTGGCAAGCTAGGCAACAGTCTCCCTGCTGTCATCTCCGTGGGCTGCACATTGGAAAGAGCGCTGCACTGCATGGCTCATGGCTATTTGGAGGTCTGCTTCCTGGTGGGCTCTCCACACAGCCCAGGAAAGCAAAAGAAGTGGTTCCTCCACCTCTGTGTCCCTGGGCATGGGTGGGTAAGTCCTGGAAGTTCCCTTATTTGTGGAAGAGATCTTAACCAGAACTTGACTCCAACTATTACGCCACAGCTTTAATTACTCAGTTTTGCCATTATCCACGGGCCATCAAGCTTTAATGCCATCCTACACTGTTGATTAAAAGTGTGTGTTATTTCCTGAATGTCAAACAACATGTGACAATAAAGTAGGCATAAAAGATTAGGAAAACAAATGTTCAACTACTTCTGTACTAAATGCACAGCACAAATGTTTGGTCTTTGAATGCTTTTGCATTTGCTTGAAGCTTTGTAACATTAAAATTGATGGAGGTAATTAGTTTGCCTTTCAGAAGAATGAAATTTGAATATTCCTGAATCCTCCTGGGCTCAACGGCCTCCAACTCAAGCCTATCAACTTTCTTTGTATGGCCTTTCTGTAAGTGCTGGTAGCACATTTTTTTAAAAAGCGAAGACTGAAGTATCCCAAAAACTCAAAGCATTTCCTAAAAGAAGTTCAGACATGCTGGATGAACAGTTGTCTTACCTAACATGGACATCCTGAAGCTATCGAAGTCCTCCTGTGCATTGCTTATACTGAATAGAGAACAACAGCTGCCTTAAGAGAATGGCTTATAAAGAGATGTAACTAGAGTAGGTCTCCTGAATTACCTTCTGGAAGGGCCTGTTTCTCTCCAGTGATGTAAATAAAGCCTAGGCTGACTTGCTTAGCCTCAGTGAGCTAAAGTTCAGACATGTCTGGTGACATTTGTTTTCCTTTATTTATGAAAATATGTATTATATACATATCTGAGCACTTCAGATTAAGATGTTCAGAGCCATAGGAGAAGTAGCTAGCTTCAAATTTGCTTATTACACAGTCTCTTTAAATATGTTAAGAAAATTATTATCTCCCCTCTTGGTACACTTGCAGTGATGTCTGCCCCAGCTGAATCGGTGCCATCACTTTCCCTGACTTTGAGGAATTTCTGGACATCATCTGCAACAAGAACTGAGAAAACAGATATCATCTGCAACAAGCACTGAAGAACAACCCACTGAAGAAAAGCAGCCTCCAAAATTAAAAATTTCTGGAAAGGAAGGTTCATAGAATCATAGAATCCCTTGAGTTGGAAGAGATCGTTAAAGATCATCCAGTCCAACTTCCCTGGGGTGAAGAGGGACACCTACAGCTGGATCAGGTTGCTCAGAGCTCTGCCCAGCCTGACCTTGAAGGTCTCCAGTACTTCACCACCATTACTGTAAAGAACTTTTTCCTTATATCTAGTCTAAATCTCCCCTCTCTCAGTTTGAAACCATTTCCCCTTGTCCTATCACAACAGGCCCTGCTAAAGAGTCTGTCCCCTTCTTTCTTGTAGCCCCCCTTTAGATACTGAAAGGCCGCTATCAGGTCTCCCTGGAGCCTTCTCTTCTCCAGGCTGAACAGCCCCAACTCTCTCAGCCTGTCCTCACAGGGGAGGTGTTCCATCCCTCGGATCATTTTTGTGGCCCTCCTCTGGATGTGTTCCAACAGCTCCATGTTCCTCCAGTCCTGAGCACTCCCCATCTGGACGCAGCACTCCAGGTGGGGTCTCACCAGCACAGAGCAGAGGGGCAGGATCACCTCCATGACCTGCTGCCACGCTTCTTTGGATGCAGCCCAGGATGCGGTTGGCTTTCTGGCTACAAGGGCACAAGTTTAAAACCATACTTCTCATTTTGTGACTGCAAACAGACATCAACATAAAGAAAAAGTACCAGACTTACCTTAAAAAGTAAGTTAACTTACTTACCTTACTTACCAAAAGCAGGTTTTTAGACTGTTTTTCTATATACCATGCTATCATCAGCTTATCAAAAACACTGCTGTCATTAAGAAGCCTAACTCTCCTCTTCACATTTCTCTCATCTGCCTGCCTGAGGTTATTTTGCATCTATAGCTGGATTACCTGCTCCGAGCAATGGCTGACCTTCCCATTTCTGGGGAAGATCAGGCAGTTGTGAAGACTTTAATGAGAGCCCAGCTGAGCCATGACACAAGATGTTCCCTGGGTCGGGTAGGTGTGCATGGGTGTAGTTCACCGTAGTAACACCATGCCAACAATATCTTCAGGCTGCTGCTGCTAATTTTCAATATTGTGTGTAAGGTGTTAGAGGTCTGAAGAAGACAAATTCAATATGAAGGAGGATATGGGAATTATAGAACAGAGTAATTGGAGTCCCAGAAAAATAGGAACAACTAATTTGTGTGTACCTCTGAGATAACAAAGGGATTCAACAAACGGCCAAGATGGTTTCATTTTGTCAATAACGTAAAGCAGACGAATCTAATTTCCTTTTTTTTCTTTGGCACAGTAACTAGCCTTGCGGGCTAAGGAGGAAGCCATATACATAGCCTGCAATCATCTCACATTATGTTCTCATAAACAAGCTTTAGAAACACATTCTAGCTGTAACCCGCCTTAGGTATGGGCACTAGGAGCTGAAAAACTGCTTTTAGCACGGTGGTTTATTGATGTGGAGAGAGACTGTCAAGAGGAGACCTGGTGGTATCTGCCGTCTTTCACTCAATATTCCCATTAAAGACTAAATGATGGGGGGGGAAGTATACAGAGTGAATGACACTGAATTGTAAGCTGTGCATGCTATAGAGGACAGGGCCAAAATTAAAAGTGATCCATAGTAGCTTGGAGGGAGAGCATGAAACTGTTATGAAGAAATTCAGTAAAGGCCAGTGCAAGTGTGACACTGTAGAAAGAGAAAAAAAAAATCAAGTACAAAATGGGGAGCGCCCAACTGGCAAAAGGCCTGTGGGTTAAAATGGGTCCCATCTTACTGATGTGTCAGTAGCATGAACAGTCTCAGCCTTTTTTCTTGGCTCTTTTGGAGCTAAAGCCTTTGTGCCACCCCAGCACTGCCTATAGCGAGGTCCTGCCAGCGATGGCTGCACCGGGGCAGAGCTGCAGGCTCGGTGGGAGTCAGTGACATGTAGGGGTCAGTTTCCCTAATACATGCAGGTATTTTCTTTTTGCCAGCTCATACTTTGAGAAATTCACAGGGTTTCCCCAATTCCAAGGCCACCCGAGCTCAGAGCCAGGGCAGAAATTAAAACAGTCTCGTGTTTGTTTCTACAAGACACCTTTACACAATGTTCCTTGTACCTGGTGCATATGTTAAGGGTTTGTTCCTAGGCTTCAGCCTAAACGTGTTGTTCATGCAGGTGAACAGGATAATGGCATTCAAGTCAGGAGGGAAAGAATGAATCATTATTCTCTGCAGAAGTCCTGACCACACCATCTCCTCGGCAAATGTATGTGACGCATTCCAGGGCTCTTACACTGACATGTTTGTGAGCCATCAATTATTTACGTACTTGGTCAATAATTTAGATGTCCTGGAATGTGCATGTTACAAAATAACTGCCTTTGTTCTTTAAGTTTGCAAGGATGCCCTGCTGGCACTAGCACGTTTAATGGCTTAATAAAACCTTAACAGGAAAATTGAAAAGCTGAATTTTACTGCTTTGATGGCAACTAAGCTGTCTTCCACTCTTTGAAAAAGTTAGCCTGGAATGACTACATTGGCCATATGCAGAAGTTTTAGTAAATTGGGAGCAATGTACCAGAGGGTTTAAGTGAAGTTCTTACACCAAAATAAAAAGAAATGTCACTTTCTTTTAGATAAGTTATACAGAGAGTGAGAAAACACTTTTAATGGGACTCTTGCTTATTTTTTAATGGTCCCCCTCTGCCCCCCCCTTTTCTTCTCTCATTGCCACAGCTGAAGAGAAGAGATCTTCATGCGATACAGGTAATGCACACCAACTCACTGCCTTTAAAAAGGTGCCCACGCAACCCTGCCGTCATCTTGACAGAGTGCCTGGAAAAGGGTGGCTTGTGTTTGCCCACAGGACTTCTATAGCTGCACTGTTGAGACCTCTTACAAATCAGGGCTTCGATCTAATTGTAAAAATAAACCTAGAAAAAGCACTTTTTCCTGAAAAATAAACTGAATCCACTTTGTGAGGGTATTTGGGACTGCAGGTCATGTGATCTGGACAACTTCTTGTCTTTTTGGGGAGCACAAACGTGTCCTAAAGGAGTATAACAGGTTTGTAACACTGCAGAACAGCATTTTTTCCTGAACACTTGCAGATGGTAGATTTGCTTTTGACCAGTGAAACAAACCCCCAAGCTGCTTCTCCCAAAAGGGATCTTGATGGAGCAGGAGAGCAAAGGCTGGCCAGGACTTCAGTGTGGCCAGGACTGAAGCCTCCACGTCACCAAGAGCATGTCAGGGCAGAGTCCTACAGCTCAAGCACCAGTAAGAGCCAAAATGTTCACAGACAAACTGAGCTTCCTGGAAACTTTAACAAGAATAAGTTCTGCTTTACTAGAAAAGGATCAATGCAGGTTTATTTTCAGGTCCAGCTAATACTATAAGCAATTATATAAATAGGAAATGGTTCTGTTATGAACTTCTTTATCAAGAATTATAGTGGTGGGGAATAAACAAAATGAGAGGCAGCAGTTTGTGAGCTCCTTGGAAACCTGATGTTGTAAGGTTCATGTCCTGAAGGTAAGCATCAGTGTGGGCTCTCTGATGGCTCACAATAGTTGAGCATGTGCTGCAGTCTCCTCCAAACATGGTGTGGTTCCTCACTGCCACATATCACCTCTGCTGACAAAGACAGGAGGAGCTTAGTACCACATATCTCTAGGTCAGACATGTCAATTTCCTGATTTCTGAATGTCTCTGTAAAATTGTTTCTATTACAAAAGGAAGTTTACCTTAGGCTGCAGAGGTTCTGTTCTACTAGCATGCTATTACTAGGCAGAAAACACAAAACTATTCTGAAAAACAAAGCTGTTAGTAAGTTCTCTCCCTCATTGCCTGACCTGGGTAAGCAAGCAGAGAAAATGCCATGCAGACAAGAGAGAGAGCTATAAAGGCTGCTCCACCTGCCTCACCTCCTGGGGTGGCAGCGGATGCCTGCCCATGGTGACAGGGCTGCTCCTCCCCTGGGCAGCCGCCTGCTCTGTGGTGCTGGCATGGCTGTCCCAGCTGAGCTGGAGGCTTCAGTTCCACCTATCCTTCCTCGAACAACTGGGTGAGACTTTCAGGCTTCTAACCGGCTGATTTTGTTTACTGTAGTTAGCCATACAGCTGCTCAGCTTACAGAAAGGGAGTGTATCTGGTAAAGTGAATCCCAACAGTACAGGGGGAAAGTTTATAACCCATTAAGATTTCTTCAGAAGGCGAAACTGGCTTGTGAGAGTCTCACAATTCTTTTTAAGAAGCTTCCCCAGGCTTGAAAAGCACAAGTGAGAAATGCCCAAGGACTTCTTCAAGGCCAGGTTGGATGGGGCCATGGTCAGCCTGATCTAGTGAGTGGCAATCAGCCCACGGCAGGTGGTTGGAATTGGATGGGCTTTAGGGTCCCTTCCAACCCAAACCATGCTGTGATTCTGTGGTTGTATGACTTCTCCAGCATCAGACCATTGTAGAAATCCAGCTCCCAGTACTGCCTCCAACTGCGAGGCTGCCAAACTTGGTTCCAGGCAGGCACCTCTGCTCCTGCACTCCTGCACAGTGCCAAAGGCCACCCTGGGAATACAGGGGGAGAGCTCAGAAGAGACCTCTTGCCCTAGGGAAGAGCATTCCTGGGGCATCCCTGCTTCCTCCAGGGATGGAAAGTTACTCACCCAAGATACATCAGTGAGTTTCTGTGTCCAGAGAGATGTCTGCCCCTGTTTGCCAGGTGATTTCATCTTTAGATATACTTGTTTACCAACAGGGCTGTGTGGCAATATCAGCAGTTTCCATTTGCTGATCCCAGGAGCTGCTGGCCACAGTGCTCCCTGAGGGCTTCTTGGTGCTCACCTTCTCTTGTAAGCCTGGGTGCTCACGTCATGCGCTTCTTGGTGGGCAGCCAGCCGTGAAAGGTGAGGGTGTTTCCAGGAGGTTCCTGCAGCACACTGAAGATTACTTTCTGACACAGGTGTTGCAGGAGCCAAAGAGGAGAGGTGTCCTGCTGGGCCTTGTTCTTACCAACAAGGAAGGACTGGCTGGAATGTGAAGGTTGGGAGCAGCCTTGGATGCAGCAACTGTGAGATAGCAGAGTTCAGGATTCCTGGAGAAAAGAAGGCTCAAAGGGATCTTATCAATGCTTATAAATAAACAGCAGGTGTCAAGATGATGGGGTCAGGCTCGTTTTGGTCATGGCCAGCGACAGGACAAGGGGCAACAGGCATGAACTGGAACACATGAAGTCCCACATGAACATGAGCAAAAACTTCTGTACTGCGAGGGTGTTGGAGCACTGGCACAGGCTGCCCGGAGAGGCTGTGGAGTCTCCTTTGCTGGAGATGGTCAAAACCCACCTGAATGCTTTCACAGAACCATAGAATCACAAAGGTTGGAAAAGACCTCTAAGATCATCAGGTCCAACTGTCAACCCAACACCACCATGCCCCCTAAATTGTGTCCTTAAGTGCCACATCTACACGTTTCTGGAACACCTCCAGGGAAGGAGACCCCACCACCTCCCTGGGCAGCCTGTTCCAGTGCCTGACCACTCTCTCAGAGAAGAAGTTTTTCCTAACATCCAACTTGAAACTCCCCTGGTGCAGAATAGATCCTGGCTTCATCCTCTTTACACTCACCTTTCAGGTATTTGTGGATATTGGTGAGATACCCCTGACCATTCTATCTTGCTTTCCTGTACAACCTGTAGGTCCCTTCCAACTCCTGTGATTCTGTGTTTCCTAAGCTCCCCTCGTGTCCATCCATCATGCAGCCCCTAAAACCAAGTGCAGCCGCTTGCCCTCTTCCCTTCTGCTCACATTTTCTCCCCCTCACACTGGAAATGCTCCCTCAGAGGAAGCAGCCTCTGTCTCAAACCCCATCAGCCATTAACCAAGCTGGGCATTTTATGTTTCCACTCACCTGGTGAAGAGATTCCTGACAAAGGCTGTGCTGCAGTCTTGTCAGGGACATATGAGCAGATCTCAGACACATGACTTTGGCAGTACAGGACTTCTGGAGATTCATTACTACTCTGTGGGATTATCTGAATATTCTATTTATGACTTCTTGTTAGAAGGAGATTTGATTTCATTACAGGTCTGTTTTCTAACTTGGTTTTAGAATGTTTTGTTCTTTGTTTTTTAATTGGAAATTATTGTCCAAAGTTCCTTGCTAAGTTTCAATTTACAAAAAAGCCAGATGGTTTAGTTAAATCAGAGGATGCTAAGAAACCCTTTATTTGACCTATAACTGATGAGGATAATGAGTAATTAAATCAAAACAACAACAACAAAATTTAATCTAATTCTAAAAAATTGCATCCAAGTATCAAAAAGAGTAGATCAAGGAGTTCTACAAATCAGCCAGTAAGTCAATTTTCAAAATTATTGAATATTAGGAAAGTTCCAAGGTTTGGGAAGAGATCTAATAATGTGCAAAGACTTTTTAAAGATAATTAAAATTAATAAATATCAGATCATCAGCTGACGATCCTAGTCAACATAATTGAATAGGTAAGTGGGAGTACAATTATTGGAATTAAATAGTAGATGGGATAAACAGTGCCAGTTAACACAGATTTACAGAAAATCAATTTTGCCAATGAGTATAATCACCTTTATGTTACATTACAAGTTTGATTGTTAAAGTAACAGCACTGATATAATAAATTCAGGTATATATAATGCATTTAACACAGTAAAAAAAAAAAATAGGAGAAAGAAGAATAAACACCAGATTCAAAAGCACAAGCACAGATTGTATGAGCAAGAAATTATAACTGAACAGGTGGGTTTCTAAGGGGCTCTTGCAGGTATTCATTCTGCAACATTTTAATGAGTGAAATGGTGGTAAAAAAACTGATTCTGATCCAAGCACGCAAGTAATGTGAAGAACAGAGAATGGGGACAACTGGGAGGAGAGGCTCCCAGGGCTCAACTCTAGGGATATTTGCAAAATTGAACACAAAGAAACAAAAAACATGCAGTCAGATACCTGCAAACAAAGGCTGCGAGCTGGACTCAGAGACTAAGAGCTTCTCCTTCAGGAAAGAGCAGCTTTGATAAGAAACTGGGCTTCCCCGTGAACCATTGGCTAGGCTGGCTCTCCAGCGCAACCATCCAAAAGAGATCCCGTTGTGAGTAACAGAGGAGCACAGGGCAGCATCAGAGGTGTTCCTTTGCCTCTGTATTTTTATGGGATGTGAGTGCTAATAGAGAAACCAGACTAGTTCCAGTGGCCACAACCGTGGAAAGAGGTTAGTAGAGGCTAACAGAAAAGACAATGTTTAGAGAAGAGCCCTAAGAACTGCTGAAGTAATGGAAAATATGCTTTAAACAGCAATATCGGGAGTTCTGTACCTTGACCAAATCCCAGCTTGCCGGATACCTATGTAAGGTGCATTTATCTATAAACACCAGCAATACAGAACAAGACTAGAGATGAAGGAGGCATTCAGTGTAACAGGAGGCAGGAATCCACAGGTAGACAAATACAGAATAAAAATAGAAAGGTGCAAAGTTTTAATTGTACATGCTGTGAGATATTGGGATAGGCCCTCAGGTTTTCTGGTAGCTTCTCTATCACACAATGCTTTTTTAAAAAAATGAGATATATTTATTTCCCCCTAAAAAAATGTGCTTGACTTCAGATGGGAATTAAGGAGGCTCCAGGGCTGGTGTTAGCTGGAAGATCAGAGCAGGTGCATTTAACAGCTTTTTGGAGTTTGATAAATATTTCACTTTCTGTAGCAGATTCCACCTCTTTTTAAGTCATTGGCTCTAGACGTGCCTCCAGCTGTAATCCTAAAAACTCCCTCTCCTCTCCTTGCTTCCCTGAGAGCTGCCTGCATTTCAAGNTATTTTTAATGAGCAGTATTTCACAGGGATTTTGGCAGAAAGTATTTTCTTTCTCTCCTCCCACACACGCACACACAAGAGAAAACACTTCAAAACTATGTTTGCTGTCTAAATTGTTAAATTGAGGATTTTAAAAACTAAGTACTGCCACCCTCCTCCTAGCTTTGTGACTGGTAATGTATCCAAATCCTCTTAGGAACTTGATAAATCAATTAATCTTCCTAGGAAT
>VXAV01008087.1:0-17246 GCA_013399715.1 Alectura lathami | reverse complement strand
AACATTGTGATAAGAGAAAAAATCCTCAGAAAAAAAAAATAGTATATGTGCATATTCACATAGTCTTCTAGAGAAGAGAGCTAATTCTGGTACTCGGAATAACTTAAGAAAAGATTTGTCTCTGAAGTTCCTTTTTCGCGGCAGTGGTTTAGTTTATTTAAGATAAAACCTGTCAGCCATGGAGGAGCAAAACTGAAACAGCTTCATTAAGACAAACTCTCTGATAGTTGCCCTATTTCTAAAAATTAAATTCTCTTGAAAAATTAACCACAGGAATCTGGCATAACTAATTTTCAAATGTGAGAACATGTGAGAGGCTCTGCTTCTAGCCTGAAGTGAGATGAGATCAATATGCTAAGTCCATATAAAACCATACAGAAGAATTTGGATAGGCAACATTTATGCTGAGTCAGGAGAGCAATTGCAGTTCAGAGAGCAGAGAAGAGATGTCTTGGTAAAAATATGGCTACCTGAATTTAATGACAGAAGACAACTGCACTGAACTCATTTATTGACACAAAGAAACTGGGTGGCAGCTGTATTCCCTCTGTATCTCTTCCCCTGCCTGCCACCCCCCAAAAAAGCAGAGCTCTGAAATGTGAGCCAGCAAGCACATTAAAAAAATTTCCCCAGGCTGTGATGCTGAGTCTAATCCCTAATCCAAACCAGTCTTCCTATACTCAAAGAGAAAATAAGTAAAGTTACAGAGATTTTGGAAAAAAAGCGACAGTAAGGAATCTTTAAAATATAGTTTCATAAACATCCACCTAATGCAAATTTTATAATTTAGAGCATACAAACCTGCACACAGAATGAAAATGTGCTATTTGGGCTTTCAAATCATCAAGGAGAAATGGATTACTTGTGTTACTTCTTTGCTGGGAGTGGGGCAAGCAAGCAGTCTCAATAGGATGGTCTTGCCTACTGCAGTTTTGCTTATATTATGCACACAGGCACTGTTAATTGAGTGCAAGTGGCATTAAGCAGCAAATACGCCAGCAGAAGTAATTTGAATTGTTGCAGAAAGCAGCAGTGTTCACGTCTCCAGGAATTTCTCTAATACAAACTGTCCACATTTTCTGGTGCTTTGACTTATTCCCAGCTTTGGTGTCTGGGTGACATTTGCAAGCTCCCTGTTTAGCTCATTTTTCCTCCTTGGATCCAAGTTCTTTAAGCAGACTGGGGACTGTGCCATGATCTATGCCCCACTGGTAATAAATGAAGTAGTTGCACAGAATAAAACTATACAGCCTGTGCCCCCAATGCAACTTTCTGAAGATCATGGAATAGAAGCTGTATAGCTACAAATTTGCATCAGAATCAACAGAGCCAAAAATTCAGCTAGTACAGGGCAGCAGAGCACCACAGAATTACACGTAGGTGTAAGCTGGAGTAGTTACCAGTGCTTACACACAGGAGACCCTAAAAGCATGCTAATGGTGGTTTATAGTCACACAGCCAAAGTCAAGGACTTGAGAGGCATTTTCAACTACTACCAACACCCCTCTTTTTGCTCGGATATTCATTCTGTTGGGCGGTTACATATGCTATTTGCAGATCATTGCAACTGAAATTAACATAGATTTGGATCATTGCCTTGATATGAGAAGTTTAAATGGATGCCACAATAAAGGAGAGCAGAATTTCACCACAGTCCTCTGCTGCTGGTGAGTTGATACGTGAGAGCAGTGACACTGAGAGGCAACAGTCATTTTCAGTTCTTTAACTCAGTTAGACTCCAAACCCTACCTTTTCTCTAAAGGACTGGTGATTTTAGTAGTAACATTCGTTATAAACCAATAGCTCTCTGTCCCTAGCAAGCAAGCCAACAGGCTGCTTGTCCAGCAAGGACCATGACAAAGTGGCTGTCCCTGCCCGTGTTTCAGTGACACAGCTTGGGGCCAGCTCTGCTAGTGGCTTTCACACTACAAAGTCCCTGTCTGTGGTTTCATGGCAGTAACTTAGAAGAGTAAATCCACATACATCATGTAGCAGTCCATGTACATGATATTTCTGGAGGATTTTGCATCCCAGAGTAGCTAAGAAAACAAAACACAAGTGGAAAAAAGTGAGCTCCCTGACATCAGCCACTTACTTTGCAAGAGCCTTTGGAAATTGCTTTTAAAGAGAAAGGCAGATTTGTTTTGAGAGAATATTGGAATGTAAATGCTGCCTTTAGAAGTAGCATCTGCTTGATTTTTCTAGCATATGTGCTTTTTTACCTCTGCAGAACACAACTCTTTCATTTGCCACTGCAAAAATAAAAAAAAAAGACTTGTAAAACATTTCCAAGCTTTTAAAATTCACAGATTCAAAATTTTTAAGACAACCATCAGAATCAGAACTTCATTTTTGTTTTCTATTGATAGCTTTCAGATGTTTTCTCCCACAGGGAAAAAAAAAAAAAAAAAAAAAGGATTTTAAAAAAAATATTTTAATCAATTTTGTAAAAAGAGATGAGTTGTGCACCACTGTAATTTCTCACAGGATAAAAAAAATCCAGCTCCTGCCCAGATCTAGTCATTACCAAACCGAAAGCCCTTGAGCACAGGCACAGAGAAGATGAAAGATTAAAAAAGATGTTAGAGATTCATGATCTCAGCCTTCCTGTTAAGTTAACTGATGATAGCTGCACTTTGAACGTAGAAAGCTTCCGTTTCATCCAACTAGAGGTACAGACAATGACACATTACATCCAATCATATATTTTCTATTAAAACACCATATTCCATCCCTAAGAAAATCTTTCCTAACACACATGAAACAGATTGATACAGGAGGAGGGAGCGTGTGCTGAGGAAAATTTCACAAATCCAACAGTTACGGAGAGCTAGATAAGGCACTTCATTTATCCAGGTCCCACCTTTCAGGCTATAAGCCCTTCAGACCAGTGACTGGTCATACTGGGAAGCTGCACAGCAGCGAGCACTCCATTTGTATTACATGCGTAATACAATACATTCTCCCAAAATTTCTGTGAAAAGCTCACGGACTTTTCCTGCTGGTGATGCCCACGAATGGTCTGTGCACCATGTCCAGCTGCATGTTCATGGATAAAACACACACTGCTGGTGCCACGGGAAGAGCTTTTTTTTGGAGTAGCTCAGCCCTTTAGTGTTTGCAGGCTACTAGAAATGGCAGGAAGGAAAAATATCCCTTTTCTTCATAAAATGCAGCTGTTCCAGAGCTAGGAGCAGTAGCTACTGCTCTCATGAGATCACTTTTCAGATGGCAGTGAGACCTGGTAACATATTGCCTAAAATGTATTGATAAAAGACAGGTAGTTCAGTGAAAAGCCAGCAATAAAATGTGTGATGCCCTGGAGGGGTGATTTAACACAAAAAACAAGAAAAACCCTTGAGGGCATATGTGCAAGAACTGATAACACTCAAAAAATATTTGAGAAATGAAAGAAATGTAATACGGTATAACCAGAAAAACATTAAAACAAGGAAACTGTTGTCAGTGAGCAGTGATTGATACAGAGCAGTCAGTGATACTAAAACTAAGCAAAACAACTTGAACAGTATGTGGAATAATTTCCTTATTTTCTCGTGAAGACTCAAACAAGTTTTTTTTCTGAAGCCTAAGAATGCCTTCCCTTTGTCTCTCAAGACTTACCAATGGAAATGAAGGACTCATAAACATCCTAATGTGGGAGGCTGTTCCTTTACATACTACTTTTTTATCTTAACCCCTATAAACATAGCTGACCTTTATCTCGTTTTCTGAGGGCACCTTTTTATCAGACATCCACTCTTCATAGCAACTTCAGCATCAAAATGAGTCTGGAAGTCTGTTACATTGCTACCCAGTCCATTATAGCTTTGATTGCCAGGCCAACATCAAGGCATGTCGCTGTATCTGGAGATTTCAGGCCTGCATCTCTATCAAAGTTATATTGGCTCTCTGCTATCTTTTAATCTCATTAAGCTAATTATCACTCAGATAGAGAAATGGAAAGGAACAAAATAACCTCTGCCGACACTTAGGTCCTAGGAAGGGGAGGCAGATTATTTACACGCGCACAAACACACGAGCATGCAGCTCTGACTTACTGCGGTTGGCATTTTCATAACATTTGAGAATCTGGTTGCTAAGCATGCTGCAACATTGCCACTTGACATTTACATTTTATTTTCAGTTTATTGCTAAAGGTAGGAAATGAAGCACTCTCCTACACTCTTAAATTCTATTAATCTTGCTAATAATGCTGCTAAAAGCACCATTCTATTTTGTTTAATGAACTTAGAGTACCTGACAAACATCCAGGCACTTCCAAGCAAACCTGTGGTCTTTCCTGCCTGAAGAATCTGTTGAGAGCATTTTCTCGTCAGAGAGAAGAGCTTGCTGAGGAAATCCTGGCCTTTGTGTTGTGGGTGGGCACTCACCAGGGCCTTCCAGAAGAGTTAAACACTTAAGCAAGCCTAGCCCACAAGATCCTTGAGTAGCAACACCAAAAAGCTCAGCTCCTACAATGCAAAGGAGCTGGTAGGTCACAACAGAGGAAGCCAAAGTGGAGGTCACCATGTGTCTTCTCTATGGCTGCCCCCTGTGGTGCAGTGCAGAGCAGAACGGCCATAACGCAGCGCACACCTGAGCCCCTAGCTGTGAGCCTAGCCCTCTCTGCAAAGGCACGTTATCAGCCCAGTGAAAGAGCAGAAGTCTTGCTGAATTCTTCATCTCTGAAAGATTTTGGCTCACCAGTGGCTGCACTGTGAACCACTCAATAGCTGAAACATGCTGGCCTTCTGTGCCATGTGAAGTGCCACGGAAGACATGTGAAGCGAAGGTTTTATCTGGTGTATGAGTAAGTGACTAGGGTGGCTGCTCTAGTTCAGGTGTCTGTCTTTCATGCTCCCCAGTTAGATGTCTTTCTCCTCAGGGTCAACCCAGAGAAGTGCTGAGTATCTGTCTGTCCTGCTAATGGTAACAGCAACTGCAGTTTTCCAGCTGCTACCAGCAGGTTCCAGCATTTGCCGATGACTGGCAGGTGAGCACTGCAGTGAGGTGGGCACTATCCTCTCATTCCTCCCGTCTCTGTTGTGTAATGTGCAACCAGACCATGAAACACGCCTTACCGTACAGAACCATCGGCACAGCTGAAAGCCCCGATACTTACGAGATGATGTAGCCTGAGGTTTGGGAGCATGGCTTTGCTATCTCAGTATTACACAGTACAAAAACTGGGTCTTGATTATGACCAAACAAATCACCCTTACTCCCTTATGTACCTCATATACACCCCCACGGACTGCATGAAACTGCCTCAGGGAACTGTGATCTTCTGGGAGTCAAACTCAAGTGTCTGAGCCTAGAAGTCAGCACAATTAAAGCAACCTGTGAACCTAGAAGGTGTGATCTCTTCAGAATGGGGGCATATTTGGTAAGACAGGAAGACTCATTTTGACTTCACAGGTCAAATTCAGAGGAAAGATAAATTAAATATAATTAAATTGTAGCTGCTTAAGGCAACAAACTTCTCCTAGGAAGGTGAGATAAAGATTTCAGCAAGAAAAAAAAAACATTAGAAAAGTAATTTGTTTCATACCATCCCACTGATTGCTGTAAACCCAGTTTTCTGTATTCTTTGAGCAAAATCTCCCATTGCACTAGTTCAAATTTTATTTGAATTTTACTCTAGTTTTCTGAATTCCCCTGTAGTTCATCTGAATTACAACTAGATCTTAACAAGCAATTTAAAATAGTTTATTGAAAGAATAAACATTGCATCACTTACTGAACTGCCAGAGCTGTCTGTATGTTCATAAATGAGGCGATGTCTAGATCTCTAAGTTTCTCACTTGTAATTCTAACAAAAAAAAAAAAGAAAATTTGCTAAACAGAAGATTTAATTTTCCTTCTGTATCGTATGAACAGTTCCATTGTTTGGGAAGGTACAGTAGTCAATCAGCTGCAGTTTCTATCTGAATGCAGATGCTTGGTAACACTTAAATGTACAATTCTGAATATTTATAAGCTAATTGCCCAAAATATTGCAGTGGGTCCTTATAAATAATGGGCTTTAGGAAAATAAGAAATATCACAAATGAAGTTCCAGTCTTCAAGTTTGTGTATCAATAATGCTGCCTTTGCCTCTGTGAAAAGCTTATACCTGCAAATTTTCTATCAAAAGAAAGAAACTAAATAAGCATGGTCCTGACTTTTTTTCCCAAATTTCCCTTTCATGTGGTCTGAAATACAGATTGCAAATGTGAAGTCCATTCAGCTATCTTCTCCTTTCCATCTAAGGCATTTTAAATACCTCTTGATTATATGGCACTCATTTGACTGTTGAGGTTCAGGGAAAAGAGGCTTTGCTCTTGATTTTTCCCTATTTCGCCTAATTAGATCTGAGTGCCTTAGGACTCCCTGCACTTTAACATTGGAGTAAAGTCAACATCAAAAGTAAAATTACATCCCTGAAGCACTGTGAAAAAGCGGTGGGTGGGTCACAAGAATTTGAGGCCTTGGACACAGTCCTAAAATTTGTCAAGGGGTGGTACCTGCCAGGCCTGAGCAGACCATGGTCCTGTGTGAAGCAAGGGGACTGATCCACACAGCAGTAACCCAACTTTTATCCAGTAAATGTTTAATCAAAGAGGAATGTACTGTACCACACAAAAGCAGGTACAGAAAACTTTCCCTGCACTCCCACAGATTTTCACCAGCCCAATTACAGCACTGAAAAGGCAGCAAAGCACTGGCCGGTGCCTTACAAGCAACCTGCTCGTCTGTGCTGATGAGCCACAACTTAGACGTATGAAAAGGGAGTGTATCTAGCACTTGTTTGAAGAGAGAAAATAATAAATAATTAGGGAAGAAAGTGAAACTGCACTGAAGTCAGGAAGTAAATTTAGTTCCACATACACTTGCTTCTCAGGCAAAATGTTTCCAATGAAGCATTTCATGGTGGGAATGCACTGCCAGCTGCCAGCTGAGGGAGGAGGGAGCCCCAGTGCGCTCAGTGAGCTCCCGCCATCTCCAGCCCTCCCTCAGCGCATCCCAAAACCATCCAGGGCATTGGGTGCGGGGTCTCCTGGGAGCACTGAGGTGCTGCTCCAGTGCACACAACCCCTACGGTCAAATGGAAAGTGGTACCTATGGGCAACTTGGAAAACAATGTTTTTCTAAACTAACATCTCATTCCGGTTGCAAGATTTCATTTTCTAAATGAAAATCTCTTACAATTACACCAGAGGAACACCATGGCTTGTTATGGGAAGGGATAATTTCCTTGATTTCCATGCTGCCTCCATCTCAAGGACGTAAGAACATTGTGTGTCACGCCACAGCCATCAGGTCTGTCACATACCATCTAGAAGCTTTAACCAGACTTGGAATGAGCTGTGGCTAGGTATGCTACAAGTGTAATTCGAGGCCCAGCATTCCTGCAATATCCAAAAGAGTGGCTGCAAAGCAGAAGTTTTTAATCCTTTTTTCACCTAATTCAGACAGGCAGAACATGAACCTGAGAGGGAGAACTATAGCCAGCAAAAGCCAAGTAAATATTTTCTGAAGATACAAAGCTTTTGCATTATCATTGTTTTGCTTTACCCGGATTATCTCACTTCTTACTTCTCCCTCACCCTTCGGTTCCCTGGGATAACAGAGAGGGACAGGCTGAGATACACTGAGAAGCCATCGGCAGTGACTCCCGTGTAATCTGGATTTGACATCAGTGTTGTTATGAACACACTGAAGACTTTATGTTTCAGTGACAGAAGGAAGAAACGACACTAACAGAATTTGTTTCTGAGTGAGCAAGCCGTGCAGCCCTTCTAGATGTTTTCAAGAACCGCAGTAGCGCTTCTGGCCAGAACAAAAACACCACCTGTGGGAGGCAGCGGGACTGTGATAAAGCAGGAGACAGTGCTTCTGCTATCAAAGGATAAGGGCCTACAGTTGGCAAAGAGGTGATCAAATCTGTGGGACAGTTTTCAGAGAAGAAGCAAAACACAAACATTCCCAGTCACAGATGGACTTTTCATGCACAAAACAAAAGTGAGGGTACTTGCTGACTTCTCATGATAGAGAATTACAGGAAGCAGATGTGACAAACAGCCTCAAGAGCACTGCTGTGTACCATGCTCCACTTACCAAGATTTTGACTTTTATTTCCAATGTGACCCTTATCCACCTTTAAAATTTCAAAGACTATCTTAGATTTCGTTACCCTGCTGGCTTTCATGTTGAGGACTGCTCCTTGTAAATACCCAGAAAACTCCTTCCGTCTTTATCAAGCCATCCTTTCTCACAGAGGCTGTGGAGTGCTCACATCAGCTGCTGATGTGCTAACACCATTGTCTGTGAGGTTGGCGGCTGGCTGTCCTCTACTGCCCCATCCACTGCCACTGGCCGCCCATGTAGCAGGTAGCACAGGTTGGTGCTGGGTCAGGATTAAGTCACGCTGCCCCAGTGGTGCTAACAACAGCAGCAGGTGACAAACATTTGTTTAGAGCACACATAGGAAAAAAGTGTGAAGGCGGTCCCAGAAAATCAAAGACAACACTCATTTCAACTCCATTGCATCATCTCTCAAACTCAGCTCATAATTTTTAAGGCACATTTTTGAAAAACAGAAGGGCAGCAACAGCACTTTTGTTTTCCTAGTACTATTCACCAGTGCATCTCAAAGTAGCTGCTTCAAAAACACAGCTTGCCTGTGGAATATTCCCTTTGGCAGACTGTCACCCCCAGCTTGCTTCTGCCATAAAACCTTGGTTTTATGGTGAGGTGGGTAAGCTGGATAACCACTAGCAGAAAGGCAAGTGTCATAGCTGCCTTAACAAATTCACAGCAAATTGCATCTCTGAGGGTGTTCATACTGCACCCTCCAGTACTTCTGCTGGTACTCAGAAAGTGTCCAGGTGTCCCCAGCTCATTCCACCATCTCCTGCATGTAACTGGTCACCTAAAATCACATGCTGTTTCTCATTTCTCTGAGATAAATAGAACAAGATAAAAGTTCTGTTGGCAGATAGATGAATACCTGTGTACAAGGGAAAATCGGTCATTTCTCACACTCTGCTGTGAATAAAACAACTGCCTGATAAATAAGCAGGGTCAAATCTGAATCTATTTGGGACTGAAGAGAATTACAGTTTGGGGCAGAGGCTGCTCTAAGATGCAGCATTTGTTGTTCTCTAGAGATAATAAGCTATCAAAATATGGTCTAGATACGAAGCTGAAAGGCTTTCTGTAGTCAAGTGGCAATAAACAGGGAAAAGCAGATACCAGGAAAATCCTCCTTCATCTCACTCATTACTGGCTCCTAAGCACACATTTCTCATCTAGCAATTACATTTTCTATTTTTCTGCAGTTATTTTTCTGTACTCTGGACAGGACCCTTACTTTGAGAAACCACCAGGATTACCATTTTCTGAATAGTTTTCTGTTGTGCTTTGACCTCTGTATTTTGCTTTCCTCTACCTCTGCTGTATCAATTTCACAGAAACAGAAGACTATAAGGGCTATCAAATGCAGTTCCCAGTTCCTTGCCCTGGGTATCTTCTCCACTAAATTTTGTCATGCATAGTGCGTAGTGAACATAGGCATTGTAGAAGTTTGCAGTGCACAGTGTGCACCAATAGTCATCACGACTGCTATTTCACCGGGATCTTCTGATCTCCTTTCGTGTTACAGATTCTCTAGTTCTCTTAGCCCTTTCTGGCAACTGTTGAATTCATGCTTATGAACTGCCTGAACTTCAGAAACTATGCAAAAGAGGTTTCACAAGTATTTTCTACAACCAACAGTATTAATATTTTCTTCATGAAAGGGAAAATACTCCCTCTGACAGATTTAGAATGCCCTTCCCCTTTCTCTCATGACTGTACTACACAGGCAACCAGTAAGCATCTAGATCTTTCTTTCATCTTGTTCAGCCCTACCCTGTAGCTTAATCTGCTATTAGTGGTCCTATGTGACCTCATTCTATTAAACTTCATTGTGTGTCTATTTCTTTGGTTCATTATTTAATTAATTCTTTCTGCATTATATCTTCATTTTCCTTCACGCTACCAGTTCTTCCCAATTTCACATTGCAGGTTTCATCAGCACATTCCAAGTTTTATGTTGAGGTGAAAGCTTAACTTCTTTTGTCTCCCCTCAACCTGTATGGCCATAGTGTCATACCTTCATGATTTTTAATACCCTTTGCAAGTCTCGTCTTGCTTTTCAGCAGTCTCAGTCCAGCACTACTCTTTTCAACTGGCACAGGGTACCTTCCCTGTGCTGGACAGACTCTGCTGAGCTCCAGAAAACCTCTCCACATTCTGCCTGGGGATATTTTAAATATTTCTTTATTTAGATGCTCAGTTAGGTCTGGAAACCTTCATGGTCCTTCTCTCTTCAAACATGACTTTGGGCCTTTGATGGGTATTCCATGCCTTCTTTGTGTCCATCATGTCTTCCCTCCTCCACCACCACCTTCTCCTTTTTCGTTTCTTTGTCCATATGCCAAGTTCAGCTGACTCCACTAGATGATATTCTCCTCTTTCTCGGATGCTCATGCTCCTTGTTTAGCAGTTTGTGCTCTGGCTGTTCTCACTGGGCACATTTTGTCTACGCAGCTGCCCTTCCCTGTCCCTCAGCATCTGTACCCATCTCCAATCGGACTCCACCCTCGCCTCCAGCAGTGTGCCTAATCCTCTGATCCTCCCTTTCAGAATGCGCAGAAGGCTGGATTTTATAAATAAACAGATCTCAGAGTCTGACTGTAAGGCGGCAGTACACGTGGCAGAACTACTGTCTACAGAAGTATTTTCGACTGCTCTTGGCTTGTGTCACAGCCTCCCTGTAGCCTTCTCTTGTTAGTCTCTAGCTTGAGAAAAAAAGAGGACAGAAACCCCACTGGACTCACCCAGACTTCCCCCCTTCCCTTCTGTCAAGACACCAAAATAAGTGGCTTACTTATCTGGGTGTGCATCATATTACAGAAACCTAATAAGAAACACTGTCCCAGGCTTCCCTGATCGCTGACATATGAGCCAGGTGCAAGAAAGGTGTAGGCATTACCTCTGTGCCTGCAGCCTAAAGGATACGGCCACCTTTGGAGTCATTTTTGTAACCATCTTCTGTGTGAAGTCTTGTTCAGGCTGGGCTTTCAGGTAACAAGAAAAAAAAGCACTGCCAGTGCATGAAGTATAGTTATGAGAAGCAGATCAAAAAGAAATTAGCTCCTGAAATTGCTTTCTTGTGAGATACTAGCAAAGAAAATTTAAAAATCCACAATCAAAACAAAGAAACCATCCTCTAAAATTTTAACAATAGGTTTCTATTCCTCTCTTTCAGAATATGCTTCTTGACCATTCTCACCAGTAGCAGCTTCATTTAGTTTAGTTATTAAACTGACAACCAGGAGGGCTCGTACATTGCCAGTCCTGATCCTGAGCTGTGCTGCAGGTGATGTCTGGTACCCCTTGAAAAACATTTTTCTGCAAGACCTCAAAATTTTGATTGGATACCATTTCCCTTGGTGCTCTGCTAGTGATCTCCTCCTTTAATTTTCCTTTACAGGCCAGATCTGACCACTCGTTATTCCTGATGTAACTAACAAAGTATGCCATGCTTCCACATTTTTTGTCTCCCCTCCCACTTTTCTGCCCTGAAAATTTAATTCGAATAGAAGATGGGTACTGACAGTGGAATTGAATTCTGACTATGACCAGTATTTCCCTCCCTCTTACTTTTCCCATTAACCTTTCTGAATAGTGTTTTGTAGAAAATATGGAGACCTGTTTGGTGTTGGGACTGATGGTCTTTTCATTCTAGGCACGATTACTTTTCTCCCCTTGGCAACACTCAGGCCATCATATTCCCATATCAGTTCTCCAGCCCTGAAATTGGACAGTACACATCTGACAAACCTTGCTCCAAGTAGCCATTACCCCTCAGAGGGCCCTCCTCACCCAGACATGAAGAAAAAAAAAAAAAAAAGAAAAAAAACAGAAAAAAAAAAACAGATTCTACGTATCAAAATAAATCTTCAGTTCCACTCTTCCTTTTCAAATTGCATTTTCAGTCCCTAATTAAATCAGTGGAGGAAATGGACTCTCCTCTGGACGGATGAGAGGGAGGAGAAATGGAAGAGGTGAGCGTCTGCTCTCTTTCAGTAGTATTTAAAGCGATTCCAGTTAACAGCTGTTGCACAACAGCAAAAGGCATTTTGTCCTTCAGATGCTGACTGTTTTCCAGACATTTTTATTAAATTAGGTCACCATAGCAGGTCTGTACCATAGCACTAGTTTCCTCCGTTTTTGCAGCAGCCTGTTAACTAAGTTCCCGAGAGATGCAGCGATAGTATTTAAACTATATAGCTGAAAAGATATTTATTGCACAGACATTCCAAAATTGCAGTGGCAGGGAGTTTGGTTTACAGACACTATTTGGGATAATACATTCTGATGACATATTACTCCTTGCAGGGGTTGAGTGAAAGGTTTTGGCCACTGCTATGGGGAAGTAAGAGGATTTTCTTTGCAGCAAAGAAAAGTCCCATTAGTTTTTTGCAGTACCTATTGTGTCTCAAGTGGTGGGTGTTTGACAGTGCCTGCACACTGTGGGTACACTGATAACAAGAATAACAGGGAGTTGTTTCAGTGGCCAAGGAAATGCTGTGTAAGGGTGGCAAACAGAAAACTGCCATGGTTACTTCCATCTACAAGAAGTTTTTCCTACACACAACCTTGTGTTTGAATTATTTGCAGACCCCCCAGGCACTAAAGCCTCCTTTGCCAGTTTGAAGTGCTGGCATGAAAAACAAAGTTTGCTCAGTCAGCCCCTTGCAGGCATCTCCTTGGAGCGTAAACAGACAGTGCTGAATTGTGGCGTGAAACCTGGTACTGAGCTAGGCCTTTGCTCTGCAGGGAGCAGAGCTGGAGCTGACTCTATTTTACCCCCAAAAATATGAGTAGACAGTGTCCATATGCTTTAATTAAAACAACAACAACAACAACAGAGGAAAGCTTGGAGAAAGTCAACAACTGCATTAAAACAAGGGCTGAGCAAACCCATCTAAAGCTGATTCTCAAAGAAAAGTTAACTCCGTAGCTTTGGAGCTGAGCACTTTCCTCCCCTCTACTCCCAGCTGGGAAGAATTGGTTCCTCCTCCCATCAACAAAGTGAAGTTTCTTTTTGTTTTGATTGGCTTGGGAAACACTCTTTCCAGTGAGCAACTGTCCCATATGTTTTTCTATTTGTAGGAAACACTGCCGTGGTCGTTCAAGACAACTAAACTGTGTAGACTTGCATTTTCTTGATATTCAGATTTCACCTGCTCTCTTTCCGCATTTTAGTCCACATCAGCCTTTCCAGTTTTACTTATTTTGTTCCTTCCTCTATAAATGAGACAGCGACTCCAGCTTTTAAATGTATCATCTTAAATCAAAGTGCTCAGGGACAGGCACACAGGCCATTCCTCCCTCACTTTCTATGAGTAATAATTTCCAAGGGTAGACACCAAACTTTCAGACAGAACGAGATAAGCCAGCAGCATGCAGGGGAGCTGGCTTCCCCACAGAGCTCCTCTCCCTTTTTGCAGCACAGCTCTCTGTGGCAGGCAGGTGAAATATCTGCATCACCACCCTGCCCTGAAGTGCTTTCATCTGCCAGTTCCCAAGGCACCATTTGCATAAGGAGCAGTCTGCAGGAGAGCTGCCCAAACAATCTTGCTTCTGCATCAGAAATACAGCTTTTTTTTTTTTTTTTTTTTGTCTTAAATGAGCAAAGCACCTGTATGTGCTAAACCGTTTTCAAGTGGGAGGCATCCCAAGAAAACATTATATGTATTCCAATGGGAGGGAGGCCACTAGAGTTTAACTACTATCCACAGAGCAAAGCATATGCAGAGCAGCAAAATATTCACAAGCACAGGGCAAAATATTCATTCATCTTTGCAAGCAGAGCCTCTGTCAGAGACCTGAAGACCTTACATGACCTGCTCTTACAGGCCAAATACAAAAATAAGAGCCAAGGCAAGCACCCACAAAGCACCATCAAGAGACTTAAAACATTATGCATATAAAGGATTATCGCTGTACCTTTTCTTCTCACTTTTCTTTAACTGAACCCCACCCATGTGATGTTTCTTTGCCTCCCCCCAACCCCCTGCTGCCCATCAGCCTCCCACCCCACACTTCACTTGTGCAGAACCAAATCAGGGCAGCATAGCGCGTGCTTCCTTCTCCCAGCCGAGGTCAGGAGCCAGCCCCATGCTGCCAGCCCACCCCTTTTGCTGGGCTTTAGAGGCTCGCTGTGGTGAGGGGGAAGGGAATTTATAGTTCCCTGGTACGTCTGTTGCTCTTTGGCATTAATGGCGCGCAGAAACACTAATAAAGGGTAGAATTAAACTTGGAGGGGAAATACCAGTTCTGGCACTTTCTAACAGGCAAGCGCCTTTCTCAGTAAACTTAGTATAGCCTTGGTAACCTTTGTAGACAGTGGACTGGGTCATTCTTCTCTGTATATTCTGCCCTGGGCCTAAGTTACAATTTTTAGAATGTTTGCAGTGATCTAACAAAATGTTAGAGGGTCTGAACCGAGTCCAGCACCAAACTCTTCTTCAGGCCCTACTTATTTGTTCCATTTCCAGCCAAGGAAACTTTGAAATTCATCCTTGGTAGTGCTTTTGGATGGCTAAACTACATCACCAGGAGTGATTTGAAAATTTTATGTTGTTTCCAGCAGTTCAGACCTTGAGCTGCAGGATCAATCCATAGCTGAGATGTTATTTGTCTTAAATCAGATTTAGGAAGTGTGAGAACAAGACGTTTCTTCTTTGGCATGTGCAAGCATCAAGACTGGTGTCTGCTCCATGTGAAGAGCTCACACCCATTTCAGGTGACTAATTGTGCAGCAAGGCACGTATTTCCATACATTCACAGACAAAGCTCTAGCAGGCTGAACTTCATTTATCGCTGCGCTGCAGACTTGGCTGTGCGTAGGCCTCCTCTGCCGCAGCACAGGAGGCAGCAGGAGCATCCCTCTTCTCCTCACTGTCCTCTGCCTCATCTCGCAGGGTCTCTTGTCACGAGGAGCTCTGCAAACCCTCATGCAGCAAGGGTTTACCCCCTGCCAAGTCACACGACTCCCAGCATGTGAACAAGGAATTAACGCTTTCTGTTTCTATCGAGACCAAGGGAAACATTGCCCCTGGTTTCCAGACTGGCAGGATGTTTTCACACATTTTCACAGAGAATTTCTTTCAGCAGAGTTTTGCAATTCTTTTTTTCCCCTTCTTTCTGCACCCATGCAGGGCTGGGCACCATGGAGCCCCTGGCAGCCCTCCCCATTGCCCCGAGCTGCCCTCTTCCCACATCACGAACAAAGCACCAGGGTATCGCAGTGATTGCCCCCTGCATATCTGCAGGGCCTCCCACCACGCCGTAACCGTGCCTTTGTTGTATGCTGGCAGCTGCCAGATGTCAATAGGGTGTAACAGGGCCAGGTGATTTGCCCGCTTGCCTAAAGACGCAGGCTGTGATTTTGTGCTAGTAAGCACTCTCTGTTTCTTGGGCATGTTGCAATGTCTTTGCCAAAGCAGAGCAGAAAAAAATGCAGTAAAAGGAGAAGCAAAGGCCACATATCCTGTTGAATAAGGTTATCCCCCTCTTCTAAACATCAGGTATGTCTCTAGGTATGTGGTGCTTTGTTTTTTACAACAGTGTTTCCTTATTCAGTATTGTTTTTCACCAGTAATAAATTGCTTGCAAATGGTTCGATGAGCAGACTGAAGTGCAGCTTCAGCCTCCCATCCACACCCCAGAGAAGGGACACAGCACTGTTCTTGAGCACCAGCAACACTTTTCCTGACAAAATATATGTGTATATTCAGCACTTGAGCTGAGGACAGCCTTTGATAGAACCCTGTGTACTCACACAGGCTGGTTGAAACCCAGTGTCTCAGGGCACAGTGGGTGCTTCTTTTCTCCTTGCTCAAAGTCAGTTTCTAGCAACGCTGCTTAAAAATGTTCTCTCTTGCATACATATCCTTAGAACATATTTCCAGGGCAACTCCAGTTTTGCTGTTTTCTGCACCTCTTTTGCCTTCTGTTTTCTCACTGAGGAGAGCTGTGCACGTGGTTAAACAATACCTTGGGAAAGCCCAGCAAAGCTCCCTGTTTTCGTCTCTTCTGTGAGCAGTTCAAATCCCCAGCTCATGCGGTGAACAAGCCTTTTTTTTTTTTTTTCCTGCCTCCCATTTTTTGTTTTGTCTGCCTAGTTCTGTGTTTGCTGCATTTACTTGTAACAGAAGGGCAGCCATTTCACTCACCAGTTCCAGTAAGTTTAACCCAGCCTGTAATACTGTCATTGTAGTCAGCTTGCTGAGAGCTGGAAAAATTAAACATACCTGTTTGTAATGAAGGCTGATAACTGCACAACACACAAACAACAAAGCAGTCTGCTAGGTCCAATCACTCTGTCAATTTGAAAACATGAACATTGATAATTGCGTGCTGTGAAAGCTCAGAGGCACTAAACAGGGTTGCCTCCTCCATACACCTCATAAGAAACAGTACCGGAGCTGGACTTACATACTAGGAGGAAAAAGATTTATGGCGTCTATTTTGTGGATGAGGAATGGGATGCAGAAGTCAGCCACTTGGTCCAGGATGCAATGCAGGGTGTGTGTAGTAGAGCCAGAGCTGCGTTACCATAAATGCCTGCCAGTAGCTTTGGCACTGAGCCGTGTTTCTAAGACAAACTGTAGAGCAAAACTGAAAGTTTTTATGAGGATGTGCAGAAGCCACGGATTCCATTTCTGTGTGTGATTCTTTCTGAAGAGCAGTTTCTAATTTCCCAGGTTACTACATATGAATCTCCAAAAGTAATTCAGCTTTTATACCTATCTGTCTGTGCGACAAAAGTGAAGTATTTTAGTCTCTATGGGGGTGGATGCACTGCAGACAGTGGTGTTCACATTCAGATGCTCCATTTTTGTGTGCGATGCAACATCTTAAGCCTATTTTTGGGTTCCTGATTTTCTGTTATTATCAGTGCCAGAGGGAGATGCTTTTTGATCTAAGTTAATGCACCCCGCATATCAAAGCCATGCCTTTCCAAACCTTCCCAGCTTTGACACTTATTTTTTTTTATTATTATTACTGAGCAAGTATTACAATTGCACTGGACCAGAACATGAAAATGCTTCCAAGCAGCACAGAATCGTAGAATCACAGAAACACAGACTGGCTTGGGTTGGAAGGGCCCCTAAAGCCCACCCAGCCCCAGCCCCTGCCGTGGG